>CM040244.1:31735613-32087016 GCA_022545495.1 Chrysanthemum lavandulifolium | reverse complement strand
CAAAGTCATTTGACATGAGTTTCAACTATACTTAGTGAAGGTACCGTGGATGAGGTCTCGCATCAATACTCCTATTGCTTCATTTGTTGGGATGACCCCAAACATTTGAAGAAGCAATAAAGTCCCAAGATATTGCTTTCCGGAGAAGCAATCAATGATGAGATGGATTCCATCACGGGAACAACACTGGTGTTGGTTGATCTACCACCGTTGCAAACCTTTGGGTTGCAAGTGGATTTTCAAAAGGAAAATGAAGGTAGATGGAACTATTGAAAAGTTCAAGGCTAGATTAGTTATTCGTGGCTTTAAACAAAAGTCGAATAGACTATTTTGATACTTATGCCCCGTGGCTCGTATCATCCATAAGACCGGCGATTGCATCTATTCACAACGGTTATTCATCGATGGATGTGAAAACAATTTTCTTGAATGGTGAATGGAAGAGGAGGTTTATATGAACCAACCTCGTCATCATGCTCGCAATGAAAACAAGGTGTGTAAACCGATTAAGTCTCTTTATGGACTTAGCAGCACCTAAGCAATGGCATCAAAAGTTTGATGAAGTGGTTTTGTCTAGTGGTTATGTTCTTAACCAAGTCGACAAATGTATATAGCAAATTTGATGAATCAAAGGAGTCATCATTTGTCTATATGTTGATGACATGTTGATCTTTGCACGACCAAAATCAGTTGACCGACAAAGGAATTTTGTCATCAAGGTTCTCCATGAAAGACATGGGGAGGCGATGTTATCCTTGGTATAAGGATTAAACATGAAAGTAATAAATTTCTATCTCTCGGCCCATTATATTGAGAAGCATCGAGGAAATTCAATTACATTGATTGTACTCAATGTTACATAAACATGAGTATCACCTTTGTACATGTTTGTAACTTTTCTTAAACATATTAAATTGGTAACTAGTTACTATGTCATAAACTTTCATTTTTATAAATACCTAAGTTTCATAACACTCTTGACAAAAATGTGGGAGAACTAGAGTAGTTTTTGAAGTGGTTGAAAGTAAATTTGAATGATTTAAAAACTAGAAAATACACTTTGAAACATGTTTATATAAAGCTGTCCCATTTGGTTAAATCTAGAAAACTCAGTAAGTTGAAAGTAAGATTTGAGTAGAAATATAGAATATAGACTCAATTACGAGAACGTGGTCGCTTGAATGGGTTAAACGACATATAACGAAGAAACTACGTTAGTTTTAAGTTGAGTGTCGGAAACTAATTTCCTGAAACAAATAAAGCTGTTAAACGACTTTCAAGAGGTAAAATCGAGTACTACAAGTTAACTAGAGTATCCGAAGTACTAGAAATATGTTAGTATACTTAAATACGAAACCGGGGATATAAAGAACTTAATAAACGGAGCTAAAACGACCAAGATACATTGATTTAAAGTTACGACTACGATAACTATTTTACCAGCCCAAAGTGTCAAAATATTTTCCAAGTGTCAGGAGCAGTTTTGCGAGTGACCATGTTCAAGCCCGTTTTTCTTTTAGATAGAGTCCTTTATGGAAAAATTATAGCAGTGACAAAAGTGAAGTAGACATGGCCTAGTTTCCAAAAAGTCCAACCATTGGTCAAACGGATCTATAACGAATAAACTACAACCTCGTAAACTTGCCCGAAAACTGCCTAAAAACCTCAAAAACAGCCTGAATACCCAAATTCGAGGCCATTTTTATGTAGGATCGGGTTCGATTGAGCTGAAGTTCAGTTCTAGACTTTGGTAGACCTTGTTCCAAACTCCCTAAATACGCTAAGTTGAGTCCCAAATACTGAATAACCGCCGTTTTATGACTAGTCTATTAAGGTCACTTATCCATTTTGGCAACTTGGTGGAATATAAAAATTATCATCATAAAACTCAGTTTTCTCGTAAATAACTTATAACGACAATAGTAACATGTAATAAAGTGCATCGGTAATTTTTTCCTTGATACATATTAACAAGACCACTACAACTTAATTATGAGAAATACTTGTTGAGACATTTAAAGTGTAAATAACGACTAATAATAGAAAACCTCGACGTAACTACATTTTCACAACTAAACTTTTATGCAAACATGTATGGGTGATATGACCTTTTTAAAAAATTGCATACACGACATTATCTATCGAACCTAAGGCATATAAATTATTTAGGTTGCGGTTAGAGTCACCGAACCTCGATTTTCGTGCACATCATTCCAACTTCATGCTACTCTACTCAAGGTGAGTTCTCGTAGCCCACTTTTATATGTTTTCCTTGGGGTGGAAATGGTACTAAATGCTTTTCAACTGCTTTTATGCCGTGAACTACTGCTTTTACATGATTTTGGACATATATGTGATGATGCGATTATGTGCGATAAAATGTTTTGTTACGTGTGGACATGCAATCACAAGAATCGTTAACTCGCTGAGAGCCAAACATTTTGATAGATCTATCGGGTAGCTCCCACGTTGTACCGTTTATGTGTGTGACAATCGTGGTAGGTTCAAGTTGCGCGACACTATTTTGTTTTGACTTGTGCTTATAATTGGTTATCATGCTCACTTTTTGTCCCACAATATGTATTCACAAACAGGTGGTTTTACTCTTAAACCCACGAGCTCACCAACATTATGTTGACGCTTTCTAGTACCATTTTCGTGATCATTATTAAGGTATTTGAAGGCATGATTATTGAGTCAAAACATTTGATACATCGCTACCATGTTTTCAAGACGATAAGATTTCAAACAAGACATGTTGCACTTTTAAATTTTTAAACGAGAAATGTTTTGTAAACTATTATTGTAACAAATATAAGGTATGAATCTATGATGTTATGCGATGTGCCTTCCCAGCCATATCCCGTGTTTCCGCCATGACGGGGGTGCATGACAGATCGAGCCTAAGGTTATAGAGAATGCCGGTTTTCAAAATAAAACCTCAACTATAACCAAACTAAAGTTTTATAAAACCCCAAACATGGTACGAGTCGATTAGTCTTGAGCATTCCATCGTTTTTCCTAAATTATGCATAGCCTGATCAACTATGCTTAATTCAGGAGCGACTATGGGATAATGGGGGTAGTTACCTTAGATCGTGTTTGGTTGGAGTCGGAGTCTAGGTCACCTGAAATGTATGGGTCTATGTGTGTGCATCTGCCTTATGTGCTATGTGTATTTGTGGTTATGCTACTTTGCCTTATGTGTGCTAAAGCTGTTAGCTTCT
Source organism: Chrysanthemum lavandulifolium (assembly GCA_022545495.1). Taxonomy (NCBI): domain Eukaryota; kingdom Viridiplantae; phylum Streptophyta; class Magnoliopsida; order Asterales; family Asteraceae; genus Chrysanthemum; species Chrysanthemum lavandulifolium. The sequence goes on along the minus strand of CM040244.1, from coordinate 32,083,789 downwards.
GAGACAATATTTGAGCTTACGATTGCGTAGTTAAGTGCCTTGATTGATTTGATATAATGAGATTCGATTCGAGCTGATATGATATGGTTGATTTGATTGAGTCAAAGTATTTCCTGTACCATTCCCCATACTCGTGCGTTGATATCATTTATCCCTATACACAAACAAAACTCATACTATATATTTTGCTAAATATATATTGATACGTTATTTTAAAACGTTATTTCGGGTAAACTTTTTTTGGATACGTTATTTTAGATACGCTATACAATTTTGGAAGGTCAACATTGGTTTCGCCATTTTGAAAATGCATTATATTGATATGCTATCTTGAGAACTATTTTGGGTCATATTAATTGGGAACACTATTTTGAGAATTTATTTATCATCAAAGACGTTAAGCCTTTTGATTTACACTTAACTTAATTTCATGACAGCTCTTGTTTGATGAGTTGTGAAATTAAGTTAGGTTCAAGTTGTTATTCGGTTTAACGTCATAGATGGTTGACAATTTGGTACTATTGGAAAACTATTTTGGATACATGATTTTGGTATTGCCCTATGCCATGTGTCACACGCCTTGTCTCCCTAACCTCAGACATGAGAAGGCCCAGAGACCGCAGACTATAAGTCGAGTCGTCGATGACATCAATAGTTCCCTTAGGAAGCAACCCACCAACTCGAATGGACACGCTTATGGTTTAGTCGTATGATTAGGACCTTGAGACTACAAGTGAGATAATAGGACTCATGAGAGATAGCGACCTTGTTAGTTGCATTGTTGGTGTTGACCATAATAGCAATGTTCGCCTAGTGTTCGTGTTCTGGAGCTAAGTCAAATTTTGTTGGTCAGATTTTGTACAAATAAAAGATTTTTGCGAACTATATAAAGTGTGGTGAACTCGTAATCCTCATTAATCGGGCCGTGTTATAATGTTTCTTTAAAACAAAAAAAAAAAAAAAAAAATTAGTTGATAGTCAAGTCATTTTAAAATGTTTTTAAAATAAATTTGTGAATCTAAATGGTTGGATTGTTTTAGTATGAAAATCATCTTAGATGTTTGTCCAAACGCTATTTTCTTGAAAATCGAAATCAAAACCATATATGAAAAGATTGCTAAGTCAAACTTCAATTTTGCGTATATATCTTTCACACGACTATAACCAAAAAAAAAAAAAAAAAAAAAAAAAAATCAAACAAAGTTGTCTAAAATACATCCATGGTCAAAATTTTATAACGCCTTGCTCAAATTAATACTATTAACAAATTTCAAAACCATGCCTCCGGAAGGAACACGCACTAAACCACCTCTCGAGATCACTACTAGCGATATGCCATGACTTGGCATTATTCCTTCAATTACAATCTTCCTATTCATTTCATAAGATAAGACTTTAGTGTTGATCGAAACACATTGGATTAAACAATCTGTACCTCCACTCAAGAGACAACGCAGCCTTTTCGTAGTCCTATATAACTTAGTCACATTTGAACAGACTTCGTTCTTACATTTGGATGTCAAGAAGTTTCACCGGAACATAAGATCTTTGGTCTTCACTTGTAACAAGACCAACATCTCTCGATATAGTATCCACTTGGAAACAATTTTAGTCATCATACATCCTTTTTCTCTTAGACAAATTTAACACTTAGACTTAAGAGTTTCACCTAATAACAATCTTCTAAGGCCCAAATCGCTGATGTAGTATTTGTTCGTAGAAGTTTTGATTTGTGGACCTTCGCTTTCAACTATTCTTGCATACCGACGACACGCTCTTCCCCGATGTTTTCACACCTAAGGTTTTTCCCCAAAAGCTTTTCATCTTCTATGAGGTCATTAATGACTTCTATCCTCCCGGATCGAACTCTCTTGGATCCTCCTCTTCCTTTTGGATAATTTTGTCGACATATTTTCCTTCATGGTAAAGGTACCAACATCGGAACTCCTTACTAACCTCGTTCACACTTTTACCTGAGTATGAGAAGTTCCTTACGAAACATGTGCATAAAACTCTTGTAATATATGCGGATAAGACACTGCATACCATATAAACAACGCCTTTGTGATACTACTTCAAAACTACGAATGCCAACTTCATGCCACGAGTTAAATATTCCTCCTCACTTCCTTCAGTTGCCTTGGAACAACTTTCTTCACATTAAGAAGCCCTTATTTTTACTTCTTCGACCTTCGTAGATGACAATCGTTCTTTCATTTGGAGACCCAACCTTGATGAATTTCTAGCATGCATGATTTTCTCCCCATCGACTTTTGGACAACAACTTCACCTAACTACACTATAAATTATTCCACCAGATCTTCTCCCATCAACGCCACCGAGAATACCATCAAAGATTCCTTCAGCAATAAAATTTTCTGCATTCAAAAATTGTTTTTAGCTAGCGTTCTATTTAATTCCTTCGATCCACGACTCATGCGACGGTATGAAGAAGAAATCGCCAAACATCTTTTTGGCACCAGACATTGGACGAAAACAAGTATTTTATAGTCGAGGAAGATACAAGACACAACACCGTGCTACCCTTACTTCTCACCAATCGCTTAAAAGCTCATCCTTTTCCTTAGATTTTCATTTTTCTTGTTAAGTTGATCTTTCGATAGCAACCCATAATATAGTTCACCTCCTTTGACGAATACATCGACCCTCGTGAGTCCATGGAGACCACAATTCCCACAAGTTAATTATGCGGTGCAGCCTTAAATAGAGTAACCTGAATGACTACACTAGTATCAAGTGCTCGTGCCAAATCTACGCCATCATACTCTATTCATACTTCTTTTTGCACCAGTAAGTTTAACCTCAATTGACTTGTTTCATTCTTATGACATTAGCGATCTCTACTGCTTGTATGAACCTTGAGAGCTACAAATCCTACAAACCATTTTGGATTCAAATAAAGACCGGATAGAGAATGGTTGATCTTACTTTCCTTGACATAAACTTGATGTTCTACCAGGCATCATAACAATGAAAATTCTTTACATACACCGGAAATAATGTGGTCCGTCGTGTAAAACATAGAAAACCTCCTTGAAAGCCTGTCCATAGGACCTACGAGACAAAACTTCTTCCCGTCGTCATTACCAATTTTCTGAAATTGACACAATTACCTCGACAATATCTCTGATCTTCCTTGCTAATCTCACCAATATTAGCCGTAGGTACCTATTCGTTGTTTTGATAAATTCCTTAATTAAGCCAAATCATCAAAGACGTTAAATTCCTCTTTCTCGACGACTTGATATGTAGCCTAATCTCATGACAGTTCTTGTTTGATGAGTTGTGAGATTAAGCTAAAATCAAGTTGTTAGCTAGTTTAAGGGTTTTGATGATTTTGCTCAAGACGGAAAAGCTTATTCCATCAAATTTTGCCACCGAAAATTACCTTTGACTTCACCCTAAGCACGTAATTGGATTAAGTTGTTATAGGTTACAACTTTCGTAGTATTTACCCTTGCCACATAAGTCACGACCACAACTTTTGAGCCTTAATTAATTCTAGTTCTTTCGCTATAACCTCGACCCTTCGTTAGGTTCTACGATCATGCACTAGTCTATTTCAAGAAGAGCAAAACAGTAATTATTGTTTTCTAACATAGTGGACTAGGTCGCTTACGTAAGACTAGCAGCTCTATTAACAAATTTGTCGCCGGATTTACAAACACCGCCTAAATTTAGTAGTTAAAGTGTGAGGATCGTAGTAAAGTCTAACCGGTGATCAACTAGTTATTAGTGTGTCACCGATGATTTACTTCATGTTGTGAAAGAGCCAATCAAAATCCTAGGGACGTTGAGCAACTTAGATAAGACAAGATTCTTACTATAAGTTTATTTGAACTTAGACGTGGACATGAGTTACTTGGGAACCAAAGGATCAAAGTAGACTTAAGTACCCACACTTTTGGCAAGTGGTACTAGCCAAATTTTGAGGACAAAATTTTTAACGGGGTAGATCAGTAGCAACCGGCATTTTCGGGCAATAATTGGTCATCAAACTCAAAACTATTGTGACAAACCGCAATTTTCCATGTAAAACTATTTATTAAACTCAAATTATTTATTTTGAAATTTACTTGAGAACAATTTACGATAACCTTTAGTTAAATAAACATAAAACTAGGAATAACTTTTTTTTTGTGCACGATAACTCTAGACTAAATTTAATCTACAACATTACAATACATTGCCACTACACCAATTGATAATTTAATTACTATAGTGTTTGCATTTAAATACGTACGATTATTAATTTATTTAACACTTTTCACAACTTGCATGAACACATAATGTACCCGATACTCCTAACAATTAATTTTAACGCATCCTTACACTTTCTAAACTACTACAAAGTGCAATAATATTTTTCTAACACTTCTTATATTTCTTTTACAAAAAAAAAACTTAAGTATACATATTTAACTTTTACCACGAAACTAATACCCAATACCCATTTTTTTATACCCAATACACTAAGTAAATACATTTTACAAAGTTTTATACACTCTCTTCTATTTATTCCTACTAACTTATTTTATTAGTTAGACCACACTTTGACTAAATAATATGACTAAGACTTATTAAACCACAAAATAAAACTTGCAACCAATATGGAATATTAAAAAGGAGAAAACAAAACAAGATGTGACTCCTTCCTTGTTTTCAGCCGAGCCACACACCTCACACCATCACCTTTGCCCATTTCCAAAGTTGTAGCATGTTTAAATAATAATAAACACCATACCTTAGGTCCTTATACATAGAAGCAAACTTGTAACTTTACACACAAAAGAAAAGCAACAAACCCTTTGGTCCCCTTGACAAAAACACACGTTCAAACACAAAACACCAAGCACACATTCTTGATTTTTTTATTACTTAGCCTAAAAACTAGCTCATTAAACAAATATTAAGATACATGCCTTTGTTGACTATAAAAGGAGGTCATGTGATGCATTCCTACACTTGCAAAAATTAAAAATATACTCATTCACTCTCTTAGAATTCGACTAGGACAAGAAGAACAAAAAAAAGAGAAGTAATCTTACTAGTTTGAAAACTTATTGAAGCTTATTGGGGTTTTAGGAGTTTTAGTTTTGGGTAAAGCTTGAGTTTTTCATCTCCTCATCATACTAATAACCTCAAGTAAGTCATCAAACTAAATTTTCATAATATTACATTGCTTAATCATGAGATATCTCATTTTCTAGAACTTAGTTTACATAAACATGAGTATCACCTTTGTACATGTTTGTAACTTTTCTTAAACATATTAAATTGGTAACTAGTTACTATGTCATAAACTTTCATTTTTATAAATACCTAAGTTTCATAACACTCTTGAAAAAAATGTGGGAGAACTAGAGTAGTTTTTGAAGTGGTTGAAAGTAAATTTGAATGATTTAAAAACTAGAAAATACACTTTGAAACATGTTTATATAAAGCTGTCCCATTTGGTTAAATCTAGAAAACTCAGTAAGTTGAAAGTAAGATTTGAGAAATATAGAATATAGACTCAATTACGAGAACGTGGTCGCTTGAATGGGTTAAAACGGACATATAACGAAGAAACTACGTTAGTTTTAAGTCGAGTGTCTAAACTAATTTCCGAAACAAATAAAGCTGTTAAACGACTTTCAAGAGGTAAAATCGAGTACTACAAGTTAACTAGAGTATCCAAGTACTAGAAATATGTTAGTATACTTAAATACGAAACCGGGATATAAAGAACTTAATAAACGGAGCTAAAACGACCAAGATACATTGATTTAAAGTTACGACTACGATAACTATTTTACCACCCAAAGTGTCAAAATATTTTCCAAGTGTCGAGAGCAGTTTTGAGTGACCATGTTCAAGCCCGCTTTTCTTTTAGATAGAGTCCTTTATGGAAAAATTATAGCAAAGATGACAAAAGTGAAGTAGACATGGCCTAGTTTCCAAAAAGTCCAACCATTGGTCAAACGGATCTATAACGAATAAACTACAACCTCGTAAACTTGCCCGAACCGCTTAAAACCTCAAAAAAATTAATACCCAAATTTGAGGCCATTTTTATGTAGGATCGGGTTCGATTGAGTGAAGTTCAGTTCTAGACTTTGGTAGACCTTGTTCCAAACTCCCTAAATACGCTAAGTTGAGTCCCAAATACCAATAACCGCTGCTTTATGACTAGTCTATTAAGGTCACTTATCCGCTTTGGCAACTTAGTGGAATATAAAATTATCATCATAAACCCGCTTTCTCGTAAATAACTTATAACCACAATAGTAACATGTAATAAAGTGCATCGGTAATTTTTCCTTGATACATATTAACGAGACCACTACAACTTAATTATGAGAAATACTTGTTGAGACATTTAAAGTGTAAATAACGACTAATAATAGAAAACCCCGACGTAACTACATTTTCACAACTAAACTTTTATGCAAACATGTATGGGTGATATGACCTTTTAAAAATTGCATACACGACATTATCTATCGAACCTAAGGTATATAAATTATTTAGGTTATGTTTAGAGTCACCGGACCTCGATTTTCGTGCACATCATTCCAACTTCATAAGCATTTCTACTCAAGGTGAGTTCTCGTAGCCCCACTTTTTATATGTTTTCCTTGGGGTGGAAATGGTACTAAATGCTTTTCAACTGCTTTTATGTCAGTGAACTACCGCTTTACATGATTTTGGACATATATGTGTGATGATGCGATTATGTGCGATAAAATGTTTTGTTACGTGTGGACATGCAATCACAAGAATCATAACTCACCGAGAGCCAAACATTTTGATAGATCTATCGGGTAGCTCCCCACGTTGTAATCGCTTATGTGTGACAATCGTGGTAGGTTCAATTAGCGCGACACTATTTTGTTTTGACTTGTGCTTATAATTGGTTATCATGCTCACTTTTGTCCTACAATATGTATTCACGACTCGGTGGTTTTACTCTTAAACCCACGAGCTCACCAACATTATGTTGACGCTTAGTACCATTTTCAGTGATCATTATTAAGGTATTTGAAGGCATGATTATTGGAGTCAAAACATTTGATACATCGCTACCATGTTTTCAAGACGATAAGATTTCAAACAAGACATGTTGCACTTTTAAATTTTTAAACGAGAAATGTTTTGTAAACTATTATTGTAACAAATATAAGGTATGAATCTATGATGTTATGCGATGTGCCTTTCCCAGTTACATCCCGTGTTTCAGCCGTTGACGGGGTGTGACAGATTGGTATCAGAGCCTAAGGTTATAGAGAATGCCGGTTTTTCAAAATAAAAACCTCAACTATAACCAAACTAAAGTTTTTATAAAACCCCAAACATGGTACGAGTCGATTAGCCCGAGCATTCCATCGTTTTTCCTAAATTATGCATAGCCTGATCAACTATGCTTAATTCAGGAGCGACCATGGGATAATGGGGGTAGTTACCTTAGATCGTGTTTGGTTGGAGTCGGAGTCTAGATCACCTGAAATGTATGGGTCTATGTGTGTGCATCTGCCTTACGTGCTATGTGTATTTGTGGTTATGCTACTTTGCCTTCAAGGCTAAAGTCGTTAGCTTCGAGACAATATTTGAGCTACGATTATGTAGTTAAGTGCCTTGATTGATTTGATATAATGAGATTCGATTCGAAATGATATGATATGGTTGATTTGATCGAGTCAAAGTATTTCCTGTACCATTCCCATACTCGAGTGCTGATATCATTTATCCCTATACACAAACAAAAATCATAATATATATTTTGCTAAATATATATTAATACATTTGGAAAACGTTATTTCGGGTAGACTATTTTGGATACGTTATTTTTGGAAATGCTATGCAATTTTGGAAGGTCAACATTGGTTTCACTATTTTGGAAAATGCATTATATTGGTATGTTATCTTGAGAACTGTTTTGAGATATATTAATTGGGAAACACTATTTTGAGAATTTGTTTATCATCAAAGACGTTAAGCCTTTTAATGAAATTTAACTTAATTTCATGACAGTTCTTGTTTGATGAGTTGTGAAATTAAGTTAGGTTCAAGTTGTTATTCGGTTTAACGTCATAGATGGTTGACAATTTGGTACTATTGGAAAACTATTTTGGATACATGATTTTTGGTATTGCCCTATGCCATGTGTCACACGCCTTGTCTCCCCTAACCTCGTCTTATGAGAAGGCCTGAGTAGACCGCACTATAAGCCGATGAGTCAGATGACATCAATAGTTCCCTTAGGAAGCAACCCACCAATCAGAATGGACACGTTTATGGTTTAGTCGTATGATTAGGACCTTGGAGACTACAAGTGAGATAATAGGACTCATGAGAGATAGCGACCTTGTTAGTTGCATTGTTGGTGTTGACCATAATAGCAATGTTCGCCCTAGTGTTCGTGTTCTGGAGCTAAGTCAAATTTTGTTGGTCAGATTTTGTACAAATAAAAGATTTTTGCGAACTATATAAAGTGTGGTGAACTCGTAATCCTCATTAATCAGACCGTGTTATAATGTTTCTTTAAAACAAAAAAAATTAGTTGATAGTCAAGTCATTTTAAAATGTTTTAAAATAAATTTGTGAATCTAAATGGTTGGATTGTTTTAGTATGAAAATCATCTTAGATGTTTGTCCAAATGTCTATTTTCTTGAAAATCAGAAATCAAAACCATATATGAAAAAGATCGCTAAGTCAAACTTCAATTTTGCGATATATCTTTTCACACGACTATAACCAAAAAAAAAAAAAAAAAAAAAAAAAAAAAATCAAACAAAGTTGCTCTAAAATACATCCATGGTCAAAATTTTATAACGCCTTGCTCAAATTAATACTATTAACAAATTTCAAAACCATGCCTCCGGAAGGAACACGACTAAACCACCGTGCTCGAGATCGTTACTAGCGATATGCCATGACTTGGCATTATTCCTTCAATTACAATCTTCCTATTCATTTCATAAGATAAGACTTTAGTGTTGATCGAAACACATTGGACTAAACAATCATGTACCTCCACTCAAGAGACAACGCAGTCTTTTCGAGTCCTATATAACTTAGTCACATTTGAACATGACTTCGTTTACATTTGGATGTCAAGAAGTTGCACCGGAACATAAGATCTTTGGTCTTCACTTGTAACAAGACCAACATCTCTCGATATAGTATCCACTTGGAAACAATTTTTAGTCATCATACATCCTTTTTCTGCTTAGACAAATTTAACACTTAGACTTAAGAGTTTCACCTAATAACAATCTTCGGGCGTCCAAATCGTTGACAGTAGTATTTGTTCGTAGAAGTTTTGATTTGTGGACCTTCGTTTTCAACTATTCTTGCATACCTGACGACACGTTCTTCCCTGATGTTTTCACACCTAAGGTTTTTCCCCCAAAAGCTTTTCATCTTCTATGAGGCTGTTAATGACTTCTATCCTCCTTGATCGAACTCTCTTGGATCCTCCTTTCCTTTTGGATAATTTTGTCGACATATTTTCCTTCATGGTAAAGGTACCAACATCGAACTCCTTACTAACCTCGTTCACACTTTTACCGAGTATGAGAAGTTCCTTACGAAACATGTGCATAAAACTCTTGTAATATATGCGGATAATACATCGCATACCATATAAACATCGCCTTTGTGATACTACTTCAAAACTACGAATGCCAACTTCATGCCACGAGTTAAATATTCCTCCTCACTTCCTTCGCTGCCTTGGAACAACTTTCTTCACATTAAGCCCTTATTTTACTTCTTCGACCTTCAGAGATGACAATCGTTCTTTCATTTGGAGACCCAACCTTGATGAATTTCTAGCATGCATGATTTTCTCCCCATCGACTTTTGGACAACAACTTCACCTAACTGTTGGAAAATTTAGTGCACTTGTGGGATGGTTCACACCTTGTAATGGGTTAGGAGGTACGGAGTGTACACCCATAAGGTCCATGAACACCCCTGACTCTAATAGTGGTATGTATTGATAGTGCTTGGTAAAAGTATTGTTGTGGTTAACACCGATTATCGGTGTTTCCAGCGAGCGATGCCAGCGAGGATCGATGTTTCCACCGTGGTATCTCACCGAAGTTGTGTTTACATCGAAGCGATGGCGTTTCCAAGCGAAGCGTAACCACCGAAAGCACTATGAATGATAAATGACGATTCTAATCGCATCATTATGACCACGTTTAATTGGTCATGTAACCACTAACGGCTATAATGGGGATGATTATGAGGCTATTAATGGGCCGATTAATACTCATAATTCCATTGGAACGGTCAAGAGTAACCTCCTATAAATAGGAGATCTGAACATGCATGAAAAATATATACAGAAAACACATAACACTTATAAGCGCAAGGGTTAAAGAATTGTGCCTAATTCTCTAACTGCATTTGGTCTTATCCCAAGTAGATATTCGTGTAACCCAGGCATTAGGGTCGAATAGTTTACTTTGGAAAGTGATCACACGATTCCAAGTGATATCCGGTAACCACCTGGTGGTATCTCATATCACGACCATTGTTTGTTTCTGCTGAAGTTGATTATCTACACCGATTTGGGACGAATAACCACCAACAATCAAAGTAAACTATTTAGTGATAATCAATGGCAATTCTTTGCAATGAAACACATGGCTTCAAACTTTGCTAAGTTGGACAAGTTTGAAGGAGTGGACTTTAGGAGGTGGCGAAGAAGATGCACTTCTTGTGTCAAGGATGAGTGTGGTCTATGTGCGACTACTCCAATTCTCGATGATGGTGATGATGCTACGTGGATCAAATCGGAGGAGGAGCAAGTGGGAGAATGATGACTACATATGCAGAGGTCTTATTCAATGGCATGTCGATTCTTTTTTGATATTTATCGAACTTTGAATCTTCCAAAGAACTGTGGATTCCTTGGATGCCAAATATATGGTCGAGGATGCATCAAGTAAGAAGTTCCTTGTTAGTAATTTCACAAATTACAAAATGACCGATTCAAGACCGCTTATGGAACAATACAATGAACTTCTTGGAATACTTGGAAGGTTTACACAACACCAAATGAACATGGATGAGGCTATCAAAGTCTCTTGTGTCATTGACAAACTCCTCCTTCATGGAAAGATTTCAAGCATACCTTGAAACATATGAAGGAGGAGTTAACTCTTGTTGAGTTGGGCGATCATCCGCATTGAGGAATCTCTCAAGGTGCGGGATAATGACCACCAAAGAGTAGCAATCTTCTTGGACCATCTGTTGTCAATATGGTGGAGCATAACAACTCCACCGTGTACAATGACAACAAAGGCAAACGCAAATTTCATGATAACACAAGGCGATCCTAACAAGAAGGCAACACCTACTTGTTGGAAATGTGGCAAGACCGGTCACATTAAAAGGGACCGCAAGGGTGTTAAAGTTGGTGGTAAAGCCAATGGATCGTGCACTAATGGTTCGTGGAGTGGTGGTTCACCAACTCACCGAAAGGTCGAATATGTTTAATAAGTCTTTTCGATTTATTATGTTACATATGTATCTCGAATCTTTTATGTGCGGGATGATGATTATGCATGGTGGGTTGACTCGTGCAACAGTTCATGTGTGTAAAGATAGAAGTCGGTTCAAGACTTATGAGTCAACGAATGATGGTTCTATTCTTCACATGGGAAATGAGTCAACACCTTGGTGCATGGTCGTGGTTGTGTAGATCTTAGGTTTAGTTCGAAAGATTGTAACTTTGTTTAATGTTATTCATGTTCACGATATCGTGAAGAACTTGGTTTCAAGTAGTGTTTTGAATAATCATGGATATAAACAAGTTATTGAATCGATAAATTTGTGCTTTCTAAGCATGGTGTTTTTATTGGTTTTGGTTATTTATGTAATCAAATGTTCAGCTTAATATTACCACCGATAGTGTTATTTCAACTTTTGTGACCACATATGATCGACCGATTCTAACCTTTGGCATGCTAGACTTGGTCATGTTCACTATAAAAGGATGCAAGATATGTCTAGGATGGTTTAATCCTCGCTTTGACATGAACAACGAAAAGTGTAAAACTTGCATGTTGACCAAGATAACCAAGAAACCCTTTCGTGGTGTTAGTCGTGAGACTAAGATCTTGAGCTTATTCACAAGGACTGTGTGATTTGCATGCCACTCCTTCTTTGGGAAATAAGTACTTTGTGACATTTATTGATGATGCTTCTAGATTTTGTTATGTCTATTTGTTACATACCAAGGATGAAGCATTAAATAAATTCAAAGTGTTTAAAAGCGAAGTTGAATTACAACTTGGGTCTTTAATCAAAAGATTAAGGACGATAGGGAGGTGAGTACATGGATACTCAAGACTTTCGGTCTGTTGGAATAATCCATGAAACGATCGCCCTTATACTCCTCAAAGAAATGGTATTTCCGAAAGGAAAACAGAGTCTTGAAGGAGATGGTTAATTCCATGTTGTCCTATTCGGGATCGAGTCAAGGGTTCGGGGTGAAGCTATGTTAACACTTGCTATTTATTAAATAGGGTTCCCAACAAAAGGAACAAGGTTACCCCTTATGAACTCGGACTAAAAGGAAACCCAACTTGAATTATCTCAAGGTTTGGGGTTGTAGGGTCATTGTAAGACTCCACGATCCAAAGCAAAAGACTTTGGGTGAAAGAGGCATTGATCGCATCTTTGTTGGATATCTTGAGCATTCCAAGGCTTTTAGGTTCTATGTTATTGAACCTAATGAACATGTTTCGATTAACACAATAATTGAATCAAGGGATGCGATTTTGATGAGAATAGATTCTCATCGGTCCCTAGACCAAGTCGAGGATTCCTAATGGAACTCATGACACTGGTGTATCGAGGTCCCGATGATGAACCATCGGTGGTCCCCGATGAGGTTGTGGTTCAACAACTGAACTCGTGCTCGTGAAAAGCAAAAGGGTCGGGACTCCAAAGTCATTTGGACATGAGTTTCAACTATACTTAGTTGAAGGTACCGAGGATGAGGTCTCGGACCAATACTCCTATTGCTTCATTGTTGAGGATGACCCCAAAACATTTGAAGAAGCAATAAAGTCCCAAGATATTGCTTTCGGAAGAAGCAATCAATGATGAGATGGATTCCATCATGGGAACAACACTTGGTGTTGGTTGATCTACCACCGTGTTGCAAACCTTTGGGTTGCAAGTGGATTTTCAAAAGGAAAATGAAGGTAGATGGAACTATTGAAAAGTTCAAGGCTAGATTAGTTATTCGTGGCTTTAAACAAAAGTCGAATAGACTATTTTGATACTTATGCCCCGTGGCTCGTATCGATACCATAAGACTGGCGATTGCTATGGCATCTATTCACAATCGGTTATTCATCGATGGATGTGAAAACAATTTTCTTGAATGGTGAATTGGAAGAGGAGGTTTATATGAACCAACCTCGGGGCTTCATCATGCTCGCAATGAAAACAAGGTGTGTAAACCGATTAAGTCTCTTTATGGACTTAAGCAGGGCACCTAAGCAATGGCATCAAAAGTTTGATGAAGTGGTTTTGTCTAGTGGTTATGTTCTTAACCAAGTCGACAAATGTGTATATAACAAATTTGATGAATCGGTAAAGGAGTCATCATTTGTCTATATGTTGATGACATGTTGATCTTTGCATGACCAAAATCAGTTGACGACAAAGGAATTTTGTCATCAAGGTTCTCCATGAAAGACATGGGGAGGCCGATGTTATCCTTGGTATAAGGATTAAACATGAAAGTAATAAATTTCTATCTCTCGGTCTCATTATATTGAGAAGGTCTCGAGGAAATTCAATTACATTGATTGTACTCAGTGAGTACACCTATGGATACTGTGAGAAGTCGATGCCTAATCATGGCAAGGTCGTATCTCAACTTGAGTATTCTAGGGTAATTGGTGCTGATGTATGCCATGACTTGTACAAGACCCGATATTGGTTTTGCAAGGGGAAAATTGAGCGGTATACTAGTAATCCTAGTGCTCATCATTGGCAAGCGCTCAAAGGGCATCAAGTATTTGAAGAGAACTATGGATTATAGTCTCTCATATCTTTGTTACCCATCGTGTTGGAAGGTTACACCGATGCAAGTTGATCAAGAACATCAAGACAATTCGCCTACCGGTGGTGGGTATTCCTACTTGGTGGAGGTGCAATTTCTTGGGCATCCAAGAAACAAACTTGCATCACCAGGTTCAACAATGGAATATGAATTTGTGGCTCTAGTAGTACCGGTAAAGAAGTTTGAATGGTTGAAAACTTGCTTCTAGAGATTCCATTATGGCCTAAACCTATAGCACCTATTTCTATCCGGTGTGATAGTGCACTACATTGGCTAAGGCTTATAGCCGATGTACAATGGTAAGTCTAGACACTTAGGTGTCGAGACATAGCATGATTCGTGAGCTTATCATGAATGGGGTGGTATCTATAGAGTTTGTGAGATCTCAATGAACTTAGGCGATCACTTGACGAAGGGTCCGGCTAGAGACTTGGTTATAAAGTCTCTAAAGGGATGGGTTTAAGTCCAACTTAGTCACCGAATGCTAAGACACCCAACTCCTCCCGAGGAAACTTAGGAGCCGAGTTCAATGTGGAAAGTCGAACATTCGGTGGACTGGAGCACATGTTTTATTTACATCCCAAGGTTGTGCTCGAAACCTCTTGAAAGGAGGATGAAGTCTTTACTTCTTAATGGTTATATTTTCTTTGAAAAGTGCTTGGCGGGAGCATGACTAAAGAGGAACCACCTATGTAAATGTTGAAGTTTTGCCGCTTGAGAAGCTTTTGGACTTTTAGCTTTTACAACATTTATGAATTTGGATATGGACACATGGCTTGTATAGTGTCGAGCTTTTAAGTGTTTGAAAACTTGTGTGTAGTTATCTTCGTGTATTCAAATGGGTTGAAGGGTTCAATTCTTAGAACACCCCGATTCTCGAATATTTGAACGTGTAATTACTAAGATGGAAATTTAATCCTCGTGACATTTTGTTTATGCACATGTTTTGCTTGATGTTTATTTTACATGCAAAGGGAGTGAACTAAATTTGGGAGGATTGTTGGAAAATTTAGTGCACTTGTGGGATGGTTCACACCTTGTAATGGGTTAGGAGGTGCAGGTGTACACCCATAAGGTCCATGAACACCCGACTCTAATAGTGGTATGTATTGATAGTGCTTGGTAAAAATATCATTGTGGTTAACACCGATTATCGTGTTTCCAGCAAGCGATGCCAGCAGATCGATGTTTCCACCAGTGGTATCTCATCGAAGTTGTGTTTACATCGAAGCGATGCGTTTCCAATCAGCGGTGTAACCACCGAAAGCACTATGAATGATAAATGACGATTACAATGCATCATTATGACCACGTTTAATTGGTCATGTAACCACTAACGGCTATAATGGGGATGATTATGAGGCTATTAATGGGCGATTAATACTCATAATTCCATTGAACGGTCAAGAGTAACCTCCTATAAATAGGAGATCCGAACATGCATGAAAAATATATCTGAAAACACATAACACTTATAAGCGCAAGGGTTAAAGAATTGTGCCTAATTCTCTAAGCGCATTTGGTCTTATCCCAAGTAGATATTCGTGTAACCCTGCATTAGGGTTTAATAGTTTACTTTGGAAAGTGATCACACGATTCAGTGATATCCGGTAACCACCGGTGGTATCTCGTTATTGCCGACCATTGTTTGTTTCTCTGAAGTTGATTATCTACACCACGATTTGGGACGAATAACCACCAACACTAACTACACTATAAATTATTCCACGGATCTTCTCCCATCAACGCCACCGAGAATACCATCAAAGATTCCTTCAAAGAATAAAATTTTCTGCATTCAAAAATTGTTTTTAGCTAGCGTTCTATTTAATTCCTTCGATCCACGACTCATGCGACGGTATGAAGAAGAAATCGCCAAACATCTTTTTGGCACCAGACATTGGACGAAAACAAGTATTTTATAGTCGAGGAAGATACAAGACACAACACCTGGTGCTACCCTTACTTCCTCACCAATCGCTTAAAAGCTCATCCTTTTTCCTTAGATTTTTCATTTTTCTTGTTAAGTTGATCTTTTCGATAGCAACCCATAATATAGTTCACCTCCTTTTGACGAATACATCGACCCTCGTGAGTCCATGGAGACCACAATTCCCACAAGTTAATTATGCGGTGCAGCCTTAAATAGAGTAACCTGAATGACTACACTAGTATCAAGTGCTCGTGCCAAATCTACGCCATCATACTCTATTCATACTTCTTTTTGCACCAGTAAGTTTAACCTCAATTGACTTGTTTCATTCTTATGACATTAGCGATCTCTCTGCTTGTATGAACCTTGAGAGCTACAAATCCTACAAACCATTTTGGATTCAAATAAAGACCGGATAGAGAATGGTTGATCTTACTTTCCTTGACATAAACTTGATGTTCTACCGGCATCATAACAATGAAAATTCTTTACATACACCGGAAATAATGTGGTCCGTCGTGTAAAACATAGAAAACCTCCTTGAAAGCTTTGTCCATAGGACTACGAGACAAAACTTCTTCCGTCGTCATTACCAATTTTACGAAATTGACACGATTACCTCGACAATATCTCTCGATCTTCCTTGCTAATCTCACCAATATTAGCCGTAGGTACCTATTCGTTGTTTTGATAAATTCCTTAATTAAGCCAAATCATCAAAGACGTTAAATTCCTCTTTCGACGACTTGATATGTAGCCTAATCTCGTGATGTTCTTGTTTGATGAGTTGCGAGATTAAGCTAAAATCAAGTTGTTAGCTAGTTTAAGGGTTTTGATGATTTTGCTCAAGACGAAAAGCTTATTCCATCAAATTTTGCCACCGAAAATACCTTTGACTTCACCCTAAGTACGTAATTGGATTAAGTTGTTATAGGTTACAACTTTCGTGAGTATTTACCCTTGCCACATAAGTCACGACCACAACTTTTGAGCCTTAATTGAATTCTAGTTCTTCGTTATAACCCGACCTTCTTTAGGTTCTACGATCATGCACTAGTCTATTTCAAGAAGAGCAAAGCAATTATTGTTTTCTAACATAGTGGACTAGGTCGTTTACAGAAGACTAGCAGTTCTATTAACAAATTTGTCGCCTGGATTTACAAACACCGTCTAAATTTAGTAGTTAAAGTGTGAGGATCAGTAAGTAAAGTCTAACTGGTGATCAACTAGTTATTAGAGTGTCAGCCTGATGATTTACTTCATGTTGTGAAAGAGCCAATCAAAATCCTAGGGACGTTGAGCAACTTAGATAAGACAAGATTCTTACTATAAGTTTATTTGAACTTAGACTGTGGACATGAGTTACTTGGGAACCAAAGGATCAGGCGAGACTTAAGTACCCACACTTTTTGGCAGTGGTACTAGCCAAATTTTGAGGACAAAATTCTTTTAACGGGGGTAGACTGTAGCAACTGGCATTTTCGGGGCAATAATTGGTCATCAAACTCGAAACTATTGTGACAAACCGCAATTTTCCATGTCAAAACTATTTATTAAACTCAAATTATTTATTTTGAAATTTACTTGAGAACAATTTACGTATAACCTTTTAGTTAAATAAACATAAAACTAGGAATAACTTTTTTTGTGCACGATAACTCTAGACTAAATTTAATCTACAACATTACAATACATTGCCACTACACCAATTGATAATTTAATTACTATAGTGTTTGCATTTAAATACGTACGATTATTAATTTATTTAACGCTTTTCACAACTTGCATGAACACATAATGTACCCGATACTCCTAACAATTAATTTTAACGCATCCTTACACTTTCTAAACTACTACAAAGTGCAATAATATTTTTCTAACACTTCTTATATTTCTTTAAAAAAAAAACTTAAGTATACATATTTAACTTTTACCACGAAACTAATACCCAATACCCATTTTTTTATACCCAATACACTAAGTAAATACATTTTACAAAGTTTTATACACTCTCTTCTATTTATTCCTACTAACTTATTTTATTAGTTAGACCACACTTTGACTAAATAATATGACTAAGACTTATTAAACCACAAAATAAAACTTGCAACCAATATGGAATATGAAAAAGGAGAAAACAAAACAAGATGTGACTCCTTCCTTGTTTTCAGCCGAGCCACACACCTCACACCATCACCTTTGCCCATTTCCAAAGTTGTAGCATGTTTAAATAATAATAAACACCATACCTTAGGTCTTTATACATTGAAGCAAACTTGTAACTTTACACACAAAAGAAAAGCAACAAACCCTTTGGTCCCCTTGACAAAAACACACGTTCAAACACAAAACACCAAGCACACATTCTTGATTTTTTTATTACTTAGCCTAAAAACTAGCTCATTAAACAAATATTAAGATACATGCCTTTGTTGACTATAAAAGGAGGTCATGTGATGCATTCTACACTTGCAAAATTAAAAATATACTCATTCACTCTCTTAGAATTCGACTAGGACAAGAAGAACAAAAAGAGAAGTAATCTTACTAGTTTGAAAACTTATTGAAGCTTATTGGGGTTTTACACTACAAGAAAAGTGGCTTTAGTGACGAGAATTTAGTGACGAAACTTTTTTTGGTCACTATTTAGAAGAAAATAGTGACGATATAATTTTGGTCATTATATTTGGTCATCGGTAAAAAGTCATGATTTAAACATATAAGTGGTCACTATGTAGTCACTAAATTACACACCATGTATTTTTTATTTAGAATAGTGACGAGAAATGTGGTTATTAAACATTAGTGACGAAATTTTGGTCACTATTTTTCACAGTGCTTAAAATAATTAAAAATAACGCCAATTAGAGATATACTTTACTTAAACTTGAATATTCGTATAATAATCCACTAATTGTAATTACTATCAAACGTTACGGATAAAATACTTGTATTATAGAGCATTATTCAAAATTACAAATATATAACTTTCGTTGGTGCGATTCTTTGAACAGATTATTTTTTTATAATATGTAAGAATAGAAAAAAATAACATTGAATATCAAACATGAAAAAAAAAAAAAAAAAAAAACTTGTACCGGTATTATAAAGTTGAGTGTCAAATTAAAATAATTCCCATCACCCATACATAACATAATACACCAACAGTTCTTTATATTTAAAAAAAAAGAAAAAAGAAAAGAAATCCAACCTATTCGACCCGACCCGACCCGACATGGATAAAGAAACGCGGATCCAAAACCTTCACCTTCTCAATGATATTAGAACTTGAATCCCCATTCTCATATCTAAGATAATCAGAATATAACTTCAATTACTCTCATATCTCTCATAATAATAATGATGAGAATATAACCACACAATGACATCCACCACTAACCGCCGCATACACCGGCGGCTTCACCACGGCCACGCGCCACCGCGACAATCACCACGGCAACATCCACCACTAACCGCCGCATACACCGGCGGCTTCACCGTCGCATACTCAACCAACTTTCTCAATGAAAAAGGTATATTCGAAATCAAAATCGATTAGGTTTCATGATTGTTCGAAATCAAAATCGATTCGATTGCCTCATTACTTATAAGTTTAGCAACCGTGTATCTGTTTAGATTCATTATATCGGTGAATTAGTGAAATTCTGACCAGTTAGGGCTTTAGTGTTGATTTTGTGATATTGTTTATGTTTTGATGATGTTTAGATTCGGCGCACTGGCATATTTGGTGTGATTTTTGTGAAGTTGAGGATTGGCGGAAGTTGTGAGTCGAGATGTCAAATACAAAATGGGAGGAGGAGATAGGGAGCTCTTTTGCGTATGAGGTATTACAAGAGGAAGCCTCAAGATAATGTGTTAATTGAACATTATATGTAGTTTTATTTGTGTTAACAACAATATTGAGGTTTAGTTTAAAGCGATAGTAATGGATTCTTTGTGTTTGTATAGGTTCTGATCAAGACCTTGGTTTTGATGGTAATTGTAGAGTGGATGAGTGAGGTTTAAGTTATGGCAACCTTAGTAATCTTTACCATCAAAGGCATGATCCATAAACGGCAAACACACACTTCTACTCTTTTGCCATCTCCTTTAGTACATTGGTATGAGTTTTATATTAGATGGTTAAATTAATCTCACTACTTTTGTAGCATAGACTGATATTTGGACAATTACGAGCATATATATTTACTTTAGCTTTATTAGTTTCAGATTCTTTTATTGTCAATTGCATGTTATTATACAAAAAAAAAGCTTGTTTAAAAGGCTTATGATGGCGTGCACACATTTGTTATATAAGTACATGTATCGTCTTGCTATTATTGTAGTTATGTAGATTTAGAGGTTGTGGTAAGAAAGTCCTAAGCATTGGCGCTAAGTGCTTATCATCATCTAGGTTAGTAGATGAGAAAACTATTGATGTAATTATTAAGATGGTGCTATATTTTTGGTTGATTTTTCTTGCTAAGAATGATATCGCCATTTTTTTATAAACAAAAAGCTAATAAACCAACTGCATGGGTAGTTTTAGTTCGGCATGGCTCGGTGTAACTATCTTCTAAGAGCATTAATGTGATCGTTTCTAGAAGGTGTTAGAGCATTAATGGTATCTAGTTCTTGGGAGATTGACCTCTCAAATCGGTCTCTTAACACACCCACTTATAAATACAAGTGAAATGATGTAACATATAATTGAAACAAGCATGTCTATAATCTGTTGTGCTTTTCTTACTGACTAGCTAAGTGGAGCCGTATGTTTTAGACTGTTATGTTTGATAGACATCTCTTTGACTGATGTACATGTAATTTCAAATGAGCTAAACCCAACCATTAAAATCAGATGTTATTTGAATAGAGCAAAACAAGCTACTGGCTAAGTAAATTCGGTATGTAATAGACTGCAATGGTGTTAGTTTTTTTCGGGTAAAGGGTTTTTACCTTTTTTTTTAAATCCTAATAGTTATGTTTTCCGGGAACAGGCTCAGGCTGTACTCATTCTGAGAACACTTAAGAGAGGCGTTGGTGAGCATTCTTTCTAGCAGCATGCTAAAGACACTCGAGAGGTATCAAAAATGCAACTACGGAGCACCTGAGACAAATGTGTCCTCAAGAGAGGCGTTGGTGAGCATTCTTTCTAGCTTCTCGATAGTCTTTTGTATATATTGCTTCGTTGTTCAAACAACAATTTTGACGACATATATCATAATTGCTTTTTGGGGGATACATTATAAATTGATTCTAGACACTTTACTATATAGCCTTTAGATAAATCAATGGTTCTTAGTTTTTATCCAACAGATCAATGCATGACTTTAGTATTGATGCTTGACTTGTTTTATTAAGTCTACATTTTTATATTTTACAAGGGATTCTGTCAAAATGGAATTTCTTTTTCTTATTTTGTTGATTGTTTTCGACATATATGAATGGAAAATATACCCGTATGTTGAGTGGGAAATATAGAAAGACTACCAAGATCAAAGAACAAGGAATAACTATAATATCTCTAAGATTAAGCTAGTAGATGATAGATTACGACATATGTATAGTATATTCCTGTGTTCTAAGATTTTTGTTTTAGTAGTTGATGTGTTTGTTTCTTGGGCCTGTTTCTTATCTAGCTTGTGTTAGTATTTTGATTTTTCGGGTCTACTCTCTAGTTTCTCACTACGTAGTTGCATTACTAACTATTTCTTAGAGCTTCAAAATAATATATATTGTATCTTCCATTAAAGTTTTATAACATTAAAGTAGCAAAAGTGAGCAAGAGTTTTCGTAGAGTTAATAACAAAGACAAAAGTTGACACTTGCAAAGGACCTTATGATAGATTTACTGGTCATATAGAGATATCTCTATAATCCCTTGAACAAATGTTCTACTGCCAGCCTCTATTGGATCGTCTATAGCAAGCGAAGAGGATTCAATAAGGCATGGACGGAGCCATAGAGTTATATTAAGCCTACACTATAATTACATTAGTTTCATATTGTAAGTTTTAATAATGGGGCATTGTAATCACTAACACTAAAAAGGTTTAAGGTTAGAACATGCATGGAGTTTAAGCTAGCCATCTATATGTTTAACATTTTACATAGATATGATTTAGTTAGTATCTGATTTCTGTAAAGACTCAATAAACCAAAAACAAGGTTGGAATTTTTCCTAAGTGTTTCTTCTCATTAACTTTTCCATTTGATCAACGTAAGAACTAATTAGTTACCCTTAAGGTATGTGGTCATTCTGTTGTATATCTTTTGGTGCATGCATTCAAAGTGGCTACGTGGAGTTTTTATTCAGTCGACGTAGATACAAGGGCTGAACTCCTGAAGGACGTGTGATATAATCTTTACATAATTAGGAGTTTCACTACAACCTTCTAATATATCTACTTAATTTGTTTTTGTCTAATGTCGTCTATAGTTTCTACTTCACTGGGAAGTTAAAGTTCTTAATCTGTTTATAGGTATCAATATAACTTGGTTACTTGTGGTTGTAGGGAGTTAAGTAGTCAGCAGGAGTACTTGAAACTTAAAGCACGTTATGAAGCGCTGCAACGGTCCCAGAGGTATGCTTGAAAACAGAAAACAACTTCATATGTATAATTATTTTTGGTGTTTTGAAACTTCTTGATATTAGGAATCTTTTGAGTGAGGATCTGTATCTGAAAGTGTCTTATTGTCATTGGAACAAATTGTCTTATTGTGATTATCAGTTTAAATAATTTGAATGCTGTCTAAATCACTTAAAGCAAACACATTGTTATCTGTATCTGAAAGTGTGTTGTTTGTTAATTGAAAGTTTGAAACTGAAATGCAGAGGGTCTGCACTTGTACAGTTTCATGCACTTGCTCTGCTTCATCAGGTATCCTTTTGATGCTCAGTAGATACTCTTATTGTTTATCTGCAACTTATAAGAAAATCCAAACCAAGTATCTACAATCCCGAGTTGGCAGCTTATTTTATTTATAGAATCGAAGTTACCAGACTGTCCAAATCGGTAAATTTACCTTATACCCTTCGTAATTGTAGGTTCAAGAAGCTGCAAGTGGAAGTGTTTTTGTCCAAATGCTAGATGTGTGGATAAATTTGGCTCATGTTCATTTCGCCCATGGCAATTTCCCATTGGCTATTAAAATGGTACCAAGTTCTTTACTCTACATGTTGTTTACTACGTAGTATCGTTTGATTTCGGTTATAAAAAAAAATACTATTATTTTGCAGCGCAAGTTCTATTACAACACAGACAATCAAATTCTTCTTTATTCAGTCCACACATTATGAAGCCGAACAGTGGCAGGACTGCAAAACACCTTACTAAAAGCCATTCACTTGGCCCTTCAAATTACACATTAAGATTTGACACAGGTGTTGCCCTACAGAAGTTCTCGGCTTCGACATTACAAAAAACAAAAAGGACCGTGGATGAGGTGACTAATCAAATGATCTTTTTAAGTTATTATGTGTGTCATTCATAGTTTCATAAACATTGAATTTCCTCAATCATTCTATTATAGGTGCGGGCAACGGTTGCTGAGCTTAAAAATGCTTTGCGTCCTCGATCCTCAGTTATTTTTAGCAAGCACATAACCTTCTGAATAATGTTATTGTTATAGGCACGCAACCTTTTGAAAAAATCAAATGAAGAAGTATTGGTTGAGCTTCTCAACAATATCAGCGTTCTTCATTTCGAAAAAGGAGAGTTTGAGGTATGCTTCTTCTCCAACTGTTCGGTTTCTTAGAGTTCATAATTCAATACTGTGACTAGTTCCCCGTCAAATATCTTCATTCCTTGTGTTTTCGAATTCAGCTTGCCCTGCAAACTTTTAAGGAAGCTCTTGGTGATGGAATATGGGTCAAGTTAATCGACAGTGGACCACAGTCTGACTCTATTGGAGCATCAGATGATCTTATCCAAAAAGCATTAAACCAACCCATGGATGCAAGTTTAGCTGCTCGAATGTACAAGGACATGCAATTGTTCCAAGATCTTGAAAAGGCTGGTGTTGCAGTAGAATTGCCATGGGATAAGATCACAACTTTGTCCAACCTTGCTAGACTGTTTGAGCAGTTGCATAAACTGAGACTGCTAGCTTATTGTACCGCTTGATCTTGTTTAAGGTAATTCTCCAAGTACCAAGTGATTATATCATTTTTGGATCTGATTATAATGACGTTTGCATATTAATTTATTCTTTGTCTTTGAGCCTTAGTTTCCAGAGTATGTAGATGCTTACTTGAGGCTTGCTGCTATTGCGAAATCACAGAATAATGTTCCGTTAAGCATTGAACTGGTACTTAAGCTCTTTTCAGTATCATTGTTTACATTTACTCATTGTACACATGCCTTTATTTTGTGTCTGATGTCAACAATTCCTCTTTTGTTGTAGATCCGTGATACTCTGGAAGTGGATGACAAAAACCTGGATGCATTATGCATGCTTGGTGACTTGGAGCTTAAAAACGATGACTGGGTCAAAGCAAAAGATTTAACGTAAGTGTTGGAAGGCATGTTAGTGATGTTAGGTTATTGGTTGGTTTTGTGTTGAGTTTCAACCATACTATTTGTGTTTTGTGAAAAAATTAGTATTAATGAATGAAGCTAATATGTTAGATTTGTATTTGTAATGCTACAGATTTCTCGATTTTAGTTTGTTTGCAAAAGCAATTATGCAGTAAAACCAACATTAGTTCCTATTTTATTTTTTTTGCTATATGTTCATAATTAGTGACGACCTTTTGGTCTCTAACTATCTGTAGTCGGTGATGACTTTCTCGTCACTAATGGTAAATGTCAGTGACGATTTTTCGTCACTCTCAAAACTGTGACGAAATACCGGATTAAAAGTGACGACTAATCTGGTCACAGATTAGTGACGAGAGGTATTTTCGTCTCTAAAAGGTTTTGTGACGGAGCTTTAGTGACGACTGGTGACGACATGAGTTTGGTCACTAAATAGTTTTGTGACCAATTTTTACACTGTTAGTGACGAAACTGTTTTCGTCATTATAGGCCAAATTTCTTGTAGTGTTAGGAGTTTTAGTTTTGGGTAAAGCTTGAGTTTTTCATCTCCTCATCATACTAATAACCTCAAGTAAGTCATCAAACTAAATTTTCATAATATTACATTGCTTAATCATGAGATATCTCATTTTCTAGAACTTAGTTTACATAAACATGAGTATCACCTTTGTACATGTTTGTAACTTTTCTTAAACATATTAAATTGGTACTAGTTACTATGTCATAAACTTTCATTTTTATAAATACCTAAGTTTCATAACACTCTTGAAAAAAATGTGGGAGAACTAGAGTAGTTTTTGAAGTGGTTGAAAGTAAATTTGAATGATTTAAAAACTAGAAAATACACTTTGAAACATGTTTATATAAAGCTGTCCCATTTGGTTAAATCTAGAAAACTCAGTAAGTTGAAAGTAAGATTTGAGTAGAAATATAGAATATAGACTCAATTACGAGAACGTGGTCGCTTGAATGGGTTAAAACGGACATATAACGAAGAAACTACGTTAGTTTTAAGTTGAGTGTCGGAAACTAATTTCCTGAAACAAATAAAGCTGTTAAACGACTTTCAAGAGGTAAAATCGAGTACTACAAGTTAACTAGAGTATCCGAAGTACTAGAAATATGTTAGTATACTTAAATACGAAACCGGGGATATAAAGAACTTAATAAACGGAGCTAAAACGACCAAGATACATTGATTTAAAGTTACGACTACGATAACTATTTTACCATTCCAAAGTGTCAAAATATTTTCCAAGTGTCGGAGCGCTTTTGAGGTGACCATGTTCAAGCCTGTTTTCTTTTAGATAGAGTCCTTTATGGAAAAATTATAGCAATGACAAAAGTGAAGTAGACATGGCCTAGTTTCCAAAAGTCCAACCATTGGTCAAACGGATCTATAACGAATAAACTACAACCTCGTAAACTTGCCCGAAAACGCTTAAAACCTCAAAACAACTGAATACCCAAATTTGAGGCCATTTTATGTAGGATCAGTTCGATTGAGTGAAGTTCGCTTCTAGACTTTGGTAGACCTTGTTCCAAACTCCCTAAATACGCTAAGTTGAGTCCCAAACACTGAATAACCGCCGTTTTATGACTAGTCTATTAAGGTCACTTATCCGTTTTGGCAACTTAGTGGAATATAAAAATTATCATCATAAAACTCAGTTTTCTCGTAAATAACTTATAACGACAATAGTAACATGTAATAAAGTGCATCGGTAATTTTTTCCTTGATACATATTAACGAGACCACTACAACTTAATTATGAGAAATACTTGTTGAGACATTTAAAGTGTAAATAACGACTAATAATAGAAAACCTCGACGTAACTACATTTTCACAACTAAACTTTTATGCAAACATGTATGGGTGATATGACCTTTTTAAAAAATTGCATACACGACATTATCTATCGAACCTAAGGCATATAAATTATTTAGGTTGCGGTTAGAGTCACCGGACCTCGATTTTCGTGCACATCATTCCAACTTGCGTTACTCTACTCAAGGTGAGTTCTCGTAGCCCCACTTTTTATATGTTTTCCTTGGGGTGGAAATGGTACTAAATGCTTTTCAACTGTTTTTATGCTGTGAACTACTGTTTTACATGATTTTGGACATATATGTGTGATGATGCGATTATGTGCGATAAAATGTTTTGTTACGTGTGGACATGCAATCACAAGAATCGTTAACTCGTCGAGAGCGAAACATTTTGATAGATCTATCGGGGTAGCTCCCCACAGTGTACTGTTTATGTGTGTGACAATCGTGGTAGGTTCAGTTGGCGCGACACTATTTTGTTTTGACTTGTGCTTATAATTGGTTATCATGCTCACTTTTTGTCCTACAATATGTATTCACAGCTCAGTGGTTTTACTCTTAAACCTACGAGCTCACCAACATTATGTTGACGTTTTCTAGTACCATTTTCAGGTGATCATTATTAAGGTATTTGAAGGCATGATTATTGGAGTCAAAACATTTGATACATCGCTACCATGTTTTCAAGACGATAAGATTTCAAACAAGACATGTTGCACTTTTAAATTTTTAAACGAGAAATGTTTTGTAAACTATTATTGTAACAAATATAAGGTATGAATCTATGATGTTATGCGATGTGCCTTTCCCAGTTACATCCCGTGTTTCAGCCGTTGACGGGGTGTGACAGATTGGTATCAGAGCCTAAGGTTATAGAGAATGCCGGTTTTTCAAAATAAAAACCTCAACTATAACCAAACTAAAGTTTTTATAAAACCCCAAACATGGTACGAGTCGATTAGCCCGAGCATTCCATCGTTTTTCCTAAATTATGCATAGCCTGATCAACTATGCTTAATTCAGGAGCGACCATGGGATAATGGGGGTAGTTACCTTAGATCGTGTTTGGTTGGAGTCGGAGTCTAGATCACCTGAAATGTATGGGTCTATGTGTGTGCATCTGCCTTACGTGCTATGTGTATTTGTGGTTATGCTACTTTGCCTTCTGTGTGCTAAAGCTGTTAGCTTCCGAGACAATATTTGAGCTTACGATTGCGTAGTTAAGTGCCTTGATTGATTTGATATAATGAGATTCGATTCGAGCTGATATGATATGGTTGATTTGATTGAGTCAAAGTATTTCCTGTACCATTCCCCATACTCGTGCGTTGATATCATTTATCCCTATACACAAACAAAACTCATACTATATATTTTGCTAAATATATATTGATACGTTATTTTAAAAACGTTATTTCGGGTAAACTTTTTTTGGATACGTTATTTTAGATACGCTATACAATTTTGGAAGGTCAACATTGGTTTCGCCATTTTGAAAATGCATTATATTGATATGCTATCTTGAGAACTATTTTGGGTCATATTAATTTGGGAACACTATTTTGAGAATTTATTTATCATCAAAGACGTTAAGCCTTTTGACGACACTTAACTTAATTTCATGACAGTTCTTGTTTGATGAGTTGTGAAATTAAGTTAGGTTCAAGTTGTTATTCGGTTTAACGTCATAGATGGTTGACAATTTGGTACTATTGGAAAACTATTTTGGATACATGATTTTTGGTATTGCCCTATGCCATGTGTCACACGCCTTGTCTCCCCTAACCTCGTATTATGAGAAGGCCTGAGTAGACCGCACTATAAGCCGATGAGTCAGATGACATCAATAGTTCCCTTAGGAAGCAACCCACCAATCAGAATGGACACGTTTATGGTTTAGTCGTATGATTAGGACCTTGGAGACTACAAGTGAGATAATAGGACTCATGAGAGATAGCGACCTTGTTAGTTGCATTGTTGGTGTTGACCATAATAGCAATGTTCGCCCTAGTGTTCGTGTTCTGGAGCTAAGTCAAATTTTGTTGGTCAGATTTTGTACAAATAAAAGATTTTTGCGAACTATATAAAGTGTGGTGAACTCGTAATCCTCATTAATCAGACCGTGTTATAATGTTTCTTTAAAACAAAAAAAAAATTAGTTGATAGTCGAAGTCATTTTAAAATGTTTTTAAAATAAATTTGTGAATCTAAATGGTTGGATTGTTTTAGTATGAAAATCATCTTAGATGTTTGTCCAAATGTCTATTTTCTTGAAAATCAGAAATCAAAACCATATATGAAAAAGATCGCTAAGTCAAACTTCAATTTTTGCAGATATATCTTTTCACACGACTATAACCACAAAAAAAAAAAAAAAAAAAAAAAAAAATCAAACAAAGTTGCTCCAAAATACATCCATGGTCAAAATTTTATAACGTCTTGCTCAAATTAATACTATTAACAAATTTCAAAACCATGCCTCCGAGAAGGAACACGCACTAAACCACCTGTGCCTGAGACTGTCACTAGCGATATGCCATGACTTGGCATTATTCCTTCGAATTACAATCTTCCTATTCATTTCATAAGATAAGACTTTAGTGTTGATCGAAACACATTGGACTAAACAATCTGTGTACCTCCACTCAAGAGACAACGCAGTCTTTTCAGAGTCCTATATAACTTAGTCACATTTGAACATGACTTCGTTCTTACATTTGGATGTCAAGAAGTTGCACCGGAACATAAGATCTTTGGTCTTCACTTGTAACAAGACCAACATCTCTCGATATAGTATCCACTTGGAAACAATTTTTAGTCATCATACATCCTTTTTCTGCTTAGACAAATTTAACACTTAGACTTAAGAGTTTCACCTAATAACAATCTTCGGGCGTCCAAATCGTTGACAGTAGTATTTGTTCGTAGAAGTTTTGATTTGTGGACCTTCGTTTTCAACTATTCTTGCATACCTGACGACACGTTCTTCCCTGATGTTTTCACACCTAAGGTTTTTCCCCCAAAAGCTTTTCATCTTCTATGAGGCTGTTAATGACTTCTATCCTCCTTGATCGAACTCTCTTGGATCCTCCTCTTTCCTTTTGGATAATTTTGTCGACATATTTTCCTTCATGGTAAAGGTACCAACATCGGAACTCCTTACTAACCTCGTTCACACTTTTACCTGAGTATGAGAAGTTCCTTACGAAACATGTGCATAAAACTCTTGTAATATATGCGGATAATACACTGCATACCATATAAACATCGCCTTTGTGATACTACTTCAAAACTACGAATGCCAACTTCATGCCACGAGTTAAATATTCCTCCTCACTTCCTTCAGTTGCCTTGGAACAACTTTCTTCACATTAAGAAGCCCTTATTTTTACTTCTTCGACCTTCGTAGATGACAATCGTTCTTTCATTTGGAGACCCAACCTTGATGAATTTCTAGCATGCATGATTTTCTCCCCATCGACTTTTGGACAACAACTTCACCTAACTGTTGGAAAATTTAGTGCACTTGTGGGATGGTTCACACCTTGTAATGGGTTAGGAGGTACGGAGTGTACACCCATAAGGTCCATGAACACCCCTGACTCTAATAGTGGTATGTATTGATAGTGCTTGGTAAAAGTATCGTTGTGGTTAACATCGATTATCGTTGTTTCCACCGAGCAAGATTTCCGCAGGATCGTGTTTCCATCAAGTGGTATCTCACCAAGTTGTGTTTACATCAAGCGGCTGGCGTTTCCGAAGCGGTGTAACCACCGAAAGCACTATGAATGATAAATGACATTATAATCGCATCATTATGACCACGTTTAATTGGTCATGTAACCACTAACGCTATAATGGGGATGATTATGAGGCTATTAATGGGCCGATTAATACTCATAATTCCATTGAACGGTCAAGAGTAACCTCCTATAAATAGGAGATCCGAACATGCATGAAAAATATATACGAAAACACATAACACTTATAAGCGCAAGGGTTAAAGAATTGTGCCTAATTCTCTAACCGCATTTGGTCTTATCCCAAGTAGATATTCGTGTAACCTGCATTAGGGTCGAATAGTTTACTTTGGAAAGTGATCACACGATTCCAAGTGATATCCGTAACCACCGGTGGTATCTCATATCACGACCATTGTTTGTTTCTGCTGGTTGATTATCTACACCACGATTTGGGACGAATAACCACCAACAATCAAAGTAAACTATTTAGTGATAATCAATGGCAATTGCTTTAATGAACACATGGCTTCAAACTTTGCTAAGTTGGACAAGTTTGAAGGAGTGGACTTTAGGAGGTGGCGTAAGAAGATGCACTTCTTCTTGTCGAGGATGAGTGTGGTCTATGTGTCGACTACTCCAATTCGATGATGGTGATGATGCTACCGTGGATCAAATCGGGAGGAGGAGCAAGTGGGAGAATGATGACTACATATGCAGAGGTCTTATTCTCGAATGGCATGTCCGATTCTTTTTTGATATTTATCGAACTTTGAATCTTCCAAAGAACTGTGGATTCCTTGGATGCCAAATATATGGTCGATGCATCAAGTAAGAAGTTCCTTGTTAGTAATTTCACAAATTACAAAATGACCGATTCAAGACCGGTTATGGAACAATACAATGAACTTCTTGGAATACTTGGAAGGTTTACACAACACCAAATGAACATGGATGAGGCTATCAAAGTCTCTTGTGTCATTGATAAACTCCTCCTTCATGGAAAGATTTCAAGCATACCTTGAAACATATGAAGGAGGAGTTAACTCTGTTGAGTTAGGCGGTCATCGCACATTGAGGAATCTCTCAAGGTGCGTGATAATGACCACCAAAGAGTAGCAATGTCTTGGACCATCTGTTGTCAATATGGTGGAGCATAACAACTCCACCGTGTACAATGACAACAAAGGCAAACGCAAATTTCATGATAACACAGGGCGATCCTAACAAGAAGGAAACACCTACTTGTTGGAAATGTGGCAAGACCGGTCACATTAAAAGGGACCTAAGGGTGTTAAAGTTGGTGGTAAAGCCAATGGATCGAGCACTAATGGTTCGTGGAGTGGTGGTTCACCAACTCACCGAAAGGTCGAATATGTTTAATAAGTCTTTTCGATTTATTATGTTACATATGTATCTCGAATCTTTTATGTGCGGATGATGATTATGCATGGTGGGTTGACTGTGCAACAGTTCATGTGTGTAAAGATAGAAGTCGGTTCAAGACTTATGAGTCACCGAATGATGGTTCTATTCTTCACATGGGAAATGAGTCAATGACCTTGGTGCATGGTCGTGGTTGTGTAGATCTTAGGTTTAGTTCGGAAAGATTGTAACTTTGTTTAATGTTATTCATGTTCCCGATATCGTGAAGAACTTGGTTTCAAGTAGTGTTTTGAATAATCATGGATATAAACAAGTTATTGAATCGATAAATTTGTGCTTTCTAAGCATGGTGTTTTTATTGGTTTTGGTTATTTATGTAATCAAATGTTCAGCTTAATATTACCACCGATAGTGTTATTTCGACTTTTGTGACCACATATGATCGATCGATTCTAACCTTTGGCATGCTAGACTTGGTCATGTTCACTATAAAAGGATGCAAGATATGTCTAGGATGGTTTAATCCTCGCTTTGACATGAACACCGAAAAGTGTAAACTTGCATGTTGACCAAGATAACCAAGAAACCCTTCGTGGTGTTAGTCGTGAGACTAAGATCTTGAGCTTATTCACGATGACTGTGCGATTTGCATGCCACTCCTTCTTTGGGAAATAAGTACTTTGACATTTATTGATGATGCTTCTAGATTTTGTTATGTCTATTTGTTACATACCAAGGATGAAGCATTAAATAAATTCAAAGTGTTTAAAACTCAAGTTGAATTACAACTGGGTCTTTAATCAAAAGATTAAGGATCGATAGGGAGGTGAGTACATGGATACTCAAGACTTTCATCTGTTGGAATAATCCATGAAACGATCGCTTCTTATACTCCTCAAAGAAATGGTATTTCGAAAGGAAAAAGTGGTGTCAAGGAGATGGTTAATTCCATGTTGTCCTATTCAGACCGAGTCAAGGGTTCGGGGTGAAGCTATGTTAACGACTTGCTATTTATTAAATAGGGTTCCCAACAAAAGGAACAAGGTTACCCCTTATGAACTCGGACTAAAAGGAAACCCAACTTGAATTATCTCAAGGTTTGGGGTTGTAGGGTCATTGTAAGACTCCACGATCCAAAGCAAAAGACTTTGGGTGAAAGAGGCATTGATCGCATCTTTGTTGGATATGCCGAGCATTCCAAGGCTTTTAGGTTCTATGTTATTGAACCTAATGAACATGTTTCGCTTAACACAATAATTGAATCAAGGGATGCGATTTTGATGAGAATAGATTCTCATCGCCCCTAGACCAAGTCGAGGATTCCTAATGGAACTCATGACACCGGTGTATCGAGGTCCTCGATGATGAACCATCGGTGGTCCCTCGATGAGGTTGTGGTTCAAGAACCCGAACTCGTGCTCGTGAAAAGCAAAAGGGTCGGGACTCAAAGTCATTTGACATGAGTTTCAACTATACTTAGTTGAAGGTACCGTGGATGAGGTCTCGCATCAATACTCCTATTGCTTCATTGTTGAGGATGACCCCAAAACATTTGAAGAAGCAATAAAGTCCCAAGATATTGCTTTCGGAAAGAAGCAATCAATGATGAGATGGATTCCATCATGGGGAACAACACTTGGTGTTGGTTGATCTACCACCGTGTTGCAAACCTTTGGGTTGCAAGTGGATTTTCAAAAGGAAAATGAAGGTAGATGGAACTATTGAAAAGTTCAAGGCTAGATTAGTTATTCGTGGCTTTAAACAAAAGTCGAATAGACTATTTTGATACTTATGCCCCGCTCTCAGACGATTACCATAAGACTGGCGATTGCTATGGCATCTATTCACAATCGGTTATTCATCGATGGATGTGAAAACAACTTTCTTGAATGGTGAATTGGAAGAGGAGGTTTATATGAACCAACCTCGTGGCTTCATCATGCTCGGCAATGAAAACAAGGTGTAAACCGATTAAGTCTCTTTATGGACTTAAGCAGCACCTAAGCAATGGCATCAAAAGTTTGATGAAGTGGTTTTGTCTAGTGGTTATGTTCTTAACCAAGTCGACAAATGTGTATATAGCAAATTTGATGAATCGGTAAAGGAGTCATCATTTGTCTATATGTTGATGACATGTTGATCTTTGGCACGACCAAAATCGAGTTGACCGACAAAGGAATTTTGTCATCAAGGTTCTCCATGAAAGACATGGGGAGGCCGATGTTATCCTTGGTATAAGGATTAAACATGAAAGTAATAGAATTTCTATCTCTCGGTCTCATTATATTGAGAAGGTATCGAGGAAATTAATTACATTGATTGTACTCAATGAGTACACCTATGGATACTTGTGAGAAGTCGATGCCTAATCATGGCAAGGTCGTATCTCAACTTGAGTATTCTAGGGTAATTGGCTGCTCGATGTATGCCATGACTTGTACAAGACCGATATTGGTTTTGCGGGGGAAAATTGAGCGGTATACTAGTAATCCTAGTGCTCATCATTGGCAAGCGCTCAAAGGGCATCAAGTATTTGAAGAGAACTATGGATTATAGTCTCTCATATATCGTTACCCATCGTTGTTGGAAGGTTACACCGATGCAAGTTGGATCAAGAACATCAAGACAATTGCCTACCAATGGGTCGGGTATTCCTACTTGGTGGAGGTGCAATTTCTTGGGCATCCAAGAAACAAACTTGCATCACCGGTTCAACAATGGAATATGAATTTGTGGCTCTAGCACCGGTAAAGAAGTCGAATGGTTGAAAAACTTGCTTCTAGAGATTCCATTATGGCCTAAACCTATAGCACCTATTTCTATCCGTGTGATAGTGCAGCTACATTGGCTAAGGCTTATAGCCGATGTACAATGGTAAGTCTAGACACTTAGGTGTCGACATAGCATGATTCGTGAGCTTATCATGAATGGGGTGGTATCTATAGAGTTTGTGAGATCTCAATGTAACTTAGTCGATCACTTGACGAAGGGTCTCGCAGAGACTTGGTTATAAAGTCCGCTAAAGGGATGGGTTTAAGTCCAACTTAGTCACCGAATGCTAAGACACCCAACTCCTCCCGAGGAAACTTAGGAGCCGAGTTCAATGTGGAAAGTCGAACATTCAATGGACTGGAGCACATGTTTTATTTACATCCCAAGGTTGTGCTCGTAACTCACGAAAGGAGGATGAAGTCTTTACTTAATGGTTATATTTTCTTTGAAAAAGTGCTTGGTGAGCATGACTAAAGAGGAACCACCTATGTAAATGTTGAAGTTTTGCCGCTTGTGAAGCTTTTGGACTTTTAGCTTTTACAACATTTATGAATTTGGATATGGACACATGGCTTGTATAGTGTCGAGCTTTTAAGTGTTTGAAAACTTGTGTGTAGTTATCTTCGTATTCAAATGGGTTGAAGGGTTCAATTCTTAGAACACCCCGATTCTCGAATATTTGAACGTGTAATTACTAAGATGGAAATTTAATCCTCGTGACATTTTTGTTTATGCACATGTTTTGCTTGATGTTTATTTTACATGCAAAGGAGTGAACTAAATTTGGGAGGATTGTTGGAAAATTTAGTGCACTTGTGGGATGGTTCACACCTTGTAATGGGTTAGAGGTACGGAGTGTACACCCATAAGGTCCATGAACACCCTCGACTCTAATAGTGGTATGTATTGATAGTGCTTGGTAAAAGTATCTTGTTGTGGTTAACACCGATTATCGTTGTTTCCACCGGCAAGATTTCAAACAGATCGATGTTTCCACCAAGTGGTATCTCATCGAAGTTGTGTTTACATCAAGCAAAGGCGTTCCAATCAAGCAGTAACCACCGAAAGCACTATGAATGATAAATGACAGCATAAATCGCATCATTATGACCACGCTTAATTGGTCATGTAACCACTAACGGCTATAATGGGATGATTATGAGGCTATTAATGGGCCGATTAATACTCATAATTCCATTGAATGGTCAAGAGTAACCTCCTATAAATAGGAGATCCGAACATGCATGAAAAATATATACGTAAAACACATAACACTTATAAGCGCAAGGGTTAAAGAATTGTGCCTAATTCTCTAATCGCATTTGGTCTTATCCCAAGTAGATATTCGTAACCTGCATTAGGGTTCGAATAGTTTACTTTGGAAAGTGATCACACGATTCCAAGTGATATCCGGTAACCACCTGGTGGTATCTGTTATTGCTGACCATTGTTTGTTTCTGCTGAAGTTGATTATCTACACCCTGATTTGGGACGAATAACCACCAACACTAACTACACTATAAATTATTCCACCAGATCTTCTCCCATCAACGCCACCGAGAATACCATCAAAGATTCCTTCAGCAATAAAATTTTCTGCATTCAAAAATTGTTTTTAGCTAGCGTTCTATTTAATTCCTTCGATCCACGACTCATGCGACGGTATGAAGAAGAAATCGCCAAACATCTTTTTGGCACCGGACATTGACTAAAACAAGTATTTTATAGTCGAGGAAGATACAAGACACAACACCGTGCTACCCTTACTTCCTCACCAATCGCTTAAAAGCTCATCCTTTTCCTTAGATTTTCATTTTCTTGTTAAGTTGATCTTTCGATAGCAACCCATAATATAGTTCACCTCCTTTTGACGAATACATCGACCTCGTGAGTCCATGGAGACCACAATTCCCACAAGTTAATTATGCGGTGCGACCTTAAATAGAGTAACACGAATGACTACACTAGTATCAAGTGCTCGTGCAAATCTACGCCATCATACTCTATTCATACTTCTTTTGCACCAAGAAGTTTAACCTCAATTGACTTGTTTCATTCTTATGACATTAGCGATCTCTACCGCTTGTATGAACCTTGAGAGCTACAAATCCTACAAACCATTTTGGATTCAAATAAAGACCGGATAGAGAATGGTTGATCTTACTTTCCTTGACATAAACTTGATGTTCTACCGGGCATCATAACAATGAAAATTCTTTACATACACCGGAAATAATGTGGTCCGTCGTAAAACATAGAAAACCTCCTTGAAAGCTCCGTCCATAGGACCTACGAGACAAAACTTCTTCCCGTCGTCATTACCAATTTTCTGAAATTGACACAGTTACCTCGACAATATCTCTGATCTTCCTTGCTAATCTCACCAATATTAGCCGTAGGTACCTATTCGTTGTTTTGATAAATTCCTTAATTAAGCCAAATCATCAAAGACGTTAAATTCCTCTTTCTCGACGACTTGATATGTAGCCTAATCTCGTGACAGTTCTTGTTTGATGAGTTGCGAGATTAAGCTAAAATCAAGTTGTTAGCTAGTTTAAGGGTTTTGATGATTTTGCTCGAAGACGGAAAAGCTTATTCCATCAAATTTTGCCACCCGAAAAATACCTTTGACTTCACCCGGAAGTACGTAATTGGATTAAGTTGTTATAGGTTACAACTTTCAGTAGTATTTACCCTTGCCACATAAGTCACGACCACAACTTTTGAGCCTTAATTCGAATTCTAGTTCTTTCGTTATAACCCTGACCCTTCTTTAGGTTCTACGATCATGCACTAGTCTATTTCAGTAAGAGCAAACAGAATTATTGTTTTCTAACATAGTGGACTAGGTCGTTTACAGAAGACTAGCAGTTCTATTAACAAATTTGTCGCCTGGATTTACAAACACCGTCTAAATTTAGTAGTTAAAGTGTGAGGATCGAAGTAAAGTCTAACCGGTGATCAACTAGTTATTAGAGTGTCAGCCTGATGATTTACTTCATGTTGTGAAAGAGCCAATCAAAATCCTAGGGACGTTGAGCAACTTAGATAAGACAAGATTCTTACTATAAGTTTATTTGAACTTAGACTGTGGACATGAGTTACTTGGGAACCAAAGGATCAGGCGAGACTTAAGTACCCACACTTTTTGGCAGTGGTACTAGCCAAATTTTGAGGACAAAATTCTTTTAACGGGGGTAGACTGTAGCAACTGGCATTTTCGGGGCAATAATTGGTCATCAAACTCAAAACTATTGTGACAAACCGCAATTTTCCATGTCAAAACTATTTATTAAACTCAAATTATTTATTTTGAAATTTACTTGAGAACAATTTACGTATAACCTTTTAGTTAAATAAACATAAAACTAGGAATAACTTTTTTTTTGTGCACGATAACTCTAGACTAAATTTAATCTACAACATTACAATACATTGCCACTACACCAATTGATAATTTAATTACTATAGTGTTTGCATTTAAATACGCATTTATTATTAATTTATTTAACGCTTTTCAAACTTGCATGAACACATAATGTACGATACTCCTAACAATTAATTTTAACGCATCCTTACACTTTCTAAACTACTACAAAGTGCAATAATATTTTTCTAACACTTCTTATATTTCTTTTACAAAAAAAAAATTAAGTATACATATTTAACTTTTACCACGAAACTAATACCCAATACCCATTTTTTTATACCCAATACACTAAGTAAATACATTTTACAAAGTTTTATACACTCTCTTCTATTTATTCCTACTAACTTATTTTATTAGTTAGACCACACTTTGACTAAATAATATGACTAAGACTTATTAAACCACAAAATAAAACTTGCAACCAATATGGAATATGAAAAAGGAGAAACAAAACAAGATGTGACTCCTTCCTTGTTTTCACCGAGCCACACACCTCACACCATCACCTTTGCCCATTTCAAAGTTGTAGCATGTTTAAATAATAATAAACACCATACCTTAGGTCTTTATACATTGAAGCAAACTTGTAACTTTACACACAAAGAAAAGCAACAAACCCTTTGGTCCCTTGACAAAACACACGCTCAAACACAAAACACCAAGCACACATTCTTGATTTTTTATTACTTAGCCTAAAACTAGCTCATTAAACAAATATTAAGATACATGCCTTTGTTGACTATAAAAGGAGGTCATGTGATGCATTCCTACACTTGCAAAAATTAAAAATATACTCATTCACTCTCTTAGAATTCGACTAGGACAAGAAGAACAAAAAAAAGAGAAGTAATCTTACTAGTTTGAAAACTTATTGAAGCTTATTGGGGTTTTACACTACAAGAAAAAGTGGCTTTAGTGACGAGAATTTAGTGACGAAACTTTTTTTTGGTCACTATTTAGAAGAAAATAGTGACGATATAATTTTTGGTCATTATATTTGGTCATCGGTAAAAAGTCAGTGACGAAACATATAAGTGGTCACTATGTAGTCACTAAATTACACACCATGTATTTTTTTTATTTAGAATAGTGACGAGAAATGTGGTTATTAAACATTAGTGACGAAATTTTGGTCACTATTTTTCACAGTGCTTAAAATAATTAAAAATAACGCCAATTAGAGATATACTTTACTTAAACTTGAATATTCGTATAATAATCCACTAATTGTAATTACTATCAAACGTTACGGATAAAATACTTGTATTATAGAGCATTATTCAAAATTACAAATATATAACTTTCGTTGGTGCGATTCTTTGAGCAGCATTATTTTTATAATATGTAAGAATAGAAAAATAACATTGAATATCAAACATGAAAAAAAAAAAAAAAAAACTTGTACCGGTATTATAAAGTTGAGTGTCAAATTAAAATAATTCCCATCACCATACATAACATAATACACCAACAGTTCTTTATATTTAAAAAAAAAAAGAAAAAAAAGAAAAGAAATCCAACCTATTCGACCCGACCCGACCCAACATGGATAAAGAAACGCGGATCCAAAACCTTCACCTTCTCAATGATATTAGAACTTGAATCCCCATATATCTCAAATAATCAGAATATAACTTCAATTACTCTCATATCTCTCATAATAATAATGATGAGAATATAACCACACAATGACATCCACCACTAACCGCCGCATACACCGGCGGCTTCACCACGGCCACGCGCCACCGCGACAATCACCACGGCAACATCCACCACTAACCGCCGCATACACCGGCGGCTTCACCGTCGCATACTCAACCAACTTTCTCAATGAAAAAGGTATATTCGAAATCAAAATCGATTAGGTTTCATGATTGTTCGAAATCAAAATCGATTCGATTGCCTCATTACTTATAAGTTTAGCAACCGTGTATCTGTTTAGATTCATTATATCGGTGAATTAGTGAAATTCTGACCAGTTAGGGCTTTAGTGTTGATTTTGTGATATTGTTTATGTTTTGATGATGTTTAGATTCGGCGCACTGGCATATTTGGTGTGATTTTTGTGAAGTTGAGGATTGGCGGAAGTTGTGAGTCGAGATGTCAAATACAAAAATGGGAGGAGGAGATAGGGAGCTCTTTTTTGCGTATGAGGTATTACAAGAGGAAGCCTCAAGATAATGTGTTAATTGAACATTATATGTAGTTTTATTTGTGTTAACAACAATATTGAGGTTTAGTTTAAAGCGATAGTAATGGATTCTTTGTGTTTGTATAGGTTCTGATCAAGACCTTGGTTTTGATGGTAATTGTAGAGTGGATGAGTGAGGTTTAAGTTATGGCAACCTTAGTAATCTTTACCATCAAAGGCATGATCCATAAACGGCAAATACACACTTCTACTCTTTTGCCATCTCCTTTAGTACATTGGTATGAGTTTTATATTAGATGGTTAATTTATCTCACTACTTTTGTAGCATAGACTGATATTTGGACAATTACGAGCATATATATTTACTTTAGCTTTATTAGTTTCAGATTCTTTTATTGTCAATTGCATGTTATTATACAAAAAAAAAAAAAAAAAAAGCTTGTTTAAAAGGCTTATGATGGCGTGCACACATTTGTTATCTAAGTGAGTGTATTGTCTTGCTATTATTGTAGTTATTTAGATTTAGAGGTTGTGGTAAGAAATTCCTAAGCATTGGCGCTAAGTGCTTATCATCTAGGTTAGTAGAAGAGAAAACTATTGATGTAATTATTAAGATGGTGCTATATTTTTGGTTGATATTTCTTGCTAAGAATGATATCGCCATTTTTTATAAACAAAAAGCTAATAAACCAACTGCATGGGTAGTTTTAGTTCGGCATGGCTCGGTGTAACTAGCTTCTAAGAGCATTAATGTGATCGTTTCTAGAAGGTGTTAGAGCATTAATGGTATCTAGTTCTTGGGAGATTGACCCTCTCAAATCGGTCTCTTAACACACCCACTTATAAATACAAGTGAAATGATGTAACATATAATTGAAACAAGCATGTCTATAATCTTTTGTGCTTTTCTTACTGACTAGCTAAGTGGAGCCGTATGTTTTAGACTGTTATGTTTGATAGACATCTCTTTGACTGATGTACATGTAATTTCAAATGAGCTA
Organism: Chrysanthemum lavandulifolium; assembly: GCA_022545495.1. Taxonomy (NCBI): domain Eukaryota; kingdom Viridiplantae; phylum Streptophyta; class Magnoliopsida; order Asterales; family Asteraceae; genus Chrysanthemum; species Chrysanthemum lavandulifolium. The sequence goes on along the minus strand of CM040244.1, from coordinate 32,042,905 downwards.
AACCCAACCATTAAAATCAGATGTTATTTGAATAGAGCAAAACAAGCTACTGGCTAAGTAAATTCGGTATGTAATAGACTGCAATGGTGTTAGTTTTTTCGGGTAAAGGGTTTTACCTTTTTTAAATCCTAATAGTTATGTTTTCCGGGAACAGGCTCAGGCTGTACTCATTCTGAGAACACTTAAGAGAGGCGTTGGTGAGCATTCTTTCTAGCAGCATGCTAAAGACACTCGAGAGGTATCAAAATGCAACTACGGAGCACCTGAGACAAATGTGTCCTCAAGAGAGGCGTTGGTGAGCATTCTTTCTAGCTTCTCGATAGTCTTTTGTATATATTGCTTCGTTGTTCAAACAACAATTTTGACGACATATATCATAATTGCTTTTTGGGGATACATTATAAATTGATTCTAGACACTTTACTATATAGCCTTTAGATAAATCAATGGTTCTTAGTTTTATCCAACAGATCAATGCATGACTTTAGTATTGATGCTTGACTTGTTTTATTAAGTCTACATTTTTATATTTTACAAGGATTCTGTCAAAATGGAATTTCTTTTTCTTATTTTGTTGATTGTTTTCACATATATGAATGGAAAATATACCCGTATGTTGAGTGGGAAATATAGAAAGACTACTAAGATCAAAGAACAAGGAATAACTATAATATCTCTAAGATTAAGCTAGTAGATGATAGATTACGACATATGTATAGTATATTCCTGTGTTCTAAGATTTTTGTTTTAGTAGTTGATGTGTTTGTTTCTTGGGCCTGTTTCTTATCTAGCTTGTGTTAGTATTTTGATTTTTCGGGTCTACTCTCTAGTTTCTCACTACGTAGTTGCATTACTAACTATTTCTTAGAGCTTCAAAATAATATATATTGTATCTTCCATTAAAGTTTTATAACATTAAAGTAGCAAAAGTGAGCAAGAGTTTTCGTGAGAGTTAATAACAAAGACAAAAGTTGACACTTGCAAAGGACCTTATGATAGATTTACTGGTCATATAGAGATATCTCTATAATCCCTTGAACAAATGTTCTACTGCCAGCCTCTATTGGATCGTCTATAGCAAGCGAAGAGGATTCAATAAGGCATGGACGGAGCCATAGAGTTATATTAAGCCTACACTATAATTACATTAGTTTCATATTGTAAGTTTTAATAATGGGGCATTGTAATCACTAACACTAAAAAGGTTTAAGGTTAGAACATGCATGGAGTTTAAGCTAGCCATCTATATGTTTAACATTTTACATAGATATGATTTAGTTAGTATCTGATTTCTGTAAAGACTCAATAAACCAAAAACAAGGTTGGAATTTTTCCTAAGTGTTTCTTCTCATTAACTTTTCCATTTGATCAACGTAAGAACTAATTAGTTACCCTTAAGGTATGTGGTCATTCTGTTGTATATCTTTTGGTGCATGCATTCAAAGTGGCTACGTGGAGTTTTTATTCAGTCGACGAGATACAAGGGCTGAACTCCTGAAGGACGTGTGATATAATCTTTACATAATTAGGAGTTTCACTACAACCTTCTAATATATCTACTTAATTTGTTTTTGTCTAATGTCGCCTATAGTTTCTACTTCACTGGGAAGTTAAAGTTCTTAATCTGTTTATAGGTATCAATATAACTTGGTTACTTGTGGTTGTAGGGAGTTAAGTAGTCAGCAGGAGTACTTGAAACTTAAAGCACGTTATGAAGCGCTGCAACGGTCCCAGAGGTATGCTTGAAAACAGAAAACAACTTCATATGTATAATTATTTTGGTGTTTTGAAACTTCTTGATATTAGGAATCTTTTGAGTGAGGATCTGTATCTGAAAGTGTCTTATTGTCATTGGAACAAATTGTCTTATTGTGATTATCAGTTTAAATAATTTGAATGCTGTCTAAATCACTTAAAGCAAACACATTGTTATCTGTATCTGAAAGTGTGTTGTTTGTTAATTGAAAGTTTGAAACTGAAATGCAGAGGGTCTGCACTTGTACAGTTTCATGCACTTGCTCTGCTTCATCAGGTATCCTTTTGATGCTCAGTAGATACTCTTATTGTTTATCTGCAACTTATAAGAAAATCCAAACCAAGTATCTACAATCCCGAGTTGGCAGCTTATTTTATTTATAGAATCGGGTTACCAGACTGTCCAAATCGGTAAATTTACCTTATACCCTTCGTAATTGTAGGTTCAAGAAGCTGCAAGTGGAAGTGTTTTGTCCAAATGCTAGATGTGTGGATAAATTTGGCTCATGTTCATTTCGCCCATGGCAATTTCCCATTGGCTATTAAAATGGTACCAAGTTCTTTACTCTACATGTTGTTTACTACGTAGTATCGTTTGATTTCGGTTATAAAAAAAAATACTATTATTTTGCAGCGCAAGTTCTATTACAACACAGACAATCAAATTCTTCTTTATTCAGTCCACACACATTATGAAGCCGAACAGTGGCAGGACTGCAAAAACACCTTACTAAAAGCCATTCACTTGGCCCCTTCAAATTACACATTAAGATTTGACACAGGTGTTGCCCTACAGAAGTTCTCGGCTTCGACATTACAAAAAACAAAAAGGACCGTGGATGAGGTGACTAATCAAATGATCTTTTTAAGTTATTATGTGTGTCATTCATAGTTTCATAAACATTGAATTTCCTCAATCATTCTATTATAGGTGCGGGCAACGGTTGCTGAGCTTAAAATGCTTTGCGCCCCGATCCTCAGTTATTTTTAGCAAGCACATAACCTTCTGAATAATGTTATTGTTATAGGCACGCAACCTTTTGAAAAATCAAATGAAGAAGTATTGGTTGAGCTTCTCAACAATATCAGCGTTCTTCATTTCAAAAAGGAGAGTTTGAGGTATGCTTCTTCTCCAACTGTTCGGTTTCTTAGAGTTCATAATTCAATACTGTGACTAGTTCCCGTCAAATATCTTCATTCCTTGTGTTTTGAATTCAGCTTGCCCTGCAAACTTTTAAGGAAGCTCTTGGTGATGGAATATGGGTCAAGTTAATCGACAGTGGACCACAGTCTGACTCTATTGGAGCATCAGATGATCTTATCCAAAAAGCATTAAACCAACCCATGGATGCAAGTTTAGCTGCTCGAATGTACAAGGACATGCAATTGTTCCAAGATCTTGAAAAGGCTGGTGTTGCAGTAGAATTGCCATGGGATAAGATCACAACTTTGTCCAACCTTGCTAGACTGTTTGAGCAGTTGCATAAACTGAGACTGCTAGCTTATTGTACCGCTTGATCTTGTTTAAGGTAATTCTCCAAGTACCAAGTGATTATATCATTTTTGGATCTGATTATAATGACGTTTGCATATTAATTTATTCTTTGTCTTTGAGCCTTAGTTTCCAGAGTATGTAGATGCTTACTTGAGGCTTGCTGCTATTGCGAAATCACAGAATAATGTTCCGTTAAGCATTGAACTGGTACTTAAGCTCTTTTCAGTATCATTGTTTACATTTACTCATTGTACACATGCCTTTATTTTGTGTCTGATGTCAACAATTCCTCTTTTGTTGTAGATCCGTGATACTCTGGAAGTGGATGACAAAAACCTGGATGCATTATGCATGCTTGGTGACTTGGAGCTTAAAAACGATGACTGGGTCAAAGCAAAAGATTTAACGTAAGTGTTGGAAGGCATGTTAGTGATGTTAGGTTATTGGTTGGTTTTGTGTTGAGTTTCAACCATACTATTTGTGTTTTGTGAAAAAATTAGTATTAATGAATGAAGCTAATATGTTAGATTTGTATTTGTAATGCTACAGATTTCTCGATTTTAGTTTGTTTGCAAAAGCAATTATGCAGTAAAACCAACATTAGTTCCTATTTTATTTTTTTTGCTATATGTTCATAATTAGTGACGACCTTTTTGGTCTCTAACTATCTGTAGTCGGTGATGACTTTCTCGTCACTAATGGTAAATGTCAGTGACGATTTTTTCGTCACTCTCAAAACTGTGACGAAATACCGGATTAAAAAGTGACGACTAATCTGGTCACAGATTAGTGACGAGAGGTATTTTCGTCTCTAAAAGGTTTTGTGACGGAGCTTTAGTGACGACTGGTGACGACATGAGTTTGGTCACTAAATAGTTTTGTGACCAATTTTTACACTGTTAGTGACGAAACTGTTTTCGCCATTATAGGCCAAATTTCTTGTAGTGTTAGGAGTTTTAGTTTTGGGTAAAGCTTGAGTTTTTCATCTCCTCATCATACTAATAACCTCAAGTAAGTCATCAAACTAAATTTTCATAATATTACATTGCTTAATCATGAGATATCTCATTTTCTAGAACTTAGTTTACATAAACATGAGTATCACCTTTGTACATGTTTGTAACTTTTCTTAAACATATTAAATTGGTAACTAGTTACTATGTCATAAACTTTCATTTTTATAAATACCTAAGTTTCATAACACTCTTGAAAAAAATGTGGGAGAACTAGAGTAGTTTTTGAAGTGGTTGAAAGTAAATTTGAATGATTTAAAAACTAGAAAATACACTTTGAAACATGTTTATATAAAGCTGTCCCATTTGGTTAAATCTAGAAAACTCAAGAAGTTGAAAGTAAGATTTGAGTAGAAATATAGAATATAGACTCAATTACGAGAACGTGGTCGCTGAATGGGTTAAAACGGACATATAACGAAGAAACTACGTTAGTTTTAAGTTGAGTGTCGGAACTAATTTCAAACAAATAAAGCTGTTAAACGACTTTCAAGAGGTAAAATCGAGTACTACAAGTTAACTAGAGTATCCAAGTACTAGAAATATGTTAGTATACTTAAATACGAAACCGGGATATAAAGAACTTAATAAACGGAGCTAAAACGACCAAGATACATTGATTTAAAGTTACGACTACGATAACTATTTTACCAATTCAAAGTGTCAAAATATTTTCCAAGTGTCGAGCGCTTTTGAGCGACCATGTTCAAGCCTGCTTTTCTTTAGATAGAGTCCTTTATGGAAAAATTATAGCGCATTACAAAAGTGAAGTAGACATGGCCTAGTTTCCAAAAAGTCCAACCATTGGTCAAACGGATCTATAACGAATAAACTACAACCTCGTAAACTTGCCCGAAAACGCTTAAAACCTCAAAAACAGCTGAATACCCAAATTCGAGGCCATTTTTATGTAGGATCAGTTCGATTGAGTGAAGTTCGCTTCTAGACTTTGGTAGACCTTGTTCCAAACTCCTAAATACGCTAAGTTGAGTCCCAAATCTTGAATAACCGCCGTTTTATGACTAGTCTATTAAGGTCACTTATCCATTTTGGCAACTTAGTGGAATATAAAATTATCATCATAAAACTCAGTTTTCTCGTAAATAACTTATAACGACAATAGTAACATGTAATAAAGTGCATCGGTAAATTTTTCCTTGATACATATTAACGAGACCACTACAACTTAATTATGAGAAATACTTGTTGAGACATTAAAGTGTAAATAACGACTAATAAGAGAAAACCTCGACGTAACTACATTTTCACAACTAAACTTTTATGCAAACATGTATGGGTGATATGACCTTTTAAAAATTGCATACACGACATTATCTATCGAACCTAAGGCATATAAATTATTTAGGTTGCGGTTAGAGTCACCGGACCTCGATTTTCGTGCACATCATTCCAACTTATGCTACTCTACTCAAGGTGAGTTCTCGTAGCCCCACTTTTTATATGTTTTCCTTGGGTGGAAATGGTACTAAATGCTTTTCAACTGTTTTTATGTCAGGAACTCACTGCTTTACATGATTTTGGACATATATGTGTGATGATGCGATTATGTGCGATAAAATGTTTTGTTACGTGTGGACATGCAATCACAAGAATCATAACTCGTTGAGAGCCAAACATTTTGATAGATCTATCGGGTAGCTCCCACAAGGTGTCTTGTTTATGTGTGTGACAATCGTGGTAGGTTCAGTTGGCGCGACACTATTTTGTTTTGACTTGTGCTTATAATTGGTTATCATGCTCACTTTTTGTCCTACAATATGTATTCACAGCTCAGTGGTTTTACTCTTAAACCTACGAGCTCACCAACATTATGTTGACGTTTTCAAGTACCATTACCATTTTCAGGTGATCATTATTAAGGTATTTGAAGGCATGATTATTGGAGTCAAAACATTTGATACATCGCTACCATGTTTTCAAGACGATAAGATTTCAAACAAGACATGTTGCACTTTTAAATTTTTAAACGAGAAATGTTTTGTAAACTATTATTGTAACAAATATAAGGTATGAATCTATGATGTTATGCGATGTGCCTTTCCCAGTTACATCCCGTGTTTCCGCCGTTGACGGGGTGTGACAATCTGCAAGATGAATAATTAAAATGAATGCATTAGTATTATATACCAAGATCATGTATCTTTCCCATTATGAAATATTACCAAAAATTCAAATAAAAAAAAGTACATTTAAATTTGTTCAATTTAAAAGCCAACTGAAAAACGACAATGCATCAATGTTATATAATAAAGTTATATATCTTTTCAAATATGATATAAATACACTGACAATTTAAGACATACTGATTATTCGTAAAATTTTGTTATATTATGTACTTTTTTCTTTTATCTAAATAACTTTGATAATATTAAATTTACATTTAAATAAGTTAATAAGTAAAATTATTTACATTTAATTTAAATAAGTTAATAAGTAAAAATAAGGATGTATCATCTGCATCACTTAAATAAATATTTGTGATAGTTAAATAAAAAAATTTACATTCAAAAAACACTTAAATAAAAAACCGCATCACATTCACCCATTGTCTCTCACTACGCACCATCTTCTCCCATCTTCTCATACCACTGCTATCGATTTGAGGTATTTATCATGTTCAAGTTCAAATTCAACTCAACCGTTAACAATCAATCACACAATAGAATTAGATTTAGCTGTCAAATTCAAGTTCATATTATTGTTGAAGTAACTCTTTGTGTGTGCTGAATAACTGTTCAACGAAATGCCTGACGAAATGTTGTGGATTGGAAGTGTCGATCAAGTGTTTGACGAAATGCATATAAAACCTAAGCACATTTTTTATAAACTTATTATTAGTTCAGTTAATCACAATTTTAGTGAAGCTTAGTGCACGTAATGTTATCGAATTTGTGTTTGTTTAATCGATTATTGCGTATGGTTATAATGTGTATTAGTTTGTGTTTTATGATATCAAATTGTTTAGATCTATGTGTATGTTAGTTCATATTTCAAGTATTAGTTAGTTTGAATTTAGGTTAAGCTAAGTGCATAAGTTATCTGTAAATGATTGTGTATGAATTTAGGTTACTTGCGCTTAATATTTTTAGCTCTCATCATATTATATAATTTAGTTTACGCCTTTCCTAGGTTTTGGTGTTACAAAATTAGGATACAATCGGTCATACTAGTATGTAATGCCACGAATTTATAACTAAATATTGTTAATGGTCCATGTTGAAATTACCTGGAATATTTGAAAGGAAGCATATCAGTATTTACATTAAGATGTTCGCCTTTTTATAGGTTTACAGCAGTACAACTAACTCATTCTAAAACTTTAAAAAGGATATACTCTCAGAGTTGATGAGTGTTTCTTAAGAATTCATGGTGTCAACCTGTCATGAATGGGTATCACTATTCCATGTAAACTGAACATGACAAATGTAGGTTTATGGGCAATGTTGTGAATTTTCTTTCAGATATGTGTATTAAATTACGTCTACTGAGTTTGTTAAGTTCATGCCCAATCTGTTTGCAAGTTTTACAATAGGTCATATGAGTTTTAGAAGTTGCGCAACACCATATGGTGGCTGCATAAACTTAGAACTCAAAGTTATGTAGAATAGATATAGTCTCCAACAAATCCAACATAGAAAATTATGATGTTCTGAAATATCAGCATAGGAACAGAACCTTGCAGCATTTAGTTTACTTCAATATGATAAAGTACGAACTCATGCATATAAACCAAAAACCAACACAATCCAGACAACTATTGAATTTTTCATTGAAGCATTTTAGCCCAAACTTGTAATAATAAGTAACTTTGTCGTTTATGTTACACCCATTTCACCCGTTTTGACCCGTTTTAGCCCAAACGTGTACTAGTAAGTAATGTATAAAAAAAATCAACTATTTCACACATTTGAGCCAAAACGTGTCAATGAGCTCAAAATTAGTGTTGGATATTAGATGTTATTAATAGCTTTAAAATGAATCTTATGCGCCTTGCGCTATATTGAAAAGTATACTGATAACATCCTTTATAGTGTAGTAGGACACTCATTAGTTGATGGTTCTTCCGCAAGAAGAAGGTATGGGCAGGAAAAGGCTAGAACCTATCGTCACCCATGGCTTCTTCCTTGTCTTACAAAGAAGGTAGTTCCACATGACAGTGTAGCCTATGTCTTACATCTTAGTATTTGGGCGATCACCCTTGCTAAATACTTTAGGAGGTTAAAGTTATAAATTGAATTTTGATGTAGCCGCTTTTAGAAATCTCACTGCCATTTGACCTGCCATTCATTAGTTTCGGATGGATGGGTTAAAATGTTACATCTGATCTAGTTCAAATTCTCTAATTGAGTTAGCTGACAAAGTGCATCGTGTTTAGTTGGATGATGTTTTCAGTGATAGTTCGTTTCTGTATGCATTGAAAATACACATGTTTAACTCATCCATAAGTTGCTAAAATTACAAAAGGTACTCAAATGGGAGGGGCACAAAGATTGACCCACCAAATGTAAAATTACATGTATGTCTATAGTATCTTTCTTTTCGGAACAAGATAAATGAACGAGGGGTTACACCCCTTTGCAAGCCTAATTAAAAAAAATCGTCGTTGAGAAGATCCCATAATTTCTTAACAAATGTAAAGTTCAGAGCACCAGCACCAGGTCCTTGGGCTTTTGAACCTACACAGTCCCACGCCACTTTTTAAATTTCATCCATAATGAATTCATTACCCAAAACGTTCGAGTCTGCTAGGTTCAAATTACGAAATAACTAGCATTGGAAAAACATGCCATTTACACGAGGCTCAATGAACCTATCAAAAAGGGTCATGCATGATACATTTGAGCTCAGATAGATCTTTAAGCCAATAACCATTTGAGACAATAACTATAATTTTATTCTTTTGTCCCCTCAAGTGCCCATTTTACAAAACATTTTTACGAATCTTACTAGCTCTAATATGCTCCAATCAACACAATAATATTCACCACACGCCACTACCTTTCCAAGAATTCCATGATCTACTAACCAAAGTGCAGAATTCCTTATCGAGCCATGAGTCGAACACCCTAAAAGGCTTAGGTCCGAAATCAACACAAGCATTGGACAAAAGGATGGGAAAATGGTCCGAGATAACACGGTCTGACAATTGACCAAGTTGACCAAGAAACACACTGCTATACTGTAACAGAAGTGTTGGTTCAGTGAACAACAAAACTTGTAACAACGAACCGGATTAGCTTGCTCATCTTTCATCTTTGATCCACTTTGATTTAACTAATTATTACTTCCCCACCCCTGTTGAAGTCGTGAAATCCCACATTTGCAACGAAATTATTGAAAGACATAAATTCATTTGTATCGGATTGGGAGCCCGCTCTTTCGGATATGGACTTAACTGCATTGAAATCACCCATAGCTATGCAAATACCATCCATAGAATCAACAAGATTTGAGATGTCTTCCAAAGATCTGACTTTAAACGCGCCAACGGTTAACCATATATATTTAAAATGCAAACACGCTAACTAATCCCAACTCATTTTCCATATTCTATCAAAAGGTCAATATACTATAACTCTAATTAAGAAAACCTTATAACTAATTTTCCTAATATGACAAATCTCATTTTTATGCATAAGATAAAACTTTATAACAATAGAGAGGAGTTATACAGCAGCACACATTTACATACAGGAACTACATATCATTCATACATACACAAATTGAAAAAAACGGAAAAGAAACGTCATTGGCACACAAGCTGAAAAGGCTGGAAAAAAAACAAATTGTAGATGATCCTAACTCACTTTCGCAGGAATCGCGGTTGCATTTAGCATAGCAACAAGCCTTTAAACCCCTAGATGATCTCTAAAGGACGAGTGTTGTCTCGTGAGGGTTTACAGTGAATATACCCACAAAATTCACCTAACAAAAACAACTTAAAACCATAAAGCAACACCATCTTCACATATCATATCAAACTTCGATTCTAATCGTCATCCCTGTAGTTCACGCTATCATCGTCCTTGTCCTCATTCTCGTCACTATCCTCGTCCCTGTAGTTCACACTATTATCGCCCTTGTCCTCATTCTCGCCATTGTCCTCATCCCTGTAGTTCACGCTATCATCGTCCGTGTCCTCATTCTCGCCACCATCTTCACATATAAACACAAACCAAAATGTAATGAACATTAGCTTCCTCCAAACTCCATTTTAAATGTTAGATAAAAATTAGACCAAGTGAATCAAACAATTGATAATAGAAGAATTGGTGAACAAATTATATGTTATTTAGAAATACTGATTAACGCTTTTTATCATGGATTTGGCTTTATCTTTGTTATCATAAAAGAACATTTGACATTTGAAAATAGTACATTTTCTTTCACTTTGAAAAGCAACAATTAAATACTTTTTTCTATTAGATTTGTTTAAAGATAAACAACCATATATAATTAAAAGAAATAATAAAAGGAGAATATTACAGGAGACTGGAGGATGAATGTTGCGATCATGAATGTGAGAAATTTTAGCCCAATCCTTTCCTTTCCCCTCTTCACACCTTTTGCTTAGAATTTTACAATCTATAATGGTAATTTCATTGAGTTCCTTGAAACTTTGTATCTCATGTGGTAGAGAACCTAATTTGTCACAATCAAATATATTCAAAGACTGCAGTTTTGGGAAGTTGCTAGGCAGAGAAACCAAAGACCCACAAGCCTCTATATGTAACTTCTGTAAATTAGAAAGAGAATGTTTCCGTCCCTTGATGCAACATAGTCATCATCATGGAAACACTTTAAAGACCGCATTCGTCGCAATTTAATTCTCTTGAGGTTGCGAATTTCCCAAGTGGCGGAAGTTGTTCACAGTTTTCATGCTTATACACTTTAAAACTAGTCAAATTGACTAATTTGACCATCCAACTCAGAGAATTAACCCTTCCCATGTATCCGTATATTTTAACTCCTGGAGACCCGAATTTGGTTCCAATCCTCAAGAACCTCTGAATCAGAATCAAATGTTTCTTCTGATCTATCCCACGACCACCATAATTCCAAAGACTTTAGATTTGTTTTGTCTGTCAAATTGGCACTTTTGGCATTCCTTAAACCTCCAACATTCTCAAGGTTTGATAGCACCAGCTCCCCAAGAAGATTTAGATTTCCCAGTTCACCTATTCGGGCCCCATCATCTTTTCCTACAACAAATCCTGAAAGCCTTTGAAGGTTGGTTAGTTCTTTTATTCCAACAGGCAGATGGAGCTGAGAATCGGTATCTAGATGTTGAAGATTCCTCATGTACCTCAAACCTTTAGGCAACTTATGCAACCAGTGACAATTTTTTAGAATTAAAACCTGCAAGTTTTGGAGATATATAATCGACTCTGGTAGAACTTTTATTTTCGAATATTTTATTTTCAAGTATCTCAAATGTATTAGCTTGCAGATTGATTCGGGCAAAGTCGAGCTTTCAATTCTGTTCAAGTACAGCACCCTTAGATAGACATGGTTGGAGATTTGTCTAATGTTACTTTCATAATATTCATAAAAGACCAGCATTGATCGTACTGATCTTAGCTTTACCAAATCCTGTTCTGAAAACTCAGAATGTTTACATGATAAACTGAGATGAAGCACCTCATCCGGGGTTATCGACTTCTTATCGGGCGCTATAACCGCACAATCATGTCTCATTACATATTCCGCAAGATCATGCATTAAATCATGCATTTTACATCCCTTGCCTTTACACTTGTCTATACCCTTCTCGACGACATCTTGGAAAAACGACCTCCCGACCAAACAATCAAAAATTTCCTCACCAAGCTCATACAAGCTCGCATCTCCTTTTTCAGATGGAATAAATCCATTTGCCATCCACAACTCTATCAATAAATCCTTACTCATTTCCTCCCCTTTTGAAAATAGACAACAATAAGCAAAACATATCTTCATATATGGAGGCAAATCATCGTAGCTTAATCTTAAAGCAGGTAAGACATCGCCTTGTATCTTCGACTTGAAGTTTTTGTTTACAGTCCGCCACTGATCCACCGTTGTTTTTGTCAACATTAAGCTACCCAAAGACTTCACTGCTAGAGGTAAGCCATTGCATTTCTCCACTATCTCCTTTCCTATGAGCTCCAGCTCAGAGCTTACGTTTTCCGCCTCTCCTCTGCCTGAGAGCGCAAGCATCTTGAATAGCGACCATGACTCCTCTTCTGATAAAACTGCCACATTATGCTGCAACTCAGGAATAGCCATCCGTTTGGCCAAATCTTCCTTCCTTGTCGTTACCATAACAGTGCTACCTTTTGCTCCACAACTTAATGCTGTACATAACTGTTCCCACTTTTCCATGTCCTCGTGAGAGTCGTGATTAAGCCATACGTCATCCATTATAATGAAATACTTCTTTTTATTTAACATGCTCTGAAGTTGTCTCAGCAATGCATCCAGTGACATCTCATCCAACTTTTTATCTTCTAGGCCACATATCGATTTAATTATTCGTTTCTTGTCAAACACAGCAGAGACATACACCCAACACTTTACATCGAAATGTTTCTTCACCGTTTCATCGTTGTAAACCAGTTGAGCTAGTGTAGTTTTTCCCATGCCACCCATGCCCCATATAGCATAGACCCGAACACCATCATCATCATCGTTACAAATCTTATCAACTATTATCTTCTTCTCTTCATCCCTTCCGTAGATCTTGGAAAAGTTTACAAGTGAGCTAGTTTCCCTGAATGAAATATCACCACCAATTCCCGCGCCATTTACACTTGTGGTATTGGGAGTCAAATTAAACTTGGATCTATTAGCATCAATATCTTCCAACTTTTTCCGTATGCTCTTAACTTTATGAGCAATCCCGGTTTTGACCATAAGCGGATTATGAGACGAAAATAAAGCTTTTACCTTGTATTTCCTGCCCATTTCCCCGTGTAATTTGTGTATCATAGCTTCAGTTTTGGCCTCATCGAGCACGTTTTCCACCTCCAAAGAGGCAGATTTGAGAGTCTTGAGCCATTCTTCCACACGCTTATCCTTTATTTGTTTCATCTCCGCGTCATGAAGAACACCTTGGATCAGTTTGAAAGTGTTCTCAAGAGCTGAAAGATCATTTTTAAGTCCCTTAAGTAAACCATACTCTTGAATAGCTGCAGAAGTTAATCTCCCTACCACATCACTCACAAGAGCCGAAGTAATGGGATCAGCCATGAATAGTTTTCTTGTTATTGATAAAAAACGATGTGTGTGTGCGTGTGCGTGTGTGTTTGTGTTTGTGTTTGTGTGTGTGTGTGTGTTTGAGTGTTTATTGGACATCAAACGATGTGAAAAAAAATATGAGGTTAAGGCTCAACCAGCTGGTTATTCACATGTACAGCTTAAGTCCCACTAATTTCTCTTAGTACATTAATTTACTCCGCTTTAAACTTGTCTACCTAGTTTTTTACCTACTATAACTACTAACTCAACATGTTCCGATTTTAAACAGATATTTCTTAGTTCTTCTTCATTGAAATGTCTGTTCCAATATGTTGTTCCAACTCCCAACTGATATATCGCATGCATATGACTTCATGCGACAAATATCCGTCATGTAAAAATTTGTTGAAGGTAAACTTTTTTTTTTTTTTTTTCTTTTTTTTTCTGATTTTGAGTCATGGTAAGGATATTTAATTTTCAACGAAAGGTATTCCAAAAGAAAAAAAATTCAATTTTCTCAGCTAGGAATATATTTTGATTATATTGAGTTTGTGGATGTTACAATCATCATCGAGGTCCATTGAACCCAAAATTGAATGCTTGTTTGTTTTGTAGTAGCAACTTGCCTAGTTGTGCTAGGACTATTGATTATGGAGACGTGATATCAACTTCATGACATTTTCATAGTGACTACCTCATTTTGTCTCATCCTAAATAGACAATCCTTGTATTCCCTTCTAGATCTGATTTTTTTTGAAGAACCGATAGTCAATAACATTAATGGAGGTATTTAGTATGATATCAGTTTCATGACACTTTCATGGAAACTGTGATGGAGGTTCCCTTTGTTTTGGGCCACAACTTTGTTTTATACAAATTCAGTCCGTATACTTTGTTACTAATCACCTTGAGCATTGTTGTTTGTTCATGGAGTGTAACCTCTACATCTTTATTTTTTGAGCAATGTTGTTGCCTTTGGTGATGAGGTTCTCATATGAGATAGCTTCACTTGCAACGCTTGCTGAGTGCAGTGAGACCGATCTTTATTTCTCAAATGACATAAATGGTTCAGGAAATTCAGTGCCTATTAGCATGCGCATCGTTAGGTTGTACACAATACAATATACTTTGGGCAATTTTTGACCCATTTGTCATGTTCCTTTTTTTAGCTTCTTTTTAACCCATTTGTAGTTTTAGAGTTAAAACACAATCCAATTCAGCTCATTCACTTGTAAAAGGCATAATACCTTTGCTTAAATTTGATGAAATAATTAAGCATTGCTAGATAAGCACATGGTAGGTGCTTATAAGCTATACTCTAAGCATAAGCAAAATTATGCAATCCCAAACATCCCTTAGTCATTATATTCTCTTGGCTGTTCAGTCTGAGGTCATACCTATTTGCACTTTGATACTCATCATGTTAACTATGTTGTGGAGCTGGACAATCCTTTGGACTGTTTAGTAATGATTAGTTAAGAGATGTTTGTTTAAATTTCCTATTAAGTCATGATTAGTTAAGAGATGTCTATTACTTAATATTTTCAGTCAACTTTCTCTGTTAAGTCACAAACAAACATTTTTTATACGACTTAATGAGTTCAGTTTTTTTCATATTAGGGCTTGTTTGTTAAAATATTCTATTAAGTCATGTTTAATTAACAGATGACTTAATGCAGACACCCTCAGTTTTATTACTTAATATTTTAAGTCATCTTTCACTATTAAGTCACAAACAAACAGTTTTCATATGACTTAATAGATTCAGTTTTATTCATATTAAGTCAATTAAGTCGAAAACAAACACCACCGTCAATTACATCGAATTCAAACACCACCTAAGTTGGTGTTGTCATCTATGTGCAAAAGGAAACTGAAGTGTGAATTACTTATACAAACACATGAGCATTTCATTGCTGTAAACTGTCTCTATACACGCATGCTTGTGTGTGTGTTGGTTTTAGCTATTAATAAACTATTTGAATATTCAGTGTGTCTTGGGCTCATGTCTAGAAAAAGTCTGAGAACCTTGTTCTCAGCTACCGGTTATGCCAGGAAGATATAAATTATAATTGTTTTCACGAGTTGATTAACTATTTGAAACTATCTTTTGTAAATGTACGGAGTATTAAGTTTGTTGCTTTTGTTGGTCCTCCTTATGTATCCTATCATGACAGGTTTTTGTGCTTCTAAGATGATTCTAAGAACCTGGTTAATTATCAGTTTGGAAAAGATCATGTGTAAATGTAACAGGCTAGTAAACTTGTGTTATTTTACTTCTCTTATAGCTCTAAATTAATGCATTACAGAGAGGTTATAACAAGATACTGTATGCCTAGTTATATTTGTTTCATAAATGAGGACTATAGAGCCCGCACGATGCGGCGGGGCTCAAATCCATATAAAAGCTTCACTTTTAGACGCTGTAACGATTCTTGTTTACATGAAGCTTCAACTTTAGATCAATTCATACCTGAAATGCAACATGAGCATGTTGTTTACTTGATAACTAATATACACTATCTATTTAGCTTAGGAATAAGTGTTAAATGGCACTTGGTTAGCACAGAAAATATGTTTGCAACAGAACAATAAGAGTATACATAAACATCCTTGTAACAACCTAGGCAAATCCCACATTGGCCGTGACTTGGATTGATGCTGAGACATAATCTAACATTCGCCTTATACGACAAAAACGCTTTTTGCGGTCTAGCGGTTAATCGCTCATACGGTTAAGCGTGCTCATGTGAGAGTAGTACTGGCTTGGGTGACCTGCCGGGAACTCTTCACATGGTGGACACAAAAGCAAAGCCGTGAGCCTATAGGCTAAGCGGACTGTTAGGATTTATTTGGGATAATCATAATTTGGAGCAAAAGACCAAAGACCAGAACAATTATCGAATGAAACATAACAAGATAAGGAGCAGAAACTGGTATTTATTATTAACAAAATTATGAAGTGGGTTACAAAGTCTAGTTCTAGTTCTCCTTTATAAGAGATTACAACCGACATTCAGAAGCTCAACTACAAGGAAAACTTAATACTTAAGACACATTTAAAATGACCAAAATGCCCTTATAATACTAGCTAAGTTAAGTAGTACCAAAGTTACCAAACTACCCTTAAGAGATGAAGTCACAATATCTAACAATCTCCACCTTGAGTTCAACTCCTAAGTAACACCAAATCTCCAATTATCGAGCAAATTCAAACAGTGACCAAACTTGCTCAAAGCAACTAATGGTTGTAATGGTAGCTTTCCAACTTAGAACCGAATTTGCAATGGTGAAAACATAACCTGTCAAGGTTCTTCTAGCATCAAGATCCGCAACATAATCCAAATCTTAATGGCCGGCAACCAAATATTCACGTTCACCACCGTAAATGAGGCCAACATCAGAGGTCCTGAGTTAAACTCATCCACCTACTTCAAATCAAATTCAAAGTTCCAAAGGCTAGAGATACTAGCCTAATTCAAATCAAACGATCGATTCCCAAAAGCAATCCGAAATAAAATCGATCCAAAGCAAATGCCGATAACTTCAAAACGAACAATCAAATGGTAGTCGACAAATTCAAAACGGCCAACAGAACAAACAAATCGGCTCAAACGATCTTCACGAGTGACAATCAAATTCGGGCAATAAACTTCAAAATCCCGACAAACAAAGATCCAAATTTTTCCAAACTGATAAATTCTCAACGATCGAGCAAAAATTCGAATGACCTGATTATAACCAAGTCTTCAAACACCAAATCGATCTTCAAATGCAAATACCAAATTCAAATTCTAATGACCCACTTATATGATAAGGATTACGGTAAAAAACATTCAAAGCACCTCACAATCAACCCGAGTCATCTTTAGCAACAACCGCTACACGACCTTTTTCCTCAAGTTTAGGAAAATTGTGTTTCCAATGGCCTTCCTTTTGCAATAATTACAAATATCTCGAGGATTGGGACTTGAGAACTTGATGATGCTCCACCTTTATCTTTACCTTTTAAAATCGATATTGACCTCTATCACGACTTGTGGTTGATAAGCCGACAGTTTGAGATTCCAAAGTTCCCGATGCTTGATGTCGAAGCTCTTGGGAATGCAAACCGGATCGTACATCTTCTAATGTGATAGTGTCTTTACCAACAACGAAGGAGTTCACAAAGTTTTGAAACGAGGGAGGTAACGATACTAGGAGAATAAGAGCAACATCTTCATCATCAATCTTGACTTCAACATTTTTCAACTCCATCAAGATCGAGTTCAATGCATCAAGATGATCTTTTAATGATGAACCTTCTCTCATTCGAAGCGAAAACAAACGTTGCTTCAATAACAACTTATTCACAACGACTTTGTCATATAAAGCTTTTCTAACTTCTTCCACACACGGAAGCCGCTTTCTTCATCCGCAACCTCGCAAAGGACCTCATCCGATAAAGATAGCAAAATAGTGGAATGGGCCTTTTCATCTTGTGAGGCATATTTTGCATCCGCATATCACCGTTTGAGGTGCCCAAATGCCTTGTTGTTTCAATAAGGCTCGAACTTTAATTGGTCATAAACTAAAATTACTCTTGCCATTAAACTTCTCAATACTACTAACCGATGGTGATTGTGTTTGAGAAGACATAACTATTCAGACGGGTTCTACTAAAAATAACAAAACAATTGTTGCCGATGTTTATCAAAGAAACCCACAAAAGACAAAGCCTAGATGCAAATCCAATAACTAATCGATCAAAAAAAAAAAAAAAAAAAAAAACAAAGATTTAGATAATCTCTACAAAACCGATCGATTCAACACAAGTTCTAATTATCCCTAATCCCAATCAACTAACACCTTCAATTTATCAAACTAGCGTACAACAAATGATTGAACAAAGGAAAAATCCCAACTCACAAACCCTATATCCAAAGAAGATTGATTGACAAAGAACCACCAAACATAAAACAAAAATCGACCTAATGTTTCTTCAAATTGAACGAATCAAGAACCACCAAACACAAACGAAAAACAAATGATATCAAGAAATTAATTCTTGAAATCAACCAAAAGTCGATGTCAATCAAGAAACCCAAAAGCTTGCAAACTTGCTTCAATCGATCGAGTGGCTCTTGATACCAATTTGTTAGGATTTATTTGGGATAATCATAATTTGGAGCAAAAGACCAAAGACCAAAGAACAATTATCGAACAAAAACATAACAAGATAAGGAGCACAAACCGGTATTTATTATTAACAAAATTATGAAGTGGGTTACAAAGTCTAGTTCTAGTTCTCCTTTATAAGAGATTACAACAGACATTCAGAAGCTCAACTACAAAGAAAACTTAATACTTAAGACACTATCAAAATGACCAAAATGCCCTTATAATACTAGCTAAGTTAAGTAGTACCAAAGTTACCAAACTACCCTTAGGAGATGAAGTCACAATATCTAACACGGACAATATTGTGGTATGATAGTATGACATTAACCTACTCATGAAATCTAATAAAATGTTTCGTTCCAGATGCCTCACACATTTTGGCATGGTGTAATCCACCAGACCAGTTAATGGCAATGTCACAAAGCCGATTATTTTTTGTGCAGCATCTGCAAGCAAGGATAAGTATCATATATGTCTGAAATCTGAACCTCACAAACATAACATACTATTAAACATTGAAACTTACCAATAGTTGCACCAGCATATATTTGGCAAAATTCGAACATATCATCAAAGACAGGGCAATCTTCTCCAAGTTTAACCAAATATGAAATAAGGGATAGATAGATCTTCAAAGTTCAAAGTACACATGTTAACAGGGTGTTTAGCAATGTATTTGAAACTTATTATCTGATTATTGTGTTTTTAAGTGGTAAACATCCAGATTCAAGTCACCTAGTGTTTGGGTAATGTGAAACTCGACCTGATTATGAAGGACCAAATCATCAGTTTAAAATTAGATAAAAGTGATTTGGATTATCTGGTCACATATGGGTCATTTTACATGTAAATTTTAATTCGACCAGGATTTACCAAACACAATCTTCTGCAGCCCATTTTGTAACAACTAATTATCTAACTGTGACTAATCTATGTCAGAATATGTCACTTTCAAAATTCAATGCCAAGCACCTAATAAATCCCTTAGCACTAACTGTTACAAATATCCACTTAATATAGAATTACTTTCTTACACTTTCTCATTTCCTCCGGAAACGGATGTTGAGTGTATGGACTAACTAAAACACTTCAACACATAGGAGCCCTTTATGACTCTTTGTTTATACTTTATACACAACACAATCTCCTACATGCTTAATTCAAAGTCTTCATTGGAAGAAAACTAGTAGTATTAGCTTTCGACCATCATTTTGAACCCAAAAACATTATAGATAACTTAAATCGAAAATTTCTAAAAAATTTTGTCTTTTTTTACAAAATAAACAAATACAACCACTATACCTTGAACCTAATTTCAGCTTATAAGTGCTGAAATTTGTCTTTCTATACAAAATAAACAAACTCAACCATTAATCTCAAAGCCTATTTTCAGCTTATAAGTGTTGAAATTTGTCTTTCTATACAAAATAAACAAACTCAACCATTAATCTCAAAACCCTTTGCTCCATTCTTCATAACAAACCTAAAAACACCATTGCAAGCCCAGTATAAAGTTTAATGTAATATCAGCCAATAGTCTTATCAAACCTCAAAATGCTATAAGTAATGACAGAAATCATAAACGTTTATAAACCTGTGAACATCAAGACCTCCAAGAAGCTTGTAACGCAAAGTCGCAAAGACTCAGCTTGAGCAATGGCACAGTGACTCGTTTATTCTCCCGTATTCTCCTTCCCTTCTCACCTGCAAATAGAAGGTTCAATCACTACAAGAAAAAGTGCCTTTAGTGACCAATTATTTTGTGACCACTCATGCTTGGTCTCTATTATCATAGTTTAGTCACCAATATAATTGTTGTCACTGCATTTTCGTCATTGCCACATAATTAGTGACCGTTACAAAATGTGGTCACTAATTTGTCACAATGACAAGTATTAGTGACGACAAATAATGGTCACATAGTCCCTAAAACATTTTTCAGTGAAATAGCAAGTTACCAAAAGTGGTGGCCACTCTCGAAAAAGGTATTTTAAGTTTAAAGACAAAAAGTAGTGGTCACTGGGTTTTTAGGTTAGAGACCAAGGTTGGTGGTCACTGATTTATAAAATATTGAGATAAAAATCAATGGTCACATAAACCCTAACCCCTAAACTTTAACCCTAACCCCTAAATTTTAAAGACCAAATATCAGTGGTCACTAGGTTTTCAAATTAGAGACCAAGGTTGGTGGTTACTGATTTATAAAATATTGAGACAAAAAACGGTGGTCACATAAACCCTAGCCCTTAAATTTTAAAGACCAAATATTAGTGGTCACTAGGTTTTCAAATTAGAGACCAAAGTTGGTGGTCACTGATTTATAAAATATTGAGACGAAAAACAATGGTCACATAAACCCTAACCCTAACCCCTAAATTTTAAAGACCAAATATTAATGGTCACTAGGTTTTCAAATTAGAGACCAAGGTTGGTGGTCACTAATTTATAAAATATTGAGGCGAAAAATGGTGGTCATTAAATTATGAATTTTACAAGTTGGTAAAATCGAGATTTTTTTAAATATCGGCAAGATGAATAATTAAAATGAATGCATTAGTATTATATACCAAGATCATGTATCTTTCCCATTATGAAATATTACCAAAAATTCAAATAAAAAAAAGTACATTTAAACTTGTTCAATTTAAAAGCAAACTGAAAAACGACAATGCATCAATGTTATATAATAAAGTTATATATCTTTTCTAATATGATATAAATACACTGACAATTTAAGACATACTGATTATTCGTAAAATTTTGTTATATTATGTACTTTTTTCTTTTATCTAAATAACTTTGATAATATTAAATTTACATTTAAATAAGTTAATAAGTAAAATTATTTACATTTAATTTAAATAAGTTAGTAAGTAAATATAAGGATGTATCATCTGCATCACTTAAATAAATACTCCATAGTTAAATAAAAAATTTTACATTCAAAAAACACTTAAATAAAAAACCGCATCACATTCACCCATAGTCTCTCACTACCCCCATCTTCTCCCATCGTCTCTCACCACCACGCCCGCCGTCGCTCACCACCACAACCGCGCCACCGCCATCTTCTCATACCAGTGCTATCGATTTGAGGTATTTATCATGTTCAAGTTCAAATTCAACTCAACCGTTAACAATCAATCACACAATAGAATTAGATTTAGCTGTCAAATTCAAGTTCATATTATTGTTGAAGTAACTCTTTGTGTGTGCTGATTAACTGTTCGACTAAATGCCTGATGAAATGTTGTGGATTGGAAGTGTCGATCAAGTGTTTGACGAAATGCATATAAAACCTAAGCACATTTTTTATAAACTTATTATTAGTTTAGTTAATCACAATTTTAGTGAAGCTTAGTGCACGTAATGTTATCGAATTTGTGTTTGTTTAATCGATTATTGCGTATGGTTATAATGTCTATTAGTTTGTGTTTTATGATATCAAATTGTTTAGATCTATGTGTATGTTAGTTCATATTTCAAGTATTAGTTAGTTTGAATTTAGGTTAAGCTAAGTGCATAAGTTATCTGTAAATGATTGTGTATGAATTTAGGTTACTTGCGCTTAATATTTTTAGCTCTCATCATATTATATAATTTAGTTTGCGCCTTTCCTAGGTTTTTGGTGTTACAAAAATTAGGATACAATCGGTCATACTAGTATGTAATGCCACGGAATTTATAACTAAATATTGTTAAATAGTCCATGTTGGAAATTACCTGGATTACATTAAGATGTTCGTCTTTTTATAGGTTTACGGCAGTACAACTAACTCATTCTAAACCTTTAAAAAGGATATACTCTCAGAGTTGTTGAGTGTTTCTTAAGAATTCATGGTGTCAACCTGTCATGAATGGGTATCACTATCTATGTAGTTAATCTCGGCGATATATCGCCGATATATCGTCGATATCTCGCATCTCGGACCTAGAAAAAATATCGGTTCAAAATATCGGCCCAAAATATCGGATCCGATAATATCGGCGATATTTTCCGATATTTTGACGATATTTTGAAAATCGGCGATATTTTCGATATTTTGACGATATTTTCCGATACCTAATAATAAAGAACGACACGAAAAAACTCGATCTAGGGCGCGTTAAGGTGTTTCAAAACGCGTGTGGCACGAAAATAGAACCATGAGACCTTGATCTATCATCTAGGATAGGTGGTGTAAATGTTGGATTTCGCCGGAAAGTTGGCCGGAAATGAAGACGGCGCCGGAACCCTAATGGGTTGGCCGGAAAATATAGAGAGAGAAAGGAGGAATATGTGTGTGTGTGTTTTGTAGTGAGAGAGTGGGAAGGTAGGGGGTATTTATATTATGCTATGTTTTTTGTTTAATTTCTTATGATTTTAATATATATATAGTTAATATTCTAGATAATATAAAAAACCGATATCTCACCGATATCTCACCGTGATAACCGATATTTCAAATATCGGTCCTTGAACGATATGTGATTTTCGACAGAGATAACTACATAGATCACTATTCCATGTAAACTGAACATGACAAATGTAGGTTTATCGTCAATGTTGTGAATTTTCTTTCAGACATGTGTACTAAATTACGTCTACTGAGTTTGTTAAGTTCATGCCCAATCTGTTTGCAAGTTTTACAATAGGTCATATGAGTTTTAGAAGTTGCGCAACACCATATGGTGGCTGCATAAACTTAGAACTCAAAGTTATGTAGAATAGATATAGTCTCCAACAAATCCAACATAGAAAATTATGATGTTCTGAAATATCAGCATAGGAACAGAACCTTGCAGCATTTAGTTTACTTCAATATGATAAAGTACGAACTCATGCATATAAACCAAAAACCAACAGAATCCAGACAACTATTGAATTTTTCATTGAAGCATTTCATCGAACATTTGTGCTACAACTACTAATGTTTTCATTAAAGCATTTTAGAAGCTAAGATATTTGTTGGTGGGATGTCATGGGAGACAACATAGGATATGAAGAAAAACCATTTTAGAAGCTATGGAAATGTTGTGGGTTCGGTTATTGCTAAATATCGAATGACTGGTAATCCTTGGGGGTTCGCATTCGTTTCGTTTTCGGATGCATCAGCACTTAATAAAGTTCTTGCTGACACTCATACAATTCTTGGCAGAATGGTTTGTTTTTCTTTTCAATTTATCATCATTTAAATTATTATTATTTGGTCTAACTGCTTTTTATGTTGACTATTATTTGTATGTGTTTAACCTGTTATGAAATTGTTATAATTAAAGTATATTTTGCCAAAATGTGTGTCAATTTTGTGTTTGAAAGTGTAAAATAGGTTGAATTATGACATCTTTTTCAAGTGACTGTTCTGTTGACTTTAACCTGCTTTTGTTATAATCTAATTAGTGTTTTAGGAAACCACAAAAAACAACATATTGCTAAAATGAGCGATTTGAACCAATTGGGTAAATCTTTTATCGTTAGTTTTTCTTTCACAGCCACTCGCTTATGATGTGTAATATTTTCGTTGCAATTTTTTCACGTTTGATGATATTTAGGGACGAAAAAGACAGGTTTGTTTTTATAAAAGGTCGACATTTCAGCTTCTAAGAATTTTCTTATGTTGCATGGTCAAAATCGAAAATCGCTGTTATTGTTTCTTGTACTTATGTAAGAAGATAGTATTCTAGGCCACTTTTTTTTTTTTTTATTATTTTTTTTTTCTTAATTGAGTAAGAAATGGGGAGTGTTTTATGGGGCAACAAGTCAAACGGGTAACTTTTAGAATGGGCCAACACGGATCGGGTTGACCGCTGGACTACTTTTTGCCCAATACTTTCAAAACTTTATTTGAAGGTTTTATACAAATGAAATACATGGTAGCAACTTCGGCCCGTTCCATGTCAAGCTAATGTCTTCTCTTTCTTTACTGTTTGACCCGTTAGAGAAAAAAAAGCAACCAAAATTGACCCATTCATACGTATATGGGACCAAATCGCCACTCACCTATGATGTTTGAATTTGTCGACTTTATTTTTGAGCTTGTCTATTTGTAAAATGTGATGGCGAACATACAATCTTATTTTCTGCTCATGTTTTGAACTGCATATGTGACCTTTTTTATAGGTTGAAGTTAAAAGGCGTACCAAGAAGCCAATGTAACCAATATCTTCATTAACGAATCGAGGGCAGAATAGTTATTTCAGAACTAACGGTACTAAAAGCAACGATATGAACATAAGAACTAAAAAGATATTCGTAGGTGGATTATCTGCTAACCTAACCGAAGATGACTTCAAATTCTAGTTTGAAAAATTCGGTCGCATAACTGATGTCGTGGTTATGCACGACAATGTGACCCACCGACCACGCGGGTTCGGATTCATCACTATCTAACGATTGTTTTCATTTTTCTCATCTCAATCACTTCCACATTAAGGTTTTGTCTCAATATCCACTTACGACTCTCATATGGCACTCAATGATCAAGTTTCGACATGGTCAAATATTTTGATGACCAACATTGTTTTAGCATAAAGATGCTAAAACTTAACTGAAAAGTACTACTTACAGTAACGGGTCCAATCTTTCAAAACACGTAATAGACTAATAGCTGATAGTCAAAACTTTCTCAAATGAGCAGTTCTTTCATCATACAAATGGACATAAGAAAACTGTCTTTACAAATAGATCAAGACTTTTGTCTTGTACTATCATTAATGACTTGCAAGACATGGGGTCGGTCCATGGATTTTCCTTCCTTTTGCCGCATTTCGCTCAAAGGGAACAAGTATTGGATGTTGTACCATGCAAGGCTGTCAAGATCGCGATCCTACGTGGGATCGTTTTTGTCTTTGCAAGATCGAGATCGTAGGATCGGATCGCGATCCTACGATCCTACCAATTTGTCATAGCTTGTAAACAAATGATAAACGAGTCAAAATATTTTACATTTCTACTCAACGTCAAAGATAAATTCATATAATATTCTCTTGAAATGACAAAGAAAACACTAAAGTAATAATAAAACACAAAAAAATCAAGTTTCAATCGGTAAATTAATGATTTAGCTAAATAATATAACATAACATGAGTCCTAAATATCTCAAAATATACGAGCTATCTACATAATTTCAAGGAAACAAACATGTCATTAGTGGCATTCCAAAACATACCCTTTGATTAGTTTAATCGCAATGAAGTAAAGTAATTGAATTATTGAACACTTTTAGACTATAATATATTTAGAAAGTAGAAAACTAGGTATAACTATAATCTATTTAGAAATGAAACAACAATGGTTTACTTATTAGACATTAGTAAAACATACATTTGTTTTTTGGCCTAAGCAAGTGAGATGGACTTAAAAGATAGAAAAGTAAAAAAAAAAAAAAAAAAAAAAAAAAATTGAACTCGGATCGCGTGACGATCCTACGATCTTACGTGCGATCCTACGATCTTACTTACGATCCTACCACATATGCGATCCTACCACGATCCTACACGGTTTTAGCTAGTAAACACGTAAACTCGTACGATCCTACGAGTTTACAAGCGATCTTGACAGCATTGGTACCATGTTGTCATTATTACATATGTTTGATTGTAATCAAGTTAGGTATAGAGTAAGAGGCATGATTTATATGCATAATCGATTGGGTTTAGACATAACTAATATACGTTACATGGTGATTTGTATCATAACTGTATGCGAAGTTGGTGTACACATGTATGTATCACCTGTTTTGACCCATTTGACCCATTTTAACCCAAACATGTACTAATAAGTAACTTTGTCGTTTATTTGAGTCATTGTACACATTTTACACGTTTTGACCCATTTTAGCCCAAACTTGTAATAATAAGTAACTTTGTCGTTTATATTACACCTATTTCACCCGTTTTGACCTATTTTAGCCGTTTTGACCCATTTTAGCCCAAACGTGTACTAGTAAGTAACATATAAAAAAATCAACCATTTCACACATTTGAGCCAAAACGTGTAAAATTAAGCGACCAAATCACCCGTTTCACCCGTTTTGTCCAAATAAATAAACCAAATTCTAGTGAATTTTTGAATTTAAAGTACTTATTGTCCTTTTCTATAAAGTTCAAGATAATGTGTATCATCTTAGTATGCTTCAAAATTTCGCATGTTCTTTGAATGCCGATGAGCTCAAAATTAGTGTTGGATATAAGATGTTTGTAATAGCTTTAAAATGAATCTTATGTGTCTTGCCCTATATTGAAAAGTATCCGATAACATCCTTTATAGTATAGTAGCACACTCATTAGTTAGTGGTTCTTCCGGCAAGAAGAAGGTGCAGGCGGAAAAGGTTAGAACCTATCGACCCACCAAATAACAACCCTTTCCTTTTGTAATTTGTGATATGGTTAAATGACTATTTTACCCCATTTGACTTTTAAAGTTGAATTTTGACTATTTGACTTTTCTCGTAACGTACTAACCAAATTGCGAAATTCCTTACTAAGCCATGAGTCGTACACGCAAAAGGATGAGACAATGTAACAACCCGTAAAATGACTATTTTACCCTTTGACTTTTAAAGTTGATTTTTGACTATTTGACTTTTCTCGTAACGTAAACATAATAACGGTAGTTAACCAAGAAACTTCACAAGTTAATTAATTCACTCTAATTTAAATTATTACTCTCTCGAGCGCTTCGTTCATACATCATTTAACGAGAAATTATCTCGTTAAATGTGAAAACTACATATAACATATACCGACACCGCATTATTTATGCTTCAAATTCGATAATTATTATTCGGGTCAATAATTTTCTTTTTATCTTACTTTTATAAAAACGATCGCGAAATGTATTTCACACATTATCAATTAAAAATATCAAACCGAGGTACCGCATTTATATTTTAACTCAACGGGACACAATTATCTTATCTCTTTAATAATAATACACCAAATATTTCACTATATATCCTTTTCTCTCCTTATCCACTACTACTTAAAAAAAGAAGAAGATAACTTCTTCTTTCTCTATGCCGCCTCTCTCCACACGCCTCTCTCTACCATGCTACCACCGCCACATCTCCATCACCATCATCATCATCAAGACAAGAGGGTGCTAGGGTTTTGATTAGGGTTGCGTGAGGTTTGGGTTTCGTTTGATTTTGTTCGAGTTCACCACCACACCACCACCTCGCCATCTTTGCCCTCTCGTTTTATTGGTATGTCGACACACCAATCATCGGTTAGCTACTTCTCTTAAATAAGACCGACTATTAAATCGTTGGTATAGATTTCATGGATTAAAAACAAGAAAAACATGATTTTGAATCGTGTGGTGTATATCAAATATCGTGATTTGGTATAAACCCAGGTTTTAAACCGTGTTTTGATAAAGAGTCGAGTGGTGAGATCATTAAAAGGGCTGTGTTCGTAAAGTTTATTAATCCACCTTATTTTGGTGTATTTTCCAAGTTATTTAAGGTGTGTTGGTTGTTATTTTTTTTACTTGTTGTTCTCCTTTACAATCAAAACCACCAAGGGGTGCGTTTTGTTGGTTTATTTTAGCACAAGGTGCATTTGGAACTACTTATTTCAACGAGACCAATATGGTGCGTTTGGACATGGTTATTCAAAACTACCCAAAGGGTGTGTTTGAATCACCGAGTACCATCAACCCCAAGAGGGTGCATATTTGTTGTGTTTGTGTTTGGCTCGGTACACGGCAGCCCGAGGGGTGTCGTTGTTGTTGTTTGCCCAAATAGGGCGTTTGGTTACGCTTATTTTCGGTCCACCACAGCCCCCGAAGGGTGCGCTTAGTGGTGTTGTCGACAGCCCATAGATAAGGGCGTGCTTGACCTGTTTATTTCGACCCATACATCAGCCCCAAAAAGGGTGCATCTGGTTTGTTCATAATGACCCACACCACAGCCCATAGAGGGCGTTTGGTTGCTGCTATAACAGCAGCCCCAACAAGGGTGCCGATACTTGGCTCACCCACATCTTGGAGGGTGTTGGTTTCCCCTTGTTCGACCATAACACCACAAGGGTGGTAGTTTATGTGTTAGTTGTGTCATGGACTTGGCTCGACAAACACCCGAGTGGTGTTTGCATTCTTACTCTCGAGTCAACAAGAAAACCCGTGAGTAGTTTAAATTAAGGGCTGTTTCAGGTCAGCAGCTAAATCGAGTTGGTGTGCAGTATTTTTGGCTTATGGCCTACTGGGAAATCACATTCTTAGATAGATATATGTCTTAGCTTCATGTGGCGAATTGGATGGGTTATCAACTCCTCCGGATGAGGGAATTATGGCCATTTTACGATTGCTAGTCAAATCTGAAGCATCGTTTGGAAAACGAGTTAAACTCCAGGTTAATACTCTAAAATGTAGGATAGGAAAGCTAATCTCAGTAGTGTACATCTAAATCTAACTTCTCCAAGTGGAATCACTTTAATAGCTATCACGGTTTGGGAAATACATTAAAATTAGCATTTCATAGGAAAAGTTGGGATCTTCTGCAGACCAAAGTATAGATGGGTTAATTGCGAAAACTTTTGGCCTAAGAAGGTCTATATTATTTGATGGGATTATGGAAATAAGTTTAAGGTACATGTGTTGAATTGGATAGGGTGATATCTCCTCCGGATGAATGAGATATGACCATTTTATGGAAACATGTCAATTCAGGAGTTCTTTGTTGGAAAACATGTTTTGCTCCAGATTTTTGTACAAGAGGCTTGGGTTTTAAAACATGGTTCAACACTAGAAATCATAAGCTTTCACCTCAATTGGTTTCAACTTGATAGCTATTATAGAATACTATTTATGACCAAAATCGTAAGCGTTAGAATTTCAAATGAACTTTACGGTTGGAATTATAGTTGGTAAAACTCATTTCTCGTTGATTGGTAAATGATTTGATTGAATGGCCTA
This sequence comes from Chrysanthemum lavandulifolium, assembly GCA_022545495.1. Classification (NCBI taxonomy): domain Eukaryota; kingdom Viridiplantae; phylum Streptophyta; class Magnoliopsida; order Asterales; family Asteraceae; genus Chrysanthemum; species Chrysanthemum lavandulifolium. The sequence goes on along the minus strand of CM040244.1, from coordinate 32,013,344 downwards.
ATGTTTTGGAAACTAGACTTAAGTATATTTCAGGTGAAAACCCCATCCTTGTATCTTTTATAGGTTAAGAGATACGATGGTGTGAAGTTGACTAAAATTCACAGAACATGGTTTTACGTCTATTCTTGAGAAATAAAAGTGTGATCAATTAAGTAAAAGTTAAAGATGGTTAAGCAATACTTATTAGACGCTTATTTGGGTATAAGTGCAGGTTGTACACCTATTTGGAGAATAAAAATACTTTGGTTAAGTCTCGGTACAATGCCATGCATATCTCGTGATCATTTGATTTACTTTTTCATATCGCTCTTCTCTATCATTCTATAAGCAAACGGGTCATGCCGAAACTTATTAATTGACCTACTTCATTGACATATTTTCTTTTCATTATCCTCTCGCCTAGAATTCACCGTCAATACTTTTGTTACTTGTTTTCTTGAGACATCTTGAGGCATCTTGTTTATTATTTTATTTCATAATATATATGATATATATATATATATATATATATATATATATATATTATACCTTAGTCTATGTCTTTCTATGATCCACCACACGAATGATGAAACTAAACATTTTACAAACGTTGATACGAAACTTTCACGAAAACTAAAACGTATTATCTTTTGGAAAACTCATATGCATCGATTGCTTTTCGCGTATTATATTTTGAGACAAGTTTATGTTCATTAGGTTACGCCAATTCTGTATCGATGAGCTATACTTCTTTATATTGTTCTGCCATACTTCTTGGCACCGTTGTGTTACTTATGTCACTACATTCTAAGGTGAGTTTTCATAGCCCCGATTTATTCAAGTTTTTACTTTATTTCAAACCTACGGGGGAGAATACATTGCACATCATTTTTATTACGATACCAAGTATATCAAATTCATTACATTGCTTAAGTTACTTCATTGCCAATTGAATGTCCCCATATCGTAAATCATGAACCGTTAATTCTTGGGTAGCGAGGGTGAGTGGATAGATCTATCGAGTGACTCCTCCATCCGGGTTGGTGGATTCCAACCGGTCAAACGGATGCATTTCATTTAATATCATTATTTGAGTTGTTTGGCAAAACACTCTGTTGAAGCGAACATCATGATCGGTCTAGCTTCGTGTCATGTGCTTATAGCAATTGTAACATTTTATGTGACATATTTGTCATACATGGCCTATACTTGTGGTACTCGTATAAAACATTTTCATAAACCTATGAATTCTCACCAACATTATTGTTGACCGTTTTAGCAATGTATTTTCAGGTATCTAAGGCATATCATCATGGCATGTGAAGGCGCACGGAAATTATTTTGAAGACGATGCACACATTATCATTCGAAAAACTTTACAACTTTTATGTTGTACTTTTTATTATTATATAAACTTGTGGGACCTCTTTGTAAACTCTGATATTTTAATCGAATGATAATTTATTTCAAAACGTCTCATTTAGAGTCGTTTTCTGTAACTTGTTCTGTGAACTATGAAGTAATACCCCAGTGACACAATCTTCCGCTGCGATAATTTTGGGGGTGTTACAGATTGGCATCAGAGCTTTAGTTATAGAGAACCAGGTTGCATATGAACCTAGACTATAACTACATCTTACATTAAACTCGTATCACTCACTGTTGTCTTCAACATTCCCTGCGCCATGCCTACTCATTAACACAATACTATGTTATTTATATAAAGACTGTTTATATAAATGATTGACTCAACATAACTACATATGCCTATTCCAAGGCATTATGGCACAACCAGATATCACCGATCATATACATTTTGTGATCTACGAAACTTTCTCAGACATTGTAGTTAATACAATGGTCTCATTATTATTAAGACATTGTAAGTATGCAATGGTCTTCCTTATATCTCAGACATCGTGAGATACATAGTTGACTTAGACATATCTTAGTCATCGTGAGATACACAATTGGCCTAAATATATCTCAGACATTAAGAGAAACGCAATAGTTTTTATCTATTTCTCAAACATTGTGACAAAACTATTTCATAACTATGAACTCACCAATTCTTTTGAACGCTATGTCGATTTTATATGATTATTTTACTCCTCGTCTTCGAAGATGAGTGTGAACATTCATTCCATACTCTTGGAACACTTTTGACGTCTCATAATATATTGCCTTGTAACTCATTGATTAAGTATGAGTGTTGTGTCGGAAATTCTTAAGTAGGATGATTTGGAATATCTTTATTTAAATGGACTGGGACGCCTTTTCATTTAAATAAAGAAGTTGTAAATCACCGAACCATAAGTTTATAATTTCTTACTTACATAAATTGGGACGCTTCTTTATGTAAGTAATGAATTATAATTGAGTGGGCTTAATTGTATCCGATATGACATGAGTATGAACTCGAACTCGAGAATTACTAGTATTCTTTGAAAAGATCTAGAAAACAGGATAGTGTCTTACCAACAAAAAAATCTTAAGACCTCATTCGAACAACCTAATTTCATTCTCAAGTTATCAATTTTGCTGATACAAATCCTTACAAATATGAACCGTTAGTCGAACTAATGATTTGGCTGCAGTCACTTGAAACCCGACCTGATAGAATCAGATGTTTCAAGAACAAAATTGAAACCCGACCTGATAGAATCAGATGTTTCAAGAACATAATTGAAACCCGACCTGATAGAATCAGATGTTTCAAGAACATAATTGAAACCCGACCTGATAGAATCAGATGTTTCAAGAACATAATTGAAACCCGACCTGATAGAATCAGATGTTTCAAGAACATAATTGAAACCCGACCTGATAGAATCAGATGTTTCAAGAACAAAATTGAAACCCGACCTGATAGAATCAGATGTTTCAAGAACAAAATTGAAACCCGACCTGATAGAATCAGATGTTTCAAGAACATAATTGAAACCCGACCTGATAGAATCAGATGTTTCAAGAACAAAATTGAAACCCGACCTGATAGAATCAGATGTTTCAAGAACAGAATTTTGTTGCTACGAACTTAATTATGCACGAGTCACATAAGTATAACTATTCCATATTGTAGAGCTAACGAACTTGTTACACTCATTGAGCTAATAGACTTGATTTAATCTCAAACTAACAGAATGGGTACGATATCCCATCATCCATCACATAAGATCTCCCATAAGCTTCTCCCATTTGTTGGTCATTATTTTGGGAACATTACTTCTCGAAATGTTCTCACTTTCCACATCCCATCATTGCTTGTTACTATTGTTGTTACTGTTTTATTTTTCCTGTTGTTAGATCCTTGAGCAGTCTAAGCTTGCACAACTTGATCTACTAACGAGACATTTGAATTGTTTCATCCGGTGTGAGTAATCACACGAAGCTACGTTCTCTTGAATACTGAGTGGAAGTTCTCAAATGAACTTTTCCCATAACTTCTCATTGGTTGAGACCATCACTGGACACACTACTGCCAACTCTTGAAAGCGAAAAATATAAGTTGTGATATCAACACTACCGACAGCAAGGGAAACTTCACTTTCATTTCTTGCACCTCATTCCGAAGACAATACTTCTTGATTACAATTTCTCCAACTCAGTCCAAGCAAACTTGTGAGTATTCTCAATACTAATAGATTGAGCAACAATATTTTACCCTGACAAAGCATTGTCTAGAAGCATACTTGCGGCATATTTGACTTTGCAATCTTTAGCACAATTGCTGATTAGAATTTCTAAGCTTGCCGCTCATAAAATCCTTGTAAGGAATCTAGTACAACATCTACTTCTTGTCCCCGCAACATTAGGCCACACATTATCACCAGAAAGGTTACACAGATGTAAGCGTTAACTTTCAAAACTTCATGCTAGGATTAAGGTTTTGTTGAAAGCTTCGTTTTGGGAAATTAGAAAAGCCAAACTTAAGATATATTGGACTTTATACGATATTAGCAAGAATTAGCCTGATAGCTTACAGACTCGAGCTACCATCCAAAATTAGTAGTGTACACACCGGCCTTCGTGTGTGCAATCTAAAGAAGGGTCTTTTTGATGAAACACTTACTACTCCCCTAGAAGAGATCTACATTGATGAACGTCTGAACTCTATCGGAGAATCTACTAAGATCACAAACCATGAGGTCAAACGACTTAAGCAAAGTTACATTTATTTTGTCAAAGTTCAATGAAACTTGAGAAGAGTTCCTGAATTCACGTGGGATTATGAAAATGAACTCAAAACACACCGTCAGCAGATAACACTCACTGAACTTCGGGACGAAGTTCTCATAAGGGGTAGAGACTGTAACAACCAGTAATTTGTGATATGGTTAAATGACTATTTTACCCCTTTGACTTTTAAAGTTGAATTTTGACTATTTGACTTTTCTCGTAACGTAAACGCAATAACTGTAATCGGTAGTTAACCAGTAACTTCACAAGTTAATTAATTCACTCTAATTTAAATTATTACTCTCTGAGCGTTTTCGTTCACTTCTGTCTATTTAACGAGAAATTATCTCGTTAAATGTGAAAACTACATATAACATATACCGACACCGCATTATTTATGCTTCAATTTCGATAATTATTATTCGGGTCAATAATTTTCTTTTATCTTATTTTTATAAAAACGATCACGAAAATGTATTTCACACATTATCAATTAAAAATATCAAACCGAGGTACCGCATTTATATTTTAACTCAACGGGACACAATTATCTTATCTCTTTAATAATAAAATATTTCACTATATATCTTTTCTCTCCTTATCCACTACACTACAAAAAAAAAAAGAAGATAACTTCTTCTTTCTCTATGCCTCTCTCACTCCACACCATCTCACCTCTACCATGCTACCACCGCCACATCTCCATCACCATCATCATCATCAAGACAAGAGGGTGCTAGGGTTTTGATTAGGGTTGCGTGAGGTTTGTGACCGAGTTTGTTTTTGTTCGAGTTCACCACCACACCACCACCTCGCCATCTTTGCCCTCTCGTTTTATTGGTATGTCGACACACCAATCATCGGTTAGCTACTTCTCTTAAATAAGACCGACTATTAAATCGTTGGTATAGATTTCGTGGATTAAAACAAGAAAAACATGATTTTGAATCGGTTCAGTATCAAATATCGTGTTTGGTATAAAACCCGTGTTGAAACCGTGTTTTGATAAAGAGTCGTGTGGTGAGATCATTAAAAGGGTGTGTTCGTAAAGTTTATTAATCCATGGCTTATTTTCACTCTTTCCAAGTTATTTAAGGTGTGTTGGTTGTTATTTTTTTTCACTTGTTGTTCTCCTTTACAATCAAAACCACCAAGGGGTGCGTTTTGTTGGTTTATTTTCGCACAAAGGTGCATTTGGAACTACTTATTTCAACGAGACCAATATGGTGCGTTTGGACTGCTTATTCAAAAACCCCAAAGGGTGTGTTTGAATCGACCGAGTCACCATCAACCCCAAGAGGGGTGCATATTTGTTGTGTTTGTGTTTGGCTCGGTACACGGCAGCCCCGAGGAGTGTCGTTGTTGTTGTTTGCTGCCCAAATAGGGCGTTTGGTTCTGCTTATTTTCGGTCCACCACAGCCCCCAAAGGGTGCGCTTAGTGGTGTTGTCGATGACCCATAGATAAGGCGTGCTTGACTGTTTATTTCGACCCATACATCGCCCCAAAGAGGGTGCGTCTGGTTTATTTGTTTCGACCACAAACAGCCAAAAGGGTGCATCCGGTTTGTTCATAATGACCTACACCACACCCATAGAGGCGTTTGGTTCTTCTATAACAAGCCATTTCCAACAAGTGCCGATTCTCGGCTCACCCACATCTTGGAGGTGTTGGTTTCCCTTGTTCGACCATAACACCACAAGGGTGGTAGTTTATGTGTTAGTTGTGTCATGGACTTGGCTCGACAAACACCGAGTGGTGTTTGCATTCTTACTCTCAAGTCAACAAGAAAACCCGTGAGTAGTTTAAATTAAGGGTCGTTTCAGTCGCAGCTAAATCGAGTTGGTGTGCGTATTTTTGGCTTATGGCCTACTGGGAAATCACATTCTTAGATAGATATATGTCTTAGCTTCATGTGGCGAATTGGATGGGTTATCAACTCCTCCGGATGAGGGAATTATGGCCATTTTACGATTGCTAGTCAAATCTGAAGCATCGTTTGGAAAACGAGTTAAACTCCAGGTTAATACTCTAAAATGTAGGATAGGAAAGCTAATCTCAGTAGTGTACATCTAAATCTAACTTCTCCAAGTGGAATCACTTTAATAGCTATCACGGTTTGGGAAATACATTAAAATTAGCATTTCGTAGGAAAAGTTGGGACTGCTGCAGACCAGCCGTACAGATGGGTTAATTGCAGAAAACTTTTGGCCTAAGAAGGTCTATATTATTTGATGGGATTATGGAAATAAGTTTAAGGTACATGTGTTGAATTGGATAGGGTGATATCTCCTCCGGATGAATGAGATATGACCATTTTATGGAAACATGTCAATTCTGGAACTGCTGTTGGAAAACATGTTTTGCTCCAGATTTTTGTACAGTAGGCTTGGGTTTTAAAACATGGTTCAACACTAGACATCATAAGCTTTCACCTCCAATTGGTTTCAACTTGATAGCTATTATAGAATACTATTTATGACCAAAACCGTAAACGTTAGAATTTCAGCGAACTTTCTGGTTGGAATTATAGTTGGTAAAAACTCATTTCTCGTTGATTGGTAAATGATTTGATTGAATGGCCTAATGTTTTGGAAACTAGACTTAAGTATATTTACAGGGGTGAAAACCCCATCCTTGTATCTTTTATAGGTTAAGAGATACGATGGTGTGAAGTTGACTAAAATTCAGCAACATGGTTTTTACGTCTATTCTTGAGAAATAAAAGTGTGATCAATTAAGTAAAAGTTAAAGATGGTTAAGCAATACTTATTAGACGCTTATTTGGGTATAAGTGCAGGTTGTACACCTATTTGGAGAATAAAAATACTTTGGTTAAGTCTCGGTACAATGCCATGCATATCTCGTGATCATTTGATTTACTTTTTCATATCGCTCTTCTCTATCATTCTATAAGCAAACGGGTCATGCCGAAACTTATTAATTGACCTGCTTCCTTGACATATTTTCTTTTCATTATCCTCTCGCCTAGAATTCACCCGTCAATACTTTTGTTACTCGTTTTCTTGAGGCATCTTGTTTATTCTTTTATTTCCATAATATATATGAGATATATATATTTTTTAAAATAAATTTTTTCTTAATTTTAAAATTTTTTTAATAAAAAGAAGTCATTTGTTGGAGTTGAACTTGGGTCATTCATGTATTTTGTAATCAACTTACCACTAGAGTAGATTGATTTTTGATTTATATCTTTCAAATCAATATAAATAAGGAGATTATAAAAAAATTCTTGAATTTTTATTTTAGGTATGTATTTTTTGAAGATAACAATTAATATAAATTATGATATATGTTACTTAAAAGATAAATATACCATATATATATTTTTAACCTATTTTTTTTTATATAAATACACCCTAATATCTTATTCCTAAACATATTTATCCCTAAAACTATTATCGACTTTTAGTTTTCACAGGTGACGGATTGTTTTTTTTGGGTCGAGTTTTAGTTATCCCTAGAATATGTTCGACTTTTGATTTGAATTATGTTATATTAATGTTATATGAATGTTTTTGAATAATCTTAGTTATTTGCATGTAATTGAACTCCGTTATGTTTTATAATATTAAAGTAAAATTCTGTATGTTTTATGATTTTCAGGAATCAAGAGTCAAGGTAAAGTCAAAGCTCAAGCAAGATTGTATGAAGCAAAATTTATGTTATATCTATTATTTTACAAACCCTAATGTAATGCAACTCTCTAAAATGTTTTGTTAGGAAATTTTTTTAAATAAAATTAATATGAAAAATTATCTAAACTTGACAGAAAGTTTGAGGTAATGATTACTTTTTGACATCATTCATGTTAACAAGTAGTGTCTTCTCAATTCTATGCTTTCAGGGGTGTGCTGCCAATGAAGAAAGGCAATTACTAGAGAAAGTTGCAGAACTGCTTGCAGGCTCAAATGCTAGGAAGAAAGAACTGGTATGAACAATATACTATATAATTAAAAAACGTGGAGCTTATCTTGAATGGTCAACAGGAAAGTGCTGCATTAAAAAGAGCTTATGATCATATCTATGAACAAGAAGATTCTGAATAAAAAATCAACAGACCTCCCACCATGTTCATATGAGGAAGAAAAGTTATGCCAGATGTAGGAATCACTTGAAAAATCTAGGAGAACAAATAATCTTTACAAAAAAAAAAAAAAAAAAAAAAGGAATGTAATGCCATGAATAAGGAAGAGATGGATGAAGTGAGGAAGCAAGTTGAGGCTGAAATTGCAGAAGTCATAGTTTGTTTCCAGGAAGAAATCAGTAATTTCCAACAACAATTACATGACAGTAGCTCGAAAGAGACAGAGGTCAAACAATTGTCTTTTTATAATTTTTATTAACTATGCATCTATATTATATTTTTCGTAATGTTTTTTGCAGCTGCTACTCCAAAGAAAATAATAGAGAATATGAAGATAATATTACACTGACTGAAATACAAAATCATGTCAAGGTCAGTTATAAAAAATAAAGTGCATGATTTTAAAGTGTATACTCTACGTAATCTGTAGCATTGCTTAAAGTTTTCTAAGTAACATATGTATTGGGGAGCCCTCCCGTTGTTTCTGATATAGGTAACAGGTATGAACTATATCTAAATGTGAGTAAGCTGATGTTTATGTGTTAATATTGTAAGTGTAATTATAAACGGTGTATCGAAAAGCCTGCTTGACAGGCTTAAGATTCGTCGTTAAAGATTGTACCCTGAGCATAGGAGAGAAGAAGTACATCATTGCATTAATAAAGTTGTTGTATTTATAAAAGAAATCCAAAAATTAGATGATTCATGGTATGTTTTGCACCTATATGGAGTCTATGCCAAATTAATGCACATGGAATTGCTAATCTGAAATTTGTTTACAACATATTGCTAGGTATGGTTCGTGGGCAGTTTGCTTCTTCTGGTGGACGGGGAGAGAGCTATCTTTCTTATGTAAGCAAGGTCAAAAAATGAAATTTACATAATAACATTTTTTAGCTGAACCACAAGTAATAGAATTATGGAATTCATTATGCCAATGTTTTGCATGCAGGTGTATACCAATCTTGCCGGAAATAGCTCTCATAATGTAGATACAGGATGGGATATGCTAGCTCTTATTGATGCCGATAAGGTAATCATCCAAGTTCGTTTGAATAGCCATTTCGTTGATGAAATGTCATCAATTTAAGAAACAAATTTATGTCATTATTACTGAACTGATGGGTTGAGAGTAAAATTCGTTCAGTGGCGTACTACTTTAGGGGTTGGGTTTATAGGCTTATTGAGATTTGGAAAATCAATATGCTTACTTTTAACTGCTTATGAGCTTATTAGTGTAGGTTTATTAATTTTACTAAGCCATAAACTGGAGTTCATAAGATTATAAGCTGATGTATGTGGCTTTTTAAAAATTTCAGTACACTGTTAAGCCAACCAATACGCTAATCTAACAGTCCCTTAGCGTGTTTGGAAATTAGTATTGATGGATTGTTTATATTGCAGGAAATTTGTCACAGAGATCTTACGGTTGAAAACACGTTACACGGAGGCAGAGCTCCTCGAGTTAAAATATGTGATTTTGGTTACTCAAAGGTATTGTTTTTTACCACGTTGTCATTTTTTATGCAATCCAGTCAACGATTATGCATTCTCAACCAAAGTGAGTAGTTTGAACACTAGCTAACATCGTAACTGATGTTCTCTCAAAAAAAGAATATTGATGGGAAAGTGCTGCCTTTTATCAAAGTAAAAGTTTGTCTCTATTGTTTGATATATAACTAATTAATGGGTGTTGATTATCATTAGTCTGAGTTCGATCAAGTGTTGAATTGTTTGATTTGACATGTTTGTAGAGTTCATGGGCACATTGAAATTTGGAAAAGCCGAAAAGTTCATATGTGACGGCTTATGTGCTTATCGCTTTATCTGCTTTGACTTATGGCTTATTGAACTCCATAAGCTCACCTTGATAAGTTAGTAAGCTGTTAAAAATGGAACTTCTCAGCGTTTCCAAATAATAAGCCCATTTGTTATGCAAGTTAGCTAAACCAAACACTTCCTCAATTTCCATATACTCATGATGGTTGCTTATAATCTCAGATAGTTATAGTTTCTTGCATCATTGTTAGTTGCATAAGGTTTCGAACATCTTTGTACACATCAACATGTCATGCATAATCGAGAGTATAAGTGTATAAGTTTATAGTCTTTCGCAATGAGTATCTACTCAACTTAATTTTGCTTATTAATTTGCAGAAGCTTACAATGGGCCAAGAGGCAGAACCACACAAACTTCCCAATCTTCCTTTAATGGCACAGGAGGAAGCTGAATTTGAAACCTATGCGTTTCGATTTGCTTATTTTGTAAATATAAATGCAATTGAGACCATTATTTCAGTTTGATTTTTTTAGGAGGGTGTTTGTTTAAGCTTATTTTTCCGGCTTATGAGCTTACTTATTTTTTTGAAAACATACTAAAAATAAAAAATTTTGAGTAACAAACTGAAGAAAGTTACAAGAGGTGTGTCTTCTTAAGTTATATGCTCTTATCGTTTGTCAAAATTTTTAGGGTGGGTATAAAACTTAGTGTTTCCATTTTTTGGATCGGGGATCCCAAGGTACGTTAACTGTCCATGTACTCGATTGATTTTAGCATCTTCTCATATGTTACACTAATAGCGGTTTCTGAAAATGTACGTAGGTTGTATATACAGATGAGCCCAGCACCGGTCTCGATCCAGATTCAAGAAACAATTTATGGAATGTGGTGAGCGGGATAAACAAAATCGCGCAATTATTCTCACAAGGACCGGCCAACAAGGTAATAAGGTTAAATTCACAGATAATAAATAATAAGATTTCCTTCTCAGAAGGTACATTCCATCCTTTTTGACTTTATAATATCAGCACCATTTTGTGAATGAAAGAAAGTAATCCATGTCTTATTTTTTCAGGATATTAACGAGTTCCAAGGCAGTAGATTGGTTGGACAGTGTTGCCCTTTTTTTAGCAGCCGTGATAAGGTCTGCTCTGACATCAGATAGTCTAAGTTCACTGCTACGGAGCGGTAACTAACGTTTGCTTATCTTTTTATCTTGGGATACCTTTGTGTAGTGGGGAGCCTAGAAAGTCGCAAAATGGGCAGATAAGTCAATGAGTAAAAATGGGTCATCTTCATATAGCAAAACCGCTCAAAATGGGTTAGGTTGACTTGAGAACATCTTCATCAATGAGTTTCTCGAATTTTATACATAATTATGTCGATTATATTTTCTGTTAGCATGTAGTTAACCAAGTAATATTAAGAATTAAGAAATGTGTTCTTATAGGTTAAAAGCATTAAGTTCTGTTAGATACGTTTAGTGTAACAGCTTAAATTTCCTTTATCCTTACATTTTTGAGTTGAGCTTTTCACATTATCGAGATTGATTCTTGCAGGTGATGAGGCCAATAATTCACAGATTCATCTTCCCAGGTAGCTATTGCAGATATAAAGAGAGCACCCAACAAATTAAGTGGTTGAAATTGTGTGTTAAAGAAGAGCCACAACATATTGTAAGGTATGGCTATATGAACTAGGTTGCTGCCTATGCAATTTTGCCGAAACATGAATATCATTTTATTGTTATAAGTTGCTGCATTTAAGGCTAAAGACTTCTGATTCATCACAGATGACACCTACGCAAAAAAAGAGGTATGTTCATTGTTTGGCTCACTGCTAGCTATTTATATCATAGTATGATACTCCCTCCGTCTCATATTTATTGTCCATATTTCCTTTTATGGATGTCTCAAATTAATTGTCCACTTACCCATTTTAGTAACAAAAAGAGAATATAATGAGGGAATATTCCATATAAGTGGTTGAGAGTTATAATGGTCCCACTTTTATTAATATTTGTGCTTCTTGTCTCTTGACAATAAATTTGAGACGGAGGGAGTATAAGCTTAGAAATCCATTTAACAAATACTAAAACACAACCCCATCTTCTGTATAGACTGTAAATATGCTAAATAGTTTTGTTGCTTTAGATCATAATTTAATGACTATAATGTTTATGGATCAGGTACTTGACATGTTAGTCCATTTCTTTTGTGATGAAACTCATCTCAAAACAACCCACTTATAAGTAAATGGGTCAAACTTGCAACTGTAGTCGCAATTCTTAACATTCTAATACATGATAACTAATATGTTAATTGCAAGAGATTCACTTTAGCATCGCAAACTTCATACAAAGTACATTTATATGATATTTTTACATTACTCTGTAGTTCCATAATCATAGAAGTTGAATTAACTTGGTGGGGAAAATCAAAATTTACAGGTGGCTGTTATACTGATATTAGTTGAATTGAAACTTAAATAGTATATGCCAAAATGTTGATTATATAATCGAGTCGGGTTAAGGCCTTAAGGCGAGTTTAAAAATATCGACTACATTAGTAGTATACTTTATTGATGTTTTTTTGTTCTTATAACATTCTAACAGCGAAAGATTGGCGAAAGATTATCAGTTGAGGAGTTCAATACCAACAATCTACAACCCTAAAAATAAAAACGAAAAATCAAAATACTTACATGCTTTTAGCCATTTTATGGATTATGGTAATATCAATTATAGATCTTAACCGTTTCATTTAACTTTTAATTAGTTTTAGTATATATTTATTCTACTAAATACTAAAATAAAAACCACAAGTCATACCGTCCATCGGACGGTTTTGACACTAGTGTATATATATATATATATATATATATATATATATATATATAGGATAAAGATAAAATAAAAGACAAATATCCGTAAAAGATAAAAGATTTTTTTCAAAAAGTTCACAAAAATTCCCAAAAATCCCACAAGATCGGGTATGATGGTGCATGAAAAGTTGTGAAAACTTTTTCTAAAAGTGGATATTTTTCCGAAAAAAATTATGAATATATACGTTTGCGCATTAAATCTTTTTTGTGCATCAAAATTGGTTTTTGCACCCAACTTCTTTGACTTTTTTCATCAAAATAACATTGCGCATCAAACTAAAACAAGTTAAAAATTTTGTGCATCAAAATTTTTTATGATCAAAATTGTTTTTGTGCATTAAAAAACGTATCAAAACTCAAAATTATAAAAATGTTTTCACAAAAGTTTTATGCACCAACATACCCGATCTTGTGGGATTTTTGGGAATTTTTCGTGAACTTTTTGAAAAAAATCTTTTATTCTTTTACGGATATTTGTCTTTTTATTTTAACTTCACCCTATATATATATATATATATATATATATATATATATATATATATATATATATATATATATATATATATATATATATATATATATATATATACCTTAGCGTGCGTTTGTCTTGAGTCTATGATCTTCAAACCACCACACGAATGATGAAATTAAACATTTTACAAACGTTAATACGAATCTTCCACGAAAACTAAAACGTATTATCTTATGAAAACTCATACGAATCGATTACTATTCTCGTATCATATTATGAGACAAGCTTATATTCATTAGGATATGCCAATTCCATATCGTGGCGTTATACTTCTTTATATTGTCCTGTCATACTTCTTGGCACCGATGTGTTACTTATGTCACTACACGCTAAGGTGAGTTTTCATAGCCCCGTTTTACAAGTTTATACATTATTTCAAACCTACGGGGGAGAATACATTGCACATCATTTTTATTACGATACCAAGTATATCAAATTCATTTACATTGCTTAAGTTACCTCATTGCCAATTGAATGTCCCCATATCAGAAATCATGAACCGTTAATTCTCGGGTAAGCGAGGTGAGTGGATAGATCTATCGAGGGTGACTCCTCCATCCGGTTGTTGGATTCCAACCGTCAAACGGATGCATTTCATTTAATATCATTATTTGAGTTGTTTGGCAAAACACTCGTTGGGGCGAACATCATGATCGCCTAGCTTCTGTCATGCGCTTATAGCAATTGTAACATTTTATGTGACATATTTGTCATACATGGCCTATACTTGTGGTACTCAGATAAAACATTTTCATAAACCTATGAATTCTCACCAACATTATTGTTGACCGTTTTAGCAATGTATTTTCAGGTATCTAAGGCATATCATCATGGCATGTGAAGGCGCACGGAAATTATTTTGAAGACGATGCACACATTATCATTCGAAAAACTTTACAACTTTTATGTTGTACTTTTTATTATTATATAAACTTGTGGGACCTCTTTGTAAACTCTGATATTTTAATCGAATGATAATTTATTTCAAAACGTCTCATTTAGAGTCGTTTTCTGTAACGTGTTCTGTGAACTATGAAGTAATACCCCAGTGACACAATCTTCCGCTGCGATAATTTTGGGGGTGTTACACAATGGTCGGAGATAACACCGTTTGACAATTGACCAAGAAACACAGTCCTATACTGTAACAGAAGTGTTGGTTCAGTGAACAACAAAACTTACTGTAACAAGGATCCGGTTTAGCTTGCTAATCTTTCATCTTTGATCCACTTCGATTTAACTAATTATTACTTCCCCACCCCTGTTAAAGTCGTGAAATCCCACATTTGCAACGAATATATTGAAAGACATAACTTCATTTGCATCGAATTAGGAGCCCACTCTTTCGGATATGGACTTAACTGCATTGAAATCACCCATAGCTATGCAAATACCATCCATAGAACCAACAAGATTTCAGATTTCTTCCAAAGATCCGACTTTAAACGCGACAACTGTTAACCATATATATTTAAAATGCAGACACGCTCACTAGTCCCCACTCACTTTCCATATTCTTTCAAAAGGTCAATATACATATTACTCAAATCAAGAAAACCTTATAACTAATTTTCCTATGGTATAACTAATTTTGCACAAGATAAACCATACTTTGTTGTAATTCGATGGTTCAGTAAAACTTTATAATACCACAGAGGACTTACACAGCAGAATATTTTACATATAGGAACTACATATCATGCATACATACACAAATTGAAAAAAAAGGAAAAGAAACGTCATTGATACACAAGGTGAAAAGAATGGAAAAAAAAACAGATTGCCCATGTTCCTAACTCACTTTCGCAGGAATCGCGATTGCATTTAGCATAGCAACAAGCCTTTGAACCCCTAGATGATCTCAAGTGGACAAGTGTTGTCTAGTGAGGGTTTACAGTGAATATACCTACAAAATTCACCTAACAAAAATAACTTAAAACCATAAAGCAACACTATCTTCACATATCAAGACATCAACGCGATAAACAACCATAATTAAAAGAACATTTGATATTTGAAAATAGTGCATTTTCTTTCACTTTGACTATATTCATCATCAAGACATCAACGCGGAAAGCAACAATTAAAATTTTTTTTCCATTAGATTTGTTATAAGATAAACAACCATAATTAAAAGAAAGAAGAAAAGGATAATATTACCATGGAGCTTCAATGTCGAGATGTGGAACGTGAGAAATTTTAGGCCAATCCTCTCCGATCTCCTTCTCACACCTTTTTCTTAGAATTTTACAATATTTAATTGTAATTTGATTGAGATCCTTGAAACTTTGTATCTCATCCGGTAGAGAACACAATTTGTCACAACCATTTATATCTAAGGACCTGAGGCTAGGGAAGTTATTGGGCAAAGAACCCAAATTCTTACAATGGTTTATGTTTAACTCTTGTAAACTAGGAAAGAGAATTTCGTCCTTTGATGTAGCATTATCGTCATCATGGAAACACTTCAAAGAATACATATATTCCAAATTAATTCTTTTGAGGCTGGGTAATTTCCCAAGTGGTGGAAGATGCTCACACTTTGTAAAATCTTCAAAATTAATACTAGTCAAATTGACTAATTCGACCATCCAACTCGGAGAAAGAACTGCTCCTCAGAACTCCGTATAGTCAACTCCTGGAGACCCAAATTTGGTTCCAATCCTCAAGAACCTCTTCATCAAATATTTGTGATCTATCTTTCCACGACCAATATAATATTAAAGACTTGATTTGTTTTGTCTTTCAAATTTGCACTTTTGGCATCTCTTAAACCTCTAACATTTTCAAGTCTTGATAACCTCAACTTCCTCATCCCAAGAAGAATTATATTTCCAGTTCACCTATTCGGGCCCCATCATCATTTCGTACAAAAAATCAAAGCCTTCAAGGTTAGTCGGTTCTTTTATTCCAACAGTATATCTTGGAGATAACTAAGACAAACCGGTATCTAGACGTTGAAGATTTCTCATGTACCTCAAACCTTTAGGCAACTCACGGAAAATATACACTTGTTTTAGAATTAATGTTTGCAAGTTTTGGAGATAAATAATCGACTCGTATAGCTTCCATTTTTGACATGGATATTTTCAAGTATCTCAAATGTATTAGCTTGCATTGATTCAGTAACGATATCTTTTAATTGCGTTCAAGTACAACACCCTTAGATAAACAAGGTCGGAGATTTGTCTAATGCTACTTTGATAATCATCATCAAAGACCAACATTGATCGTATTGGTATTAGCTTTCTTAAATCATGTTTTGAAAACGAAAACCGCGGCATGATAAATCGAGATGAAGCACCTCATCCGAGGTTATCAACTCCTTACTGTTTTTCTATGACTGCACAATCATGTCTCATTACATATTGCGCAAGATCGTGCATTAAATCATGCATTTTGCATTTCTCACCTGTATATATATATCCTCCTTGACGACATCTTGGAAAAACGACCTCCGGACTAAACAAGTAAAAATTTCCTCACCAAGCACATACAAGCTCACATCTCCTTGAGATGGAATAAATCCATTTGCCATCCACAACTCTATTAATGTATCCTTACTCATTTTCTCCCCTTTTGAAAATGCACAACAATAAGCGAAACATATCTTCATATGTGGAGGCAAATCATCGTAGCTTAACCTCAAAGCGCTTAAGATGCCATTGTCTTGCATCTCGGCGTGAACTTGTCGCTACAAGCGCCACTCATTCACCTTTTCTTTGTCGACATTAAGCTACCCAAAGTCTTCACCGCTAGAGGTAAGCCTTTGCATTTCTTCACCATCTCCTTTCCTACAAGCTCTAGCTCGGAGCTTATGTTTTCCCCCTTTCCTCTTCCTGGGAACGCAAGCATCTCGAATAGCGTATCTTCCTTCCGTGTCGTTACCATAACGGTGCTGCTTTTTTCTGCGCAACTTAATGCTTTACATAACTCGTTCCACTTTCCCATTTCCTTGTTTTCGATCCATACGTCATCCATTATAATGAAATATTTCATTCCTTTTAACTTGTTTTGAATTTGTATTTGCAAATCATCCAATGACATATCATCCAACTTGTTTTGATGTTGTGTTTGCAGAGCATCCAATGGCATCGCTTCCAACTTCAAATCTTCCGAGCCACATATCGCTTTAATTATTTTTTAAGAGTGAATTACATAATTGGTCCTTGTGGTTTGTTGAAAATTGCGAAAATGTCCACGTGCTTTTTTTGGTGCGTTCGTCTTGTGGTTTACAAATCTTACGGACTTTGTCCTCGTCCAAAAATGTCCGTTAAGTGTCTTGCGCTATTAGTCCTTCGTTAGTGCAGTCCGTTAAGTGTTTTGCACCGTTAGTCCTTCGTTAATAAATTTTGCACCGTTAATCCTTATTTTTAAAATATTGTTTTCCCAATTAGTCTCTCGTTAATAATAGTTTTCACCGTTTTTTCCGCTTTTATCCGTTTTCGTTCGTTTTTATCCGTTCCCCGTTTTTACGTTTTAGTCCGCTTTCTTCGTTTTTATACTTTTGTCCATTTTTCTTACGTTTTATCGGTTTCATCCGTTTTGTCCGTTTTCGACGTTTTATCGGTTTTCTTACGTTTTGTCCGTTTAAAAAAATTTGAATAAAAATTTCAAAAAAATTTGATTCAAAAAATATTTTTCAAAATATATATATTTTTTAAAATATGTCCGCTTTTCTTCAATATTTTCGAAATTTTTAAGATTTTTTAAAAATATTTTCTAAATTTTTACCGTTTTTTCGGAAAATATTTTTTCCGTTTAAAAATATTTGAAAAAATTTCAGAAATTTTTTTTCAAATATTTTTTAAAAATCTTAAAAATTTCAAAAATATTGAAAAAACGGACATATTTTAAAAATATATATATATATTGAAAATATTTTTTATTCAAATTTTTATTCAATTTTTTTTAAACGGACAAAACGTAAGAAAACCGATAAAACGCATTTAAAAATGACACAACGTAAGAACAACGGACAAACGAAAGAAAATGACAAAACATAAGAAAACGGACAAAAATTTAAGAAAACGGACAAAAATTTAAGAAAATGTAAGAAAACGGAGAAAACGGATGAAACCGATAAAACGTAAGAAAATGGACAAAACTATATAAAACGAAGAAACGGACGAAAACGTAAAAACGGGGAAACGGATAAAAACGAACGAAACGGATAAAACGGACAAAACGGTTATTAACGGAGGACTAATTGGGAAAACTATATTTTAAAAAATAAGGACTAACGGTGCAAAATTTATTAACGAGGGACTAACATGCAAAACACTTAACGGACTGCACTAACGAAGGACTAACAGCGCAAGACACTTAACGGACATTTTGGACGAGGACAAAATCCGTAAGATTTGTAAACCACGTGACGAAACGCCGAAAAAAAGCACAGGACATTTTCGCAATTTTCAAAACCACAAGGACCAATTATGTAATTCACTCTTTTTAATTATTCTTTTGACGTCAAACACAGCCGAGACATACACCCAACACTTTAACTCGAAATGAGTCTTCACCATTTCATGGTTGTAAACATATTGAGCTAGTGTAGTTTTTCTGATGCCACCCATGCCCCATATAGCAAAGACCCGAACATCATCATCGTCACGCCGAATGCTTATATCTTGGTTACAAATCTTATCAACTATCATCTTCTTCTCTCCATCCCTTCCGCAGATCTTGGACATAAGTTAGCTAGTTTCTCTGTTTGAAATCTCACCACCAATTCCCACGTCATCTTTACTTGTGGTATTGGGAGTCAGTTTATACTTGGATCTATTAGCATCAATGTCTCCCAATTTTTTCCTCATATTCTTAACTTCATGAGCAATCCTAGTTTTGACCATAAGCGGATTGTGGTGGGTGGAAAAGAAGGTTCTTACCTTATGTTTGATACTCTGCACCCTTTGTATCATAGCTTCAGTATTGGCCTCGTCGAGCACGTTTTCCGCCTCCAAAGAGGATGATTTGAGAGTCCTGAGCCATTCTTCCACATCTTTTTGCGTCGTTTGCTTCATCTCAGCATCATAAAGTACACCTTGAATCTGTTTAAAAGTATTCTCGAGAGCTGAAAGATCATTTTTAACTCCCCTAAGCAACCTATACTCTTGGATTGCTGCAGAAGTGAATCTCCCTACCAAATCCTTCACAAGGGCGGAGGGATCAGCCATGATTGATTTTCTTGTGTTCAATCACCAACGACACACCGAATAATCTAAGGACCAAATTCTAATCAATCAGATGAACAAAACGAATATGTAAATAAATTTCTTGTGATGGATCAACAATGAAATGAAAAAAAGGATGCGTGCCTGTGTGTGTTAACTTTCAGAATGCTAAAGAATCTATGTATAAAAGTGATTATGTCGAGTGGATACCAGACTCATAATACAAGGCTTCTGGTTAAACAATGAGATGAAGAAAAGGATGCGTGTGTGTGTTGTATGCTAATGAATCTGTGTATAAAAGTGATTATTTTGAGTTGATACCAAACTCATAATACAAGGCTTCTCTGGTTACTCTGCTTTATATTTATCTACGTAGTTTTTTTACATTAAATAAACAATTTAAGTCTCAACTAATTTAACATGCTCCAATTCTAACTGATATTTAGCAGCGAAAAAGACCTGGTTTGTTTGGTTAAAAGGTCAAAATCAGTTACTAAGAATCTTCTTATATTGCTTGGCATGGTATAAAGGCATGGTATTTAGGAATGTATAATCTTCCGTGGCTCATTGTTTGGCATGGTATAAAGGTAAATCAAGGTGTGATTGTCAAAGGTGGCTGCATTATCAACAAAATCCCGCTATCACCATATATCGGACTTTAAGTTCCTATGATTACGAAAATTAAAAGAACCTTACTGTTATATTGACATCATATGAAAAAACAGAAGCCGTGAGTCTTTTGAACAACTTTTAACAAATTTGAAATTTTCGATTCCATTTTTATTCTACCGCATACTATCATAACGAATTGTAAACAAATAAAACAAGTGATGGGCGCAGCGGTATTTCACTTGTTCCTTAGAAGAATTTCTCAAGGAATGGTCACAAGGGAGGACCCAACATATTAGTGATCCCTAACAACTAATAAATTTGATCCTCAAATTACAATAAAAACATTTCAAGAGTAAAAAACTAAATTAATACAAATCACCAATAACACTGATAAACGAAAAAGAGAAAATCAAATTCTACTTTGAAAAAGTTGGTCGAATCACTGATGTCGTCGTGATGCATGACAACGTGACCCATTGTCCACGGGGTTTGGATTCATCACTTTCGAAACTGACGATTCAATTGAAGATGTTATGCAAGAAAAACTTCCATGAATTATGAGGGATATTAACTTTGGGATAAAGATCTTGGTTTATTTGTATCATTTTCTAGTTTTTTAAAAGGGTAAATTGCATTTTTGGTCCTTGTGGTTTGGCCAAATTCCATGTTTGGTCCCTATCTTTTTGAAAGTGCAATGAACGTCCCTATTTTGATTTTTTGTAAATTCCATGTTTGGTCCCTATCGTTTGGCCAAATCCATAGTCCATAATTATCTGAATTGCATTTTGGTCCACGTGGTTTGGCAATTGCATGTTTGTCCCTATCTTTTTAAAGTGCAGCGATGACCTTTGAACTTTGATTGCAAATACGGTCCTCGATCGATGTGAAATGACCAAATTACCCTTTTCTTTTTCTTTTTATCGTGGGTAATTTGGTAATTTCACATCGATCAGGGACTGTATTTTCAATCCAAAGTTCAAAATAGGGCTGTTTGCTGCACTTTCAAAAAGATAGGGACCAAACATGCAATTTGGCCAAACCACAGGGACCAAAAATGCAATTTACAAGATAATTTATGGACTATGGATTTGTGTTTGTGTAACATACGTAGTAGTTCTTTGTGTTTATGTTTTTTTTATTTTTTTTATTTATGAATTCAATTTCAAATTAGCCTTAACAATACTTGTAGAGGCCATTTCGAAGGCGCCAAATCAAAAAACAATTAATAAAATAAAATAGTTACAAAAGTAACGGGATGAAAGTTGCCCATAGTCTATTACTGATGCATACAATATGCAACCTTCTAAAAGATTTCAAATTATGATGTAGTAACGTTTATGAGATCATAAATAACACATTAAGTATTTATTCTCCCTAGATTTTATATGAACGTGAAACCCGTAAAGACCTCATAGGGTATTCTGTATTGATAAGTGTTTAAATAGAGTACATTGGTTGCACTCATAACCCAAAAGGGCGAGCCTGACTATACAAATAATAAGACTGGCCCCGATATATCCGACACTATTAACAGAATACATAAAGAGATAAAGATGTATACCTATACTGTAAGTTAGGATCTTTATCTAAGAGAACAAAAAGTATTTGCATATCAACCCGACCCAGACCATTATGACCCGTACTACATAAATGGGCTGTTTTACCCATTACCCAACCTACCTGCCATGCTCATTGTGCTATATTTGAGATGATGCTAAAAGTTTCATAGGTGATCTAGATATTTCAGTAGTCTAGCTTCCAAATGGTCCTATTGTATAATTCTGTTTGGTTGGTTCATTCTAATTCTCGTTGCATCAACTAAACAACGACAAAAATCATCTCTCTCCCTCTCTCTATCTCTCCAAGTAAAAGTGTGACATGAAAAAGTCAACATGAATGAATATTTGTACCTTACAAGATGAAAAGCAGACATGGTAGTTACAGATGACCAAGGACAAGTAAAGCATCAAACCCTTTAGCAGCTTCCATTGCCATATTAGCTCTATCCTTTTGTACATTGTCACCAAAAAATACAACCTTCATAAAAAAAACACATAAGCACCATTAGATCCGGCAATAAGTTAATGGATTTAAAATCATTTGCTATCCATGGACCAAACAGTTACCTAATATTAGACCACAGTTATAACTCCAAACTAATATTAGAAGTATACGAGTTTAGAGGCTAAATGACCCCTAAAAAGCATATGAAATTACACCTCATCATATTTGTCTATGATTGCAACATTGTTTCGTATACAAATCTCTTAAATCATAAACTACATATTATCCCTCTGATAATCATAAGATAAGTACTCGCAGTTCCTTCAATTCCCCACGATTTATATCACCCTAAACATGTTACTAAGGGCTGTTTGGATAGCCTATTTTAGAAGTCATTTAGCGTCCGAAACATGCTATTAAGGGCTGTTGGATAGCTTACTTTCAGCAGCCCTTTAGGTGTCTTGACATGTTAATAAGGGCTGTTTGGATAGCCTGTTTCAGCAGTCATTTGGCGTCCTAAAAATGTTATTAAGGGCTGTTTGGATAGCGTATTTTCAGCAGCCCTTGGGTGTCTTGACATGTTATTAAGGGCTGTTTGGAGAGCTTATTTACAACAGCCATTTTGGTGTCTTGTTATTTATGTCAATAGCCCGGCATAAAAATCATAATCAATTACACAACCTCACTAAACTTTAGGAGGTTTTTGTATACATGTGCCTGAAGTCTCGGGGCTTTTAGGAGAGTTCACTCTTTCAATCCATCCTGAAGGAGGTCGATCGTCCGACATTGTCCACTAATTTCCCAACAAAAGCCTCTGGATTTTTTTGTTCTCGCAAACTAACTTCATTTACTTTAGCACCTCCACCACATTATTTGCAGATAGATCAATACCTTCATTCTCATGATCGACTGCAATAATTTGTATAAAAAAGTAATGATATACACCATTAACTGATACATATATTGTCAAACAACGATATTCAAAAATTTAGGAGGTTTAAAGTATAACTGTGAGTGAAGTCTTGGGGCTTTTGGGTTGCAACTTACTCCATATAAATTTTCAATACTCAAGGCCAGTTCTGTTGTGACTTATTTTCACACCTAAGAAGTTTTTTGTTACTTCTGAAAACTTAGGTTGATCACAGATCTCGGTGACGGCCTTACAAACTATCAAATTACAAATGAACATGAAGTAAACCTATCTGTGCACCACCGAAATAAGGAACGCCCAATGCAACACACTCTCATTCACCTCTTTCCCAACAGCCGCATAAACCTTATTTTCGTCTATTCTATCGTTTCCGATAATCTCAGAAGTATGAACTACTGGATACCTGATCATCTCATTCATCCTAACCACAACCATCTATAACTAACTAACCAACTACCCCATATACACCTTAGACAACCAACTAGAAAACATTTTGTCACATGTCTAATACTTAAAAAATCCAGATTTTCATCATTGTATCAACATTATCCTTTTATTTAACCTTCTCTAAATTCATCTAAAAATATCCTAAAATTCACTTCATACATTTTCCTTTTCACAATGTCCTCGAAAAATTGATAAAAATCGCAACTTAAATCACATACACGGACTCTTACATTACTAAATCCAAATTAAATAGACTCAAATAGTAAATTATAACAAACATATTAATAACGTTTTTCTTATATATTACAAAAGCTTATTTGTTGTGAACTAAACATATTAACATATATTCAAGAAAAATAATATCAAAAAGTAATATCATCCACTGTTACCATTCATCTTTTTAAAATATTACATTAAAAGATTTGATGTCTCTTACATAAAATATTTGTTAAGATCAAGAAATTGTCATATTCACATCTTCATTCATCTTGATCATCCAGCCATCCATCTTCTTTACTTTGTATCTTCATTGTAACATACCATAACCACATCATTAATAATTGAGATTATAAGCTACTAAAAATTAAAAAGAAATACAGCATGATGTAAAAAAAGGGGACCTTGTGGTCAGAGGAGGTCGCCGGATCATTCGTAGCTGCTGGTGGTGGCGGGAATGTGAGCAGAGGGAGAATAAAGGATATGGGTAAGTGAACTTCGAGAAAAAATTAATCTTGTTTGTAAGGAAATCAGTATATCAAAACAAGTCTACATTAATCTAGAAACTTAAAAGTTTTAGGGTGTGTTTGGTATTGGGGAATGAAAATGGAGAAACACAATGATTGTGATTGTAGATGTTTGGTTGAGGTTTATCACATTCTAATGTTGGTTCAAACATCTTTATTAGCTATAAACCGTACGAGGTGACGTTAAGATTTCTTTTTTGATTTTTATTCCCAATAATTAAAACCAGACAATAAAGTCATAAACAAATTCATATTCTAGTTCTAGTGCACTAAAACAATAGTGATTGTGATTTCATGACTCAAACCAAACACACCCTTAAATTTTATATGCAAGCACATTAAGGACAAATATGCAAATAATTATTTGATTTTAGGGTAAATTACAAATTATGTTCATGTGGTTGGTCATTTTTTTACTATCCATCACTCCCAAATTTTAATTACAAAAAGTGTCATTCATGTTCAAGTTTTGTAACAATTTATGTTCTTTTTTTTGGGTTACCTAGGTTCCGATTCAACATTGCGAGCCAACTAATCCCGAGCGACTACCCTTTTGGATAACCCGAGTCAATGCAGTGAACTTCGGCCATAAGAGGATTAATTTTCTCCCGTTGGATTCAATTTATGTTCTTTTCACTAACGCCGTTAGTTTCTTCCCACTTTGATTTTCTTTTCGCTTTTCAATTATTTTTAATCCACACAATCAAGAACACTAATAACACAAACCCATAGTTTTAGGGCTTAAAACCAATACACATCTTCACTCGATATATATAAATATAAAAAAATGATTTGTATACCTAAACTTGAACCTAAATTTATACATAATAATGAATTGTTTCGTTTGTACCAAAACTCAAATATAAATATCGAAAACTTAACCAATACACAATTTTTAGTTAGGGCTTAAAACTCAAAACTTAACGAAAATTTCAAAGCCAAAATCTCACATGAATCCTCCGATTACAATCGGTAGTTATATTTTAAGTTTACATCTATTGATCTTAATTATCCCATTAAATTTAGCTTATTAATCTCCATTTTTGTTAATTGTTAATTGATTTCATACCATATGTTAGCAGCTAATTGATTTAAGGGATTATGTATAAGAAGGTTATCCAACTATTAAAATTTTTACTTTTAGGTCACTCATTAATCAAAACTAACTTATAAGCCACCCATTTATGGGTTTGCTTTCGTTTATACCAATTTCAGATAATTTAATATCGAATATCTTAAAAACAACGAGAATAAAGCTAAATATAACATATTAAAACAACCTAAACGAGTATTTAAATGTAAAATATCAGTTTTAGCCATTATTTAAGTGCAATTTTAGTTAGTTGAAAGTGAACTAAGATAATTTAACTAATGATTTACTTTTATATTGTTAATTTTATTGTCCTGATATGTTAAAGTTAACTTTATTCTTATAATTGTATTAATATTCGACAAGAATTTGAACGAGATTGGTATAAAGGAAAATAAACATATACTTAGGTGGCCCATAAGTTAGTTTTAAAAGATGGGTGGCCTAAAAGTAAAATACTTCATAGTTGGGAGGCATTCGGATACATAATCCCCTGATTTAATTATCAATGTCATTTTGTATATTATGAGAATCACAAGGCTGTGGTGTTGTTTGTTTTTTTAAAAAAAGTCTTAACAACCTCTTAATAGACCAAAGCTCTTAGTCAGTTAGAGCTTTTAGGTGTTAAGTGTGTTTGTTTTTTATTTTTTGTTTAGAGGCAAATAAAGGTAAAAACATCTAAACGGACCAGACATGGAAGGATCATCTTAATGCCTCTAGTTGAACTAATAAACATTCGACGTTTTCTTTAAAAAAAACAATATTATTTGGTTCGATTCGACATTTCCGCCTCATTCGATTAAGATGTGCGAGTCGATTCGATTCGAGCCTCTTAATAAACAAACAAAGACCTTAAACATTGTTGTAGGATTCCACTTCAGTATTTTGTCTTGGTTTAGAAGCTTTTCTTAGACTGCCATCCACATAATAAATGCATGTTTTGGTACACATTGTGTATACCAAACCATAGACTCGCGCCCACTTTCTGACCCTCATCATTTTTATCATTCTACACATTCTTGATACTGATGTCCACCAGCTTACCTTGATTATTAACCCATCTAGCCGTATCAAAATCTATTTCTTTAAAGATTGGAAGCTCAACATAATTCAGTATAAGATGCTTAATATACCACTCTATTGGCCATTTCCGATTCCTATTTTCACTGCATCTGCAAGTGTGCAATCATCAGTCATCTTTGCATCATATATATCCCTTTTAGTAACAATATTGCACAATGGTTCCAATGAGCTCCACATATCATACCATAGAAATATGTTCCTTCCATTAGCAACCTTTTAGCACATATGATTCCTTAACATACTTCTCATACCCAATAATGATCTCCATAAGGTTTTTCTATTAGAACCAATTTAAGCATCCCATAAATATTTCCCTTTTATATTTTCATTTGACCCACATTGTATCTTTTTTAGCTGCTATGTTCCACAACTATTTTAACAATAATGTCTCATTCCATCTCTGCAAATCCTTCAACCCCAAACCACCCTTATCTTTTGGTCTGCAAATGTAATTCCAAGACACTTTAGCTCTGCCATTTACCAACTCTCCTTGACAGCATAGCAAACCCTTTAACATCTTATTGATCTCTTTAATAACTGTCTTTGGAATCATAAAAACTGATGCCCAATAAACTTGCATTGAGGACAAAACTATGCAATAAAATGCAGTCTCCC
Organism: Chrysanthemum lavandulifolium; assembly: GCA_022545495.1. Taxonomy (NCBI): domain Eukaryota; kingdom Viridiplantae; phylum Streptophyta; class Magnoliopsida; order Asterales; family Asteraceae; genus Chrysanthemum; species Chrysanthemum lavandulifolium. The sequence continues at coordinate 31,986,184 of CM040244.1, read as the reverse complement.
AGCATATGAAAGAATCTTACTTTTCCAATCATTCACTTTTTGTTTAACCCTTTCAATCAGAGGCTTACACTCAGATACACTAATCTGCTTAATACTCAAAGGCACACCTAAGTACTTAACATGCAATCTACCCACAGAGAAAGGCATAATTTGAAGTATATTACTGTTCCATACTATTTATACCTCCAAAAAATATTGTACTATTTTGCATGTTTGGCTTCAGCCCAAATAGACTACAAAAAACTTCCAAAGAACTTTTAATCACCTTAACAGATCTCAAGTGACCATTGCAAAACACCATTAAGTCATTAGAAAAACAAAGATGTGTTATTTTCAAATTCTTATACCAAAAATGGTACTTAAAATGTTGTGTATCACTCATCTTTTTCTTGATAATCAGATTAATCTCTCCATTACTAAAGTAAACAAACATGGTGAGATTGGGTCTTCCTGCCTATGTCCTCTACCTCCAATAAAGTATCATATTATCCCCATTAACATTAATGGTAAACTTGGTAGTGGTCACACAAGTCATTACCCATTTAACCCATATCACATGGAACCCAAAACCCTTCAACATATTACTAAGAAACTCCCAGCTTATGGTATCATATGCCTTTTGTAGATCAATTTTAAAAGCACACTTCTTGCCTGAACTCTTCCTATTATATACTCTGCTTGGGACAAAAGGTCTTAAATTGGTCTTGGCCCTTGTTTTGGAGCCTTGACCAATTATGTTCTATAAAAGAGTTTGTATTGACCATTGTGCAGATTTGTGTATGCAAGAAATATGTGTTGTAGATAAATGAAATAGTTTTGGAGGGAAAGACAAATAACTAAGGGTGTGTTTGTTTTTTTAAAAAAAATTCTTACTAGCCCTCTTACTCTTACCAGTAAGAGGCGGTTAGACGTTTTACTTATTTGTTTTTTCATCACCAGTCTAACATGGTAAGACCTAATATGTCTAACTCGGTAAGAGGTGACGAAAAAATCTTACTACCTCTTATTAACACCCCTTCAACTCATCCATCTTCAAAACCCTTCAACCCATTCATCTTCAAATTATGCAAAGCTAGGTTTTAAATTATTTGGTATTGGTTAACTTACTTAATTGTTGTTTCATTGCGTTAAGCTTATGTTTTATTTTAAGACGATTTATGTAATAGTTTTTATTATGTTAAATTTTGGATATGTATTAAGATAATTTATTTAATGATTTATAATTGTGTTAAATCTATGATAAAAATGTTTTCTTTCAAGTTTACACTATCTACTTATTAATCGTATTTGCAATAGTTTAATATATACTTAAACAAGAGAAAATTAAAACCATTCAGACAATTATAAAAAAACAACAACACTTTTTCATTCAGATTCGGACATTATAGCTACCTCTTACTAGTAAGATGTGGTAGTCAGATTCAGATGCGAAACATCTTAATCAAACAAACACACCTAACTTTTTGTTATATTGATAATTCTAAATGTTGTATACAGAACATATATATACATATTCAAAGGGTGTCAATTGTGTTGGTTCAAATGTACCAAACGACACAACCTTTGGGAATAACTGTAATCTAACTGTAACTTTAACTGTAATAACTGTCTTCCTATTGGGTTGGTTGGACATTGGCCCAAGCCATTCGAATTTGCAGACCAAATTTAACAAGCATAAGTCTGCAAATGTTTTACTAGAATGTACAAATAGGACTATACTAATATAAACATAGATATGAACATGATTAATGGTTGATTGATCTAAAGTGGCTTCCAACAGTCTCCCTCCTAAGATCAATAGCCTTTAATCATTTTTTCTTCTTTCTTCAGGATTTACTTTAGGTTATGATGACCAAGTCATCACTTGAATTGCTTCTTGTTTCTTCCTTGATTCCTTGGTCCTTTGGTGTGCTGCATTGTCCATATTGGTGATGGTTGTAGGCATTGCCCTTCTCAGTTTCTTCTTCCAGTTTTATTCCAAAATACTCAACCTTGCAGATGTTCTTCTGACTGGTAGACGCTGTCACATGATCTTTCTGATCTCCATGGTGACCTTGTAGGCAATATAATCCTTTGCCTTGAACCACATTGACTGTGGCCTTTTTTGGGACAAATCCTTGTCCCAACTTATGCATCATTGCAGTGTTGTAATAACTTTTGAAGACATCTAAATACTTGTTGTAGCATTCCTTCAGTTCTTCTCCATCATTATGAGATAATCCCAATATTTCTGCTACTTGACCAAAATTCCTTGAAAAGTAGACTTGTAGGTATCCACCCAAACATTCAATGGCCTTACAATGGTCCATTAGGTGTACTGTGGTTCCTTTTATCATGGGTGGTATTGGACCAGGCAAGGGTCCATTCAAGTACTCTCATAGAACCATTTTAGGACTTTTACAAATCTTTTTCTAAAGTAATCCCATTTTTGACCAACTAATTTGTCTTGACTGATGAGGTTTAGGAAAGCAATGAACTCATTGAAGGTGGTGACCCTTGTTGAGTAAACCACCCCTTTAATTTCAATTTCATCAGTTTCATCCAATGATGGGTTAACAGATGCATCCAGTGATTCAAAATAATTGTCTAGGAATTCATTGTGTTTGACTCTTAGACTATCTTCATTGAAACTGTGGCTTTTGGGATTTTTAAACATGTATGACAGTATGCATGTGTTATCCTCATAGAGGATTTCAACCCCTTGTTTTTCAAGTAGGTCTACTGAAAAAATGTTTAAAGACACTTCAGGGGCATACAGGACCCCTGGAATGAGATATCTCCCATTGCCATTCTTGACTATAACTTCCCCATACCATAAGTAAACAACAGTTTCTTTTCTTCTTCTATTTTACCAACAGAAAAATGTTCTTTTATCTTGCAGAGATTCAACTTTGAACACACATGCATGTTTATATTGTTGCTTATGTACCAAATGTTATCCCAATGATCTTGATCAGTACCTTTGATTATGCATTTGGTTTCAAAGTGAATTAGTTCAAGGTATTTGATACTTACAGTAGGGATTTGCATCTTGTGTTGTCCACTTGATGTGTCTGCATAGTCACTAGGGACATTCTGATCACCCACTTCTTCCTCCATGCACCTTATGGGACAGTCTCTGATGATATGCCCCTCTTGCTTGCACTTGAAACATTTCTGTTTTCTGTTTCTGTGTTGTGAGTCAGTGTGGTATTGAGTTTGTGGGACTGTTTGGTTGAAGTCTTCTATTTCTTCTAGTTTGTGGGAGTGTTTGGTTGAAGTCTTCTATGGTCACAAAAGAAAAGGAAGGCCATTGGTTGCTTTTGAATTTTTTGTTTCACATAGGTCACAGGAAAAATGCATGGTACCAAAGAAATAGATTAGGTTAGTCCTTGGATTCAAAGTGGTATCATAAGGGAAAACGCATGGGATTCAAGGTGAAGCTATGTCCTGGGGTGGCTTAGGTTAGGTTCTTGTCTCCCAGGATCTCACACACACATGCTTTGTTATTTGACCAAGGATTAATACTTTGTTTTATGGCTTCCTATACACACGTTACACATTTTAATGGCCAAAGGTGTGGAAGTTGCTGGGTTCGCAGAAGCAGAAAAAAAGAAAAGAAAAAGGTCATAGGTTACTTTAGATATACACATGTACGTTTTGCCATTTGACCAAGAATTGCCTTCTTGTGTTTTACTTTTGTTTTGCGTCGCTATCACACAGAAACAAAGAAGTATACTTCCAAAAACACTTTACATATTTTATTAAAGAGAAATGATAGATGGACCTAAAGTTAGGTCTAAACTTAGACCTAAAACCAAGTGGCATCATCCTAACGGTAATATGTAATATAAGTGAGTCGTCTATCATTTTCCTTTATTAAAGGGTAAGTTTTGGTTTGTTTTGTGTTTTTCTGAAGTCTACTTGTAGGGTCACAGGAAAAGAAAAGTCATTGACTTTTGATGTCAATATACATGCACATTTAGAGCACACGATTTGGTATAAGCTCGTTCCGCCGCCGTGACACCGACCCCCTCTATCATTTCCTTTATTAAAGGTGTAAGTTTTGGTTTGTTTTGTGTTTTCTTGAAGTCTACTCGTAGGGTCACACGAAAAGAAAAGTCATTGGTTACTTTTGAGGTGAATATACATGCACATACTTACATGTAAGACATGATAGATCAAGGTGATGCATGTGCCTTTTGTTTGTCTTGTACAGAAGCCAAGGAAACAACATAGTACTAATTTGCTTGTGTCTCCTCACCCACACGTACATATATTAAAGTCAAATGTTGAATTTGTTTTGTTTGTTAGTTCAAAATATCACATAAGCATGTGCAACTAAATCTTATTAAGTGAATTTCCATTTTGTGAGTTTACAGGTATGAAAAGGTGGTTACTTATTTGTTGATATTTGGTTTCAAAAATACGACTTTGTTATGACCGTTTGTCTTATTATTATGTATGGTTGGGTTGGGTTGGAAGTTTAGCTCTCGAGCCAAAATATAAAATAAATTTGATCGGGTAGTGTTGGGTTTAGAGGTCCGATGAGAAAAAATAAATAAAAAAAATAAAATAAAAGTTTATTGTGTATTTATTTGTAAAATTTTTATTATCGAGGTCGAGGTGAAAATATCCCGTGACTTGTCGTGTTTAAAGTTCGGAATGAAAGAAAAAAAAATAGCCACGAAAATCGGCATGGAAATTTACGAGTTGTTACATGCATCCATTGAGCGTATTGCTCAGAACCACCTCGTGCATCATTCATGCCGAATGAAATGTTTCTTGATCAAACTCAACCCTCTCCTTCCATACCTATAGGGAAATTAATGAATCCATGTGGATAGAACCCCCAAAATCTCAACAACAAATCACTCACGAGCTCAATGCTCTCTATACATTCTCAAACATGGTTGACTCCCACCTTCAAGAGGCCATGAATCTTCAAATCGTCCTACTTTCCTCAACCATGCAACCACCACCAAATCCAAACTCTCAACCAACCGATGCACCACTACCACCCAAGGTTGTCAAGATCGGGATCCTACCTAGGATCGTTTTTATCTTTGCAGGATCGTGATCGTAAGATCGGATCGGGATCCTAAGATCCTACTATAATGTCATTCTTTAATAAACTTTGTAACATTATTCAAATATATAAATTATTATATATCATAGACACAAAATTATATGAATGCTTAATAGAAATGTTGTTTTAAATTATGAATATGGAATGTTTAAGAAGAATCACATGTTATTTTTCAAATTATATAAAAGCATAATGCATAACTTTGTAGTTTTTTAGTTTGCGATTTAAGAAAAAGTAAGATCGGATCGTATTAGATCTTAAGATCCTATGGGCAAGATCAAGATCCTATAAGATCTTAAGCATGTTAAGATCCCACGTAGGATCCGGATCGTTTTCGCTTTGTAAAATCGTAAATCGTAAGATCCTAAAATAAGGACCGGGATCTTAACAACTATGCTACCACCCACCGAACATGCTCTACCACCCAACTTTACTCGTCATGGATGTAAACATTGTAAAAAGACCGCTCGGATTAGTGAGAGAACTCGTATAATGGTCCATGAGCTTCAAGATGAAATTCAATTCATCCTCACTCACATCCTTGAACGTCTCAATGCACTTTATCATCCTCCACAATAAATAGACCTTGTGATAGTCCAACTATCTTAAGACTCTCCTTCTTTTAGGACTTTTCTATTTCTATGTTATTTTTCTCCTTTTTGCTCTTGCTTGGTTCATCATTGTTATTATCTCCTCATTATGAAATTAGTCATAATGAAATTTTACGTAATATATGATGATTTATTACTCTTATGGTTTGAATGCTATATTTTTTACATTATATGGATGGTGAATTGTCTCGCATACACGTTTTGGCTTATCTTACATTCATTTGTAACTAACATTTGTTTTGTAGCTTTCAAAATCTATGTATAAAATATTTGGCACCCTAACAAGGGAGCTAATTAAGCTCGGGCTCATACCACATTCCACTTTGCTTCTTTTCTTTTGTTTCGACAAAAGGGGAGAAAATATTAAACTCAATCTTTATTACACTTAAATTAAAATCATAATGATTTTTGAATAAAAACAAGTTTAATTTCATATTTTTAAATTACTTGCAAATTTTATATCTTTGCTTAATAATAAAAGGAAAATTACATCTATATCCTTACAAAACTTTTAATTACATCAATATCCTTGCAAATTTTGTAATTACATCAATATCCTTTAAATTTTCAAAATACTCATGTATGTCCAAATATTCAATTTAATTGTAATTAAATGATTATTAAATATAAGACCATATTTTAATTTTTAATTAATAAGGATATTACATTTTCACCCTTATTACCTCAATTTAAAGATCGAGTTACCTAGTCATTCATCATCTTGTCTCTACTACTTCTAGTTTTGGATCATGAACCTCATAATGGTACTTTAAGCTTTTAGTTTTCTTACTAAATGGCTTCCCAGACTTTGATTTATGTTAACAACTCAACGAATTAGGTGAAAGCAAAATATATTAAAATGCAGATTGTGGAGATTAGGAGATGGCTGGTCCTACGGCAAAATCAAGGCCTCATCCAACAACAAATCATTTAATAAGAAAACAAATAAACTACTTGTATTCGATTTTATGACTTTGAAATAGACCATTTATTGAAAGTTGCAGAATATATGTCGGAAATAGAAATTTCAATTAAAATGAAAGATGTTGTACATGTTGGTGGTTGGATTTGTTCGGAAAATTGATAAGGAGAAGACGAACAAAGTGATTATATTTAATTAGAGTACCAAGGGTAAGAAGGTAAAATCATTATTAACTAATAAATGAAACAATTTTTTATATTTAAAAATCATTTAAAGATAATTATATTGAATATTTGGATATATACGTGAATTTATAAGTTTTAAAAGGATATTGATGTAATTACAAAATTTGCAAGGATATTCATGTAATTTTGAAGTTTTGTAAGGATATCAAATATCGCCTAAAAGGGGAGATTGTTAATACAAATATCGCCTAAAAAATATTATTTATATTTTACGATCTTTGCTAAATTTTATTGATTACAATGATAAATTTTATTTACGCAAAGTATAACGTTAACAAGTCTTTTTATTTAGCTCCAAGTTTTATTTAAATACCACAAAGGACTTTAATATATAATGTACACAATTAATATTCAAATGCACAAGTACACTATGCTTCTTGTGTTGTACATGTTTTTAAAATGATGTCCATAACATAATCAAATCAACTCCTATAATACCATAAGTAATCTAACATGTTTACTAACACATAAACTAGCTTGTTACTTCTTAATAAACATCCTTTAGCTAGCTACATAATTCATTTTACAAGTTAACTTTGTTAATACATTTTAATCAAAATAGAAATGTATTATCTCATCACTACATGCATCATCCTATACTAGTATCACCTGAGATAGCAAATCTTAGTAGGATCCAATAAGATATTTTGGAAAGATTTAAACAAGATTTGCAAGATTTGCAAAATCTTGTATCATGGACCGACGGACCCCTTTTTTTGGTTTCGTCCGATCCATAGGTTGCTGAAGCCAATTGGCTATAAATAGCAGCCCAAGCTCATTTGTTATCTCATCACTTACAAACATAAACTTACATACTCTCTTTCACTTGTTTATATTTATCATTTAACCCTTTTATAGATTTTTTGGTGAACTTCTTAAAATAGAAAAGAAGATCACATCATTGAAGACTTACTAGCTTCAAGAAAGTTAAAAGAGTCTCATGCATATACAAAGGTATAGTGTAACTATTCATACATCATTGTTTGTGCCAAACTATCATAATCCTCTCAGAGTGATCGGTTAGTATTTTAGTCCTCAAAATACGTAGAAGTGACGGAGTAGTTGTACCCTTGTAAAAGAACTCGACATCTAGCTTTGTTTCGTAATATTGTTTAAGCGACGTAAAGGTTTTCTCCACGGATAAAGGAGCTTGTTGACTAGTGAAGGATACTATCGAGTTGGATACTCGGAGAGTGGAGTAGGGCAAGGAAAAGAGTCTTTGTAGATTGAACCACTATAAACCCTCGAGTTGTGTTTTGATCATTTCTATCCTCCTTGCATTTTACTTATTGTCATTTTACATTAGCTCATTTCACACCAAAAGGGTAAAACTATTCAACCCCTTCTAGTTTTCCACATAGTGTTTCCTCGAGACTTCGTTATTTTGTGAATTTATGTAGCGTGGCTTGTACTTATCCCAGCTATTAGGATTATTGTGACTTTGACCTTATTTTGTGTGGAATGCGTTTAGTATTTCTCTATTATCTTCGCTTTGTGTTTTGTGTTATGAAGTCATACCCCAACTAGATATTTTGGGAGTGTGACATCATAGTACACATATGGTGATATGTCATATCTCATTTCTGCACAAGATAAATCATACTTAATTGTAATTCGATGGCTCAGTAAAATTTTATAATAACATAGAGGACTTATATAACAACATGACACTTTACATACAGGAACTACATATCATACATACACACACAAACTGAAAAAAAGGGGAAAAGAAACGTCCTTGATACACAAGATGGAAAGAATGGAAAAAAAAATCGTATATGATCCTAACTTACTTTCGAAGAAATCGCGGTTGCATTTAGCATAGCAACAAGTCTTTGAACCCCTAGATGATCCCTAGTGGATGAGTGTTGTTTCGTGAGGGTTTACAATGAATATACCCACAAAATTCACTTAACAAAAACTTCTTTAAACCATAAAGCAACACCATCTTCACATATTACACCAAACTTGAATTCTTGTCCTCATCCCTGCCGTGTTTTGCAATCCTCGTCCTTGTCCTCATTTTCGCCACCATCTTACATATAAACACAAACCAAAATGTAATGAACATTAGCTTCTAAAAAACTCCAATTAATATATTAGATAAAATTAAACCAAGCAAATCACAAAAATGCACTAGAATAATTGTTGAACAAATTATTTTTGTTATTTAAAAATACTGAATAACAATTGTAATATTGGATTTCACATTATCTTTTGAAAAAATTATTGTAATGGTGGATATCATGAAAACACTTGATACTTGAAAAGAGTACATTTTCTATACTTTGACTATATTTATTTTCACTCAGAAGATACAGCTTAAATACTTTTTTATTATAGATTTGTTTATAAATAAACAGCCATAGTTTTTAAAAAATTAAAAAAGAAAAGAAAAAGTGTGTTACCGTGGAGGAGGTTCAATGTCGAGATGTGGAATGTGAGAAATTTTAGGCCAATCCTCTCCTATCTTCTTTTCATACATTCTCTTTAGAATTTCACAATCTTGAATGATAATTTGAATGAGATCCTTGAAACTTTGTATCTGATCTGGTAGAGAACTTAATTTGTCACAATATTTTATTTCTAAGGACCTAAGTTTTGGAAAGTTACTTGGCAAAGAAACCAAATTAAAACTACGGCGTATGTGTAACTGTTGTAAACTAGGAAATAGAATCTCGTCCTTTGATGTAGCGTTGTCGTCATCATGGAAACACTTTAAAGAAAACATACGATACAATTCAATTTTCTTGAGGCAGGGTAATTTCCCAAGTGGTGGAAGATGTTGACATTCACCAATACCCCATAACCTAATACTAGTCAAATTGACTAATTTGACCAACCAACTCGGAGAAATAACCCTTCCCATGTAATACCATATTTCTAACTCCTGTAGACCCGAATTTGGTTCCAATCCCTCAATAACCTCTGAATCACATGTTTTATTTTGATGATCCCACGACCAATCTAATCTCAAAGATTTTAGATTTGTTTTTTCTTTCAAATTGGCACTTTCGGCATCTCTTAAACCTCCAACATTCTCAAGTCTCCATAACTCCAAATCCCACCCAAGAAGATTTAGATTTCCAGTTCACCTATTTGGGCCCCATCATCTTTTCCTACAACAAATTGTGAAAGCCTTCAAGGTTGGTTAGTTCTTTTATTCCAACAGCATATGCTGGAGTTTTGAGCAGACACGGCGCCTAAACGTTGAAGATTCCTCATGTACCTCAAACCTTTAGGCAACTTATGCAACCAATGACAATCTTCTAGAATTAAAACCGCAAGTTTTGGAGATATATAATCGACTCGGTAGAACTTCTATTACGAGTCTGATATTTTCAAGTATGTCAAATGTATTAGCTTGCAAATTGATTCGGCAACGCCGAGCTTTTAATTTTGTTCAAGTACAACACCCTTAGATAGACATGGTTGCAGATTTGTCTAATGCTACTTTGATAATAATTATCAAAGACCAACATTGATCGTAATGATCTTAGCTTTTCAAATCCTGCTTTGAAAACTCAAAATCTTCACATGATAAACTGAGATAAAGCACCTCATCCGAGGTTATCGACTCTTACCAGTGCTCTACGACTTCACAATCATGTCTCATTACATGTTGCGCAAGATCGTGCATTAAATCATGCATTTTGCATGTCTCACCTGTGCATATATCCTCCTCGACGACATCTTGAAAAACGACCTCGGACCAAACAAGTAAAAATTTCTTCACCAAGCACATACAAGCTTACATCTTCTTGAGATGGAATAAATCCATTTGCCATCCACAGCTCTATCAATAAATCCTTACTCATTTTCTCCCCTTTAAAAAATACACAACAATAAGCGAAACAACGTTTCATATGTGGAAGCAATTCATCGTAGCTTAACTTCAAAGCAGTTAAGATACCACTGTCTTGCATCTCCGACCTGAACTTGTCGTTTACAAGCTGCCACTCATTCACCTTTTTTTTTGTCGACATTAAGCTACCCAAAGTTTTCACCGCTAGAGGTAAGCCTTTGCATTTCTTCACTATCTCCTTTCCTACAAGCTCCAGCTTGGAGCTTATATTTTCCCCCTCTCCTCTGCCTGGGAACGCAAGCATCTTGAATAGCGACCATGACTCCTCTTCTGATAAAACTCCCACATTATGCTGCAACTCAGGAATCTTAGCCATCAGTTGGGCAGTATCTTCATTCCGTGTCGTGACCATAACGGTGCTGCCTTTTGCTCCACATCTTAATGCTTTACATAACTCGTCCCAGTTTTCCATGTCTTTGTTTTCGATCCACACATCATCCATTACAATAAAATATTTCTTTCCTGTTAACTTGTTTTGAAGTTGTATTTGCAAATCATCCAATGACATATCATCCAGCTTGTTTTGAGGTTGTGTTTGCAAAGCATCCAATGACATGGCTTCCAACTTCAAATCTTCTGGGCCACATATTGCTTTAACTATTTGTTTAATTATTCTTTTGACGTCAAACATAGTAGATACATACACCCAAAACTTCAACTCGAAATTTGTCCTCATTTTTTCATGGTTGTAAACATATTGAGCTAGCGTGGTTTTTCCGATGCCACCCATGGCCCATATAGCATAGACCCGAACGTCATGTGTGATGCCTATATCTTGGTTACAAATCTTATCAACTATCATCTCCTTCTCTTCATTCCTTCCGTAGATCTTGGACATAAGTGAGCTAGTTTCCCTGTTTGAAATCTCACCACCGCTTGTTGCAATTTCTTTACTTGTGGTATTGCGAGTCAGTTTAAACTTGGATCTATTAGCATCAATGACTTCCAACTTTTCCCTTATGTTCTTAACTTTATGAGCAATCCTAGTTTTGACCACAAGCGGATTATGGTGGGTGGAAAAAAAGGTTCTTACCTTATGTTTGATATTGTGTAGGCTTTGTATCATAGCTTCAGTTGAGGCTTCATCTAGAACATTTTCCACCTCCAAAGAGGCAGATTTGAGAGTCTTGAGCCATTCTTCCACACCTTTTTCGTTTGTTTGTCTCATCTCCGCATCATAAAGAACATCTTGGATTTGTCTGAAAGTGTTGTTGAGAGCTAAAAGATCATTTTTAAGGCCCCAAAGTAACCCAACCTCTTGGATAGCTTTAGAAGTTAATCTCCCTACCATATCACTCACAAGAGCCGAAGTAATGGGATCAGCCATTGTTCTAGTAAGAACCAATACAAATGACTAATTCCAAAGAAAAGACTTTAACCAGAATTAAATCCAGAAAACCACACTATATGAACGCAAAGAAATTATTTTAAACCAAGATTTACAGAGAATAAGAACTTAACGAAACCCCAAACAATCTGATAAAAAAACCGTTGGGTGTATGTGTTTGTGTTTGACTTTTTGGTGCGTGAAGTAATTAATGCGTGATTATGTGATTGACTGATTGCTAATAATAATCACACACTGGCTATTTCATAATTTACTGCAAACCAAAATTATAAAACAAGCTCCCGTTCGTCACATGTACAGCTTCAGTCCCTTATATTTTCCTGATGTCCCAACTTATCTACATTTTCTTTCCTACAAACACGATAACACTTAGAAAATAAGACTCAACCAACTTAACATGATCTCCCAATGTTAAACTGATACTAGCAGGGTACCCGCGCGATGCGGCGGCCGGTACCCTGTAACACAATTTTCAACGAACGATATTTTTTGATGTTATGCTTTCCTTATAATGGCTTTATGGACAACGATAATTTTAGGTTTTAGTGACTATCAAACTAATCGTAATTTAAAAATCGTAAAGTATCCACGCTATGCATTTTAGAAGCGTCAATCGGTAATTCACGTATGCGTATTGCAGTCCAATAGTCATTCTGCCCGGTCCAATAATTGTGATATATCATAGAGCTCAAACCAATCCAACTTAAATGATAATACCCGGCCCAAAGATGATATTAGTGTGTATAACCCTAACCCACGATTTCATTTTGATAACCCTACACACACACACACACACATTTCATTGTTTCATCCGCCCCTCACATACTCTCCTCTCGCCTAATTTTTCTCATCTCCCAACAACTCATCAAATCACATATCTCAACATATCGATTTGAAGACGAAAACTCACCTCTCACAAGATTTTGGCTTTCATTGATTGAATATTTCTGTCCGAATCATTAAACCTACGAAAGATGCAAGATATTACAGCTTCAAGATCTTTGAAAAGGTCTCGGGTAAATTCGTCATTTTTTTTTCGTGTCTTGTTTTGGTATTCGAACGAACCAAAGAAAGAAAATAACGAACTTGTTATATTTCGTTTCTTTTTGTTTCGGATATTAAGGAAGGTAAGCTTCAACAAGGATCGATGATGATTTGTATTTTTCGTGTGTTTGACCTTCAAAAGTTTTGGTTTTTCTTTGAATAACACGAAAAAATGAATTGAGATCTATTAATTATTTTGCTTTTCAGATCTTGATTGGAAAATAGGGATATTGGAAACGTGAATTTGTGAAAGATTGAAAAGGGTTTCATGTGTTTGGGTGAAGTAAGATCCGGGTTTTTAGAATTTGATTATGACGATGATGCAAAAAAAAAATTATAAAAAAATATGGTTTTTTATTAAGAGGTAAAAAGGTGGGTTTTATTTATAAAATGGATTTACTTGTATTTGCTTAAAATTCTATATATGGAAATCTTAAAATAATTAATATGAGGGAAGTGCATCCTCTATTATAAGATAGTTAGATTAGATTTCTCAATAGTTCTTAAATGAATTGCCTGATATTGTGTTACTTCAAATGGATATTTCTCAATAGTTCTTAAATGAAATGCCTGATATTGTGGTACTTCAAATGTCTTGAATGTATGATTATGTTACTTATTTGGAAATAAAAGTGTAAAAGCTAAGTACTTATGGAACTTTTGTCTTTTGTTGGAATCAAAAGTATCTTACGTTTGTGAATACTTATTCATCCTGTTTAAGGTAAAAAAAAATTAAAATAAACTAATAAACCCGGGTCTTTAAAAAAACTAATGCCTTAAAAATATGAAGACCCATTAAGCTAGCACCTTGCACATGCTATAATCGTTACTTCATTTCCGATCAAAGAATGTGCATTTCCAAAGAATAAAGTCTTGATTCGTTTAGATTCTGCTTACTAAACAAATATTCGTGCAAAATGACGATGTAAAGTGTCAAATAATTATACTTGTGAACTTGCACTTCTTGTGTGACTTTTAATCAATAGTATTATTAGGTTTACACATTATTCAGATTTAATGATTTTAAGTTTAAAGAAAATAAGAGGTATTTCGTGGAATCAACTTTACTCATTTTTAAGAGATTTTAAATTTTCAACAATAGACAAATCTATTTTATAAGTAGTACAGATTAAGAAATTCATCACAAAAATAATTCTACATAAGAGCTAGTTGAAGACAAATGTTGGATGCATTCTATTGTTTAACGATATGTTTTGAAAATCCATTTTATTTTACTAGAAAGGTTTTATTATACGTTCTGGCACGTTACTATGCACGATGTGGAACACAATAAACATCGCGTCGTATGCTACAAAAGACAAGAACTTAAAAATTACAAGTGGAAAATTAGAATGCTACGACATGTTCAAACATTGACAACTTCCTAATTTGATTCCATATTTCCATCGTTAAAATATTTGTTATTATTAGTATAATTTATAGTGTTTGTCACCAATGTAGTATTGACTTTATGAATACTCACTCCGTCTCAAAATATAAGTCCAAATTGATTTTTTCAAATTCTTTTTATTCCAACTTTTACCTTAATTATTTTCTTTTCGTATTATATAATACTCGATACAAATATATTTATAGAATTGTGTTTTAAATGCATTTTCATTTGTATACTTTTCATCAAGTATTATATAACACGAAAAAAAATAATTAAGGTTAAAGTGTGAAAAAAAAGACTATGAAAAATTAAAATGGACTTATATTTTGAGACGGAAGAAGTACATTACTAACAATCATTTAAGGCCTTTTTATATGAATCGTGGAAAGAGAATTATTATTTTGTTAAATCCTATTTGCTAATTAACAATTTACTAAAACCATAGAAAGAGGCAACGACTTTAGTTTTAAGTTTTAACACTAAAGCCACGACTTTTTAAACAATAGGCCTTTTTTTGTCTTTCTTTACTTCTTCTCACAAGCTAGTGAGCCAAAACACATATTAGTACCTCAAACTTGATAAACTGAATCATTTAGTATCATGAACTTTTAACGGTACAAAATAGTACCCCAAACTTGATAAATTAATATTACTACTACCATATGCTAAATTAGCTCAATAATTTATCTTAAATAAAAGTGAAAATAAGCCTCAACAAGCTCAGTAAATTTTTTAAAATTTAAGATGACTAATAATATTTTTAAAAAATTTAATTAATTTTATTTTTCATTTAACTAATATAATATTATATTTAATTAAAGAATAAATATATATTTGAAATAATGGACAAGTGAATTTACCGCATCACTTTTGATACATATATATCCGAGGTATAATGTCATGGATATATACTTAAGTGCTTGTTTCAAATAATTTTGAGACCATAAAAAATTTAAATATTTATTTCTTCACTTTCATATGTTAAATTGAAAACTACAAAAGTCTTATATAGTTAGTTATAAGTTGTTTTAATTTTATTTGAAATAAAAGTTTAATATATAATATAAAGATATATTAAGAGGAGTGTGTTAGAAATATTTTAGAAGTAGATATATCTTTTATATTCTGAATAATCAATTAAAATACTATGTAACTCCGTAATTTAAAAAAAAAGAAAAAAGAAAAATTATTTAAAATTTAAGAAAAAAATATATTTACCTAGCCAAAGTTTTATTTTAAATTAGTTATTATAAGAGAATTTACTAAATTGATTTTTAGAAGAAAAATATAATTAATTACTAAGTTAATTAGTATTGGGTAGTAGAAATTCTATATTGTCAAGTTTAAGGTATTATTTTGCACCTTTGTAAATCTAAGGTACTTGCGTTTTGTTTTTTTTTTTTTTTTTTTTTTTTTTTTTTTATAACTTTTGGTGCGTGAAATAATGCGTGATTTTGTGATTGCTAATAATAATAATAATCATAAACTAGTTTGTTTTTTTTTTTTTTTGAACTTCACAAACTAGCTATTTCATATTTACTGCAAACCAAACTAATAAAACAAGCTCCTCGTTCGTCACATGTACTGATTCAGTCCCTTAGAAAATAAGTATCAACCAACTTATCATGATCTCCCACTATTAAACTGACATTTCTCAATAGTTATTAAATGAAATATCTGATATTGTGTTACTTCAAACGTGTTGAATGTCTCATTATGTTACTTATTTGGAAATGAAAGTGTAAAATCTAGTACTTATTTGGAATCAAAAGTATCTTACGTTTTTTAATTCTTATTCATCCTGTTGGATGCATTCTTGCATTCTATTTTTTAATGATTCATTTTATTTATCAGCAAAGTTTTATTTAGTTCAATAGTTTTATTTAGTGCTTGAATATACATAGTAGTATATGATTATGACTGTTTCCGATATTTTAGGGTAAGACGGTAAAAACGATAAGTGTATACAAAACTTGGGTAAATAAGAGTAAAACCAGCCAAATTTTAGCTTTAAGGCATTTTACTAGCTATATGCACGATGTGGAACACACAATCAACACCGCTTCGTATGCTACAAAAGACAAGAACTCTACGACATGTTCAAACAATCATTTAGCTTTATGGCATTTTACTATATGCACGATGTGGAACACAGTCAACACCACTTCGTATGCTACAAAAGACAAAAATTTAAAAATTAAAACTGGAATATTAGAATGCTACAACATGTTCAAACATTGACAACTTCCTAATTTGATTCCATATTTTCATCCTTCAAATGTTTGTTATTATTAGTATAATTTAAAGTGTTTGTTACCAATGCTACATTGACTTTATGAATACATTACTAACAATCATTTAAGGCCTTTTTATATGAATCGTGGAAAGAGAATCATTATTTTGTTAAATCCTATTTGCTAATTAACAATTTACTAAAACCATGGCAAGAGCAACGACTTTATTTTTAACACTAAAGCAACGACTTCTTAAACAACAGGTTTTTTTTTTTTTTTTTTTTTTTTGTCTTTCTTTACTTCTTCCCACAAGCAAGTGGAAATTAATATATACATTTGAAAACTTAAGGTGTATTAATATATAAGATTAAGGGGGCTTTTACTTTTCTTTTAGTAGAGAGAATTGTGGCCCAAAACCCTTATTCTCTCTTAATGGGTGACCCATTATAACTGCATCTTCCCCTTTACGAAAAAAAAAAACGTTTTTAAAAGATTCCAGCATTTCTTTACAAAATTAAAGTTCAAGTTAAACCACCGTTCAGGCCTTTCCTTTTGAACCTACACAGTCCCACACTGCTTCAATGTCATCCATAATGAATTCATCATCCAAAATGTTCAAGTCTGCTAGGTCCAATTTACGAAATTGCTGGCTGTGGAATACAAAACTGGCCTTTGCACACGAGGCTCAAAGAACGTTCCTAGCCAAAAAAAGGTCATACACGATACAGTTTTAGCTGAAATGGATCTACAATTCAAAAACCATTTGGGGCAATACCCTTAACATTATTCTTCCTGCTATTTTATTTTACGAAACATGAATACAACTAGTATATATTTTCGTTCCCCTAAAAGGCTTAGGCCTGAAATCGACACAAGCATTGGACAAAAGGATGGAAAATGGTCTGAGATAACAACATTGTAACATGATTGTTGGTCTAGTGATTAAACAAATTACATATAACAGGACACAGGTCTAGCTTGCTCATCCTTAATCCACTTCAATTAACATAAGTAAATAAAGTCACCCACCCACTGAAATGGTTGAAAACCATGTCGTTAGATCCAGGTTTCCAATGAAATCATTGAAATCAACCATGGCTTCATTTGTATCGTATAGGAGCCTGGTCATTTGTACGGTGTGCATCGCGAATCCGGACCTGACTACATTGAAATCAACCATAGCTATCGAAATACCATTCATAGAATCAATAAAATATGAGATGAAAATACATCAGTCCAAAGATCTGACTTTGAACGTGCCAACTCTTGACCATAAATATATAATAGCCTAAACCCAATATGCGGACACGTTCACTTATCCCCACCCACTTTCCATATTCTATTAGGAGGCCAATATACTATAACTTTTTGTTTGGGGGAATACTTATATTTAACACTAGCAAGATGCTAGAAAACCTTACAACTGACTTTCCTTTGGTATATTCATAGTACACATATGGTGATACGACGATCTTAGTTTTGCACACGATTACCATACTTTCCTGTAATTCGATGATACAATTAAAAAAACTATAATAACAGATACGTACAGCAGAACATTCAACATATAGAAACTACATATCATGCATACATACACAAATTTAAATACGAGTAAATTACATTTATGTTGCACGGATGATCCTTAACTTGGAAACGAATAGCACCGATTATCCCTGAAACTTTTATGTTGCACGGATGATCCTTTTGCCTACCCTGAAATTGCATTTGCCTACCCTGAAATTTTTATGTTGCACGGATGATCCTTAACTTGCAAATGAATAACACTGATTATCCCTCGTTTTAACTTTTCTTAACTTGTTCCGTTAAATCCCTCATGAGGGTATAATTATTTATTACACTTGTCATGAAATGAATGCAGCAAATATAACTTTAGGTCTCATTTGTAGGCATATACAACACTCTTTACATTTATACTCCAAAAAATAACCCGTTATTATATCTTAGCAAATAAAATAAGAACCACCCATAAACCAGTAAAGTCAATCACTTCCACGTTTTGTCTATCCCAACTCAACATCCAACTTCACGTTGTTTGCTTTAAAGTAATTTGGGTTTCGATAATCATGTACTTCATTTGATTTGTGATTCACATATTTGGGTTTAACCTGCAGGTGGTTGTGGTGGTAAGTTATTGGCAGATGTAGCATGTATACATATATATATGGTGGCGCAGATGTATCCGTTGGATTTGGCGCAGATTGTGTGGGTGTGGTGTGCGCAAGGTAGCCAGCAATGTGGGTTACAATGGTGGTGGCGTGCCTGAATGACACTGATAATGAGTAAGAGATCAGAGATGGTCTTCTCTTGGAGGTTTTACGCCGTCGTCGTTGCACCCACCGCCATCTCTTGGGTGGTATATGAAAAATAGTTGTTCTTTTGAGTTTATGGTTAAGGTTGAAGAAGGTTAGATGATTTTTTTTTTTCTTGTTAATAAATATAAATTTGGGTTTATATTTGTGTATGTGATTTTTTAGGAAAATAAGAAATAAGATAAATATGAATTGTGGGTTTTGAATGGTATGTATGTGTGAATGGGGCTAACGAAGAGTGGTAAGAACTTAAAATGACATCCCTAACATGAGGCTATTTAACGGAATTAGTTAACGGCTGTTAGTCATAAGGACTTAGGCGTACTTTTTGCAAAGTTAAGAACTGCCAATGCAACTTGAAACTAACAGGAATGTTAGATGCAATTTTGGACAAACAATAAATAGAAAAGAAAAGTCATTAATACACAGGCAGAAAAAGAATGGAAAGAAAAAAACGAATTGTATATGATCCTAATTCACTTTCGTAGGAATTGCGAATGATTTAGCATAGCAACAAGCCTTTAGGCCCCTAGATGATCTCTAGTGGACGAGTGTTGTCTCGTGAAGGTTTACAATGAATATACCCACAAAACTCACTTAATTAACATAAATAAGACTTAAAACCATAAAGCAACACCATCTTCATATATTATACCAAACTCCGATTCTAGTCCTCATCCATGTAGTTCACGCTTTCATCGATCTTGTCCTCATTCTCGTCAGTGTCCTCATCCTCATATCTAAACACAAACCAAAATGTTAGATAAAGTTAAACCCATGGGCGGTTTTGGCATCAAGCTAAATTTTTTATACCCATTATATGCCCAACCCACTACTAAACCCTATAAATCATTTTATCAAAAAAGAAGAAGTAAAACGATTTTATCGCTTTGCCACTTTGCCCTCTTCTTACGCCTCTCCAAGACTATCTATTCTTTTGTGTTATCAATTTTAAATTTTTTAAAACTTTATTAATCATGTGTGATGTATCTCGGATAAATAATTGTAATAAATTGTTGTAAATTATAGATCTTTGATATTGTTGATCAAGCACTTGCTTCAATTGAACGAAGATTTGAACAATACCAACAATATGAAAAACTATTTGGGTTTTGTTTCCTAATAGGTTGAGGCAACTTGAAGAAAGTTTGCTTAAGTCACATTGTCATGCTCTTGAAGATGCATCTTATTGATGGCGATGAACTTTTCAAGAGTTGAAGTTGTTTGAAAGATTTTTACCGAGTGGAATTATCAGCCCTATTGATGCTTTACAAAATCTAAAGGAGGTCGAATTTTAATTTTCAAATGCATTCTATTTTCGATTTATATTTTTTACTATTGGTAACATCTAATTTCCAAATGCAGGCGGTGGTGTATTTCCTAATGCAATGATTGCATACAGGTATTGTTAACTATTCCACTCATCGTGAAAATTCTCAAAACTCAAGTTGTTGAAGTCATACTTAAGATCTACAATGTCCCAAGATAGATTGAATGGATTAGCAATGATTTCTATAGAGAGTGATAAGTTGGAGAACATGAATTATGAATCGTTGATAGAAGACTTTGCCTCAAAAATGCGAGAAGAAAGCATCGGTTTACTTAAATATATTTTATTTTGTAGAAGTATTACTTTTATTGCAAGAATGATTTTTGTTCGTATTTTTGGCTTTTCGTACTTGATTATGGTCTATGGATATTATAATATAGGGGCACTTTTTTTCTTTTCGTGCCAGGCCTAATTTCTTTTTTACGTTCTCAGCACCGCCCCTGGTTAAACCAAGTGAATAACAATTGATAATTAAAGAATTGGTGAACAAAGTATTTGCGTTATTTATAAATAGTGAATAACAATTGTAATTTTGTATTTCGCTATATCTTATGAGATTTCTTTATGATAGTGGATATCATAAACAATATTTGATACTTTAAAAGAGTACGGCTTCCTTTACTTTGGCTAAATTTATCATCACCTCGAAAATCGACAATTAAATACTTTGTTTTACTATAGACTTGTGTAAAGATAAACTACCATAATTAGAAGTAGGCTATACCTTACATAAACTAAATAGTTAAGAGTGATATATGTTAACATTTTTATGCTTTTGCACAAAAGAAAAGAGAAATCTTACCATGGAGTTTCACTGAACGTCGAGATGAGGAATGTGAGAAATTTTGTGCCAATCCTTTCCTTTCTCTTTTTCACACCTTATCCTTAGAATTTCACAATCTTTAATGGTAACTTTAGTAAGATCATTGAAATTTTTTATCTCGTCTGGCAGAGAACGTAGTTTGTCACAGAAAGATATATACAAAGACGACAGTTTTGGGAACTTGCTAGGCAAAGAAACCAAAGACGTGCACTTGTTTATACTCAACTCTTGTAAACTAGGAAAGATTGTATCGTCCCTTGGCGCAGCATTGTCGTCGTCATGGAAACACTTTAAAGAATCCATATTCTGCAAAGTAATAAACTTAAGGCTGGGTAATTTCGAGTTGTGGAAGACGTTCACAATTTTCAAGATATAAAATTGAATACTAGTCAAATTGACTAATTTGACAAGCCAACTCGGAGAAATAACCGCTCCTGGGTAGTAAAATAGATACAACTCCTGCAGACCAATTTGGTTCCAATCCTCAAGAACCTCTGAATTACTTGTTTCGCATCGTGACCAGCTTAATTTCAAAGACTTTAGATTTGTTTTGTCTTTCAGCTTGGCACTTTTGGCGCCGCTTAAACCTCCAACATTGTAAAGTCTTGATAGCATGAGTTCCCACCCAAGAAGATTAAGATTTCCCAGTTCACCTATTTGGGCCCTTCACTTTTACCTACAACAAATTGCGAAAGCCTTCAAGGTTGGTCAGTTCTTTTATTCCAACAGGCATCTGCTGGAGATCGGGCAGTAACATCCAGTATCTAGATGTTGAAGATTCCGCATGTGCCTCAAATGCCTAGGCAACTCACGAAACTGCAAACACCACTCTAAAATTAATGTTTGCAAGTTTTGGAGACAGATAATAGTATCTGGTAGAACTTGTATATCCGAGCGTTCTATTTTTAAGTATCTCAAATGTATTAGCCTGCAAATTGAGTCGGGCAACGTCGAGCTTTTAATTCTATTCAAGTGCAACACCCTTAGATACACATGGTTGGAGATTTGTCGAAGGCTACTATTATAATCATCATTTAAGACCAACATTGATCGTAATGATCTTAGCTTTACCAAATCCTGTTCTGAAAACTCAGGATGTTCACATGATAAACTGAGATGAAGCACCTCGTCCGGAGTTTTCAACTCCTTGCCCATCTCTTTAACTGCACAATCATGTCGCATAACATATTGCGCAAGATCATGCATTAAATCATGCATTTTGCATATCACACCTTTGTGTATGTTCTCCTCCACAACATCTTGGAAAAACGACCTCGAGACCAAACAATTAAAAATTTCCTCACCAAGCTCATACAAGCTTACCTCTCCTTGAGATGGTATAAATTCATTTGCCATCCACAACTCTATTAATGAATCCTTACTCATTTCCTCCCTTTAGAAAATACACAACAATAAGCGAAAGCATATCTTCATATGTGGAGGCAAATCTTCGTAGCTTAACCTCAAAGCAGGTAAGATGCCATGGTCTTGCATCTCCATCTTGAACTTGTTGTTCACAAGCTGCCACTCCTTCACCGTAAATTTTAACGCCATCAAGGTACCAACAGTCGTCACTGCTAGAGGTAGGCCTTGGCATTTCTCAACTATCTTCCTTCCGATAGGCTCTAGCTCCCTTACGTTTTCCCTCGTTCCTCTTCCTGGGAATGCAAGCATCTGAAATAACGACCATGACTCATCTTTTGACAAAAATCCTACATTATGCTGCAACTCCTGGTTCTTAGCCATCAGTTGGGCAGTATCTTCCTTCCGTGTCGTTACCATGACAGTGCTGCCTTTTGCTCCGCAACTAAGGGCTTTACATAACTTGTCCCATTTTTTCATTTCCTTGTTTTCGATCCAAACATCATCCATTACTAAAAAATT
The DNA here is from genome assembly GCA_022545495.1 of Chrysanthemum lavandulifolium. Taxonomy (NCBI): domain Eukaryota; kingdom Viridiplantae; phylum Streptophyta; class Magnoliopsida; order Asterales; family Asteraceae; genus Chrysanthemum; species Chrysanthemum lavandulifolium. The sequence continues at coordinate 31,963,087 of CM040244.1, read as the reverse complement.
TCTTGCCCGTAACTTGTTTTGAAGGCATGCTACCATAGCATCCAGCCTCGAATCTTCCGAGCCACATATAGCTTTAATTATTTGTTCGACGTCAAACACAGCAGAGACATACACCCAACACTTTAACTCGAAATGTGACTTCACCGTTTCATGGTTGTAAACATATTGAGCTAGTGTGGTTTTTCCGATGCCACCCATGCCCCATATAGCATAGACCAACATCATCATCGCCATGTCTGATGCCTATATCTTGGTTACAAATCTTATCAATCAACATCATCTTCTCTTCATCCCTTCCATAGATCTTGGACACAAGTGAGCTAGTCTCCGTGTCTGAAATCTTACCACCAAATCCCACGGCATCTTCACTTACATTATTGGGAGTCAACTGAAACATAGATCTATTAGCATTAATCTCTTCCAGTTTTTTCCGCATGTTCTTAAGTTTGTGAGCAATCTTAAATTTGACTATATTCGAATTTCTATGATAGGAAAAGAAGGCTCTTAATCTGTATCTCTTGCCCATTTCCCGGCGCAGGCTTTGTATCATAGCTTCAGTTTTGGCCTCGTCGAGCACGTTTTCAACCTCCAAAGAGGCAGATTTGAGAGACCTGAGCCATTCCTCCACTCCCTTTTGCGTCGTTTGCTTCATCTCAGCATCATAAAGAACACCTTCGATTTGTTTGAAAGTTTTGTTAAGAGCTGAAAGATCATTTTCAAAACCCGTAAGCAAGCCATACTCTTGGATAGCTGCGGAAGCTAATCTTATTACCACATCACTCACAAGAGCTGAAGTAATGGGACCAGCCATGAATAATTTGCTTGTGAAATATTGATCAACAATGAGATGAACGAAACGATGTGTGTGTATATGTGTGTGTGTATGTGTGTGTGTGTTTTTTGAATCTTTAGTATATATGTAAAAGAATATGAGAATAAGTGATTATATATACTGGATATCAAACTCATACTAGAAGGCTCACATGTACAGCTTGTGTCCCTCTAGCTAGAAGTCAGTTTGGTAAGCTTGGATGGATTTATTATTATTATTATTATTATTATTACGATACACTAGGCATTCACACTATGCATAACAAGTTGCTAAATGTTTAATCTAACTCTCTATCCAATCCTTTGTAACTTGTTCTAGCTTCTTGCTAGTTGGGAAAAAAAATAAAAATAAAAATTAGACAACTAATCTTGATTCCTGTTTACATATGTACGAATGGTTCAATAGACCTATTTATTATGTTATGATCGAGACGAGCCTAGTGGTTCTTGCATTGTGCCTATTGTTTATTTCATTTTTAACTGATTATCATTACAAGCAGTATTATTATTGCTTTTGGTGGCCTAGTTGGTGAGGTTCTTAAAGCTCCACTTTCAACGCTGACCAAGTGCATTGAGACTGATTCTCAAATGACATAAATATATTGTTCAGGAAGTTCACTGCCAGTATGCAGTTTATTAGAAGGTATAGAATACAATACACTTTGGGTAATTTTTTACCCATTTGAGATGTTCCCTTTTGTTTTAGCCTTTTTACTTATTTGACTTGTTAGACATAAAACATAATCCAATTCAGCTCATTCACTTGTCACATTATTAAAACATTAGCGCAATAACTTGGCAAGTATAAAAAGTGCGAGATATTGGCTAGAACTAATAAAACATAGTGTTCATCTCAAATTTGCTTCTAACACATCTCTTATATAACAAGGGAAGGAAAAAAACTAAAAGATGGATGTTTCGCATCAACAAACATGAAAGCTCAATCTCAAAACCGAGGCCTCCTATTAGCCAACTGAAAAAGTTAAAATTGATTATTTTTTTTGTCAATTTTATGTAATTTTTCGTCCATTTAAAAAACTACATAAAAGTACGGTATTTTTAGAACTCGTGCACACGAGGTTCGGACAGATAGTATAACGAGTAATAATATTTTAATAATGTTGTTTTGAATTTAAATACTGTGAGAATTCTTATATCCATGGCTTTGTACTGTTTAATATTTTTCTATAAATTTATATTAAATTTTTTACTACTTAATACTCGTGCACGTAACAAAGTTCAACCGTGGATAATAAACAAATAAATCACAGGCTTTTTAAAAAAAAAAAAGACAAATGGTTAACACTTTTGAGTTTTGACTACATTAGAAGAACACTGATAGGTGATTATGGAAATTATAACCATTTGTACTGTTTTGTACTTAAGTTTTTACATAATTTTCTCATTATGTGTTAATATCGAATAATACTTTGCACAAATTTTTGTTCCACGAAAGATATGACTTTGTTAACTAGCATGGTATTTATGCTGATACAGTGTACCTTTAACTATTGATATCATGATATAGATATCATGTGTGTTTAGGAGCACATATTGATCTTGAAAAAATATGTGTTGCTGTTATATGTAGAATATCGTCAACTTATTTGCATCTCACAGTAATGTGTGAGGTCGAGCCTTCAATTTTGTAACTATATTCATGTTGATAATAATTAAGCCAATTTATAACCGTGTGCGGGTGAAACTTATAAAGATGAATGACATTAGTCGTTATTGAATGCGAATACTTAAAATAAAATACTTTTTTTTTAAGATTTCTTACTAAATCTCATAAAAGAAATAACATGAGTTATTCGTATATGTATAATCTTGTGTATTTATTTACATGTCGAGTAACTCGTGTTTTCTTTTATAGTTTAATACATAATGATAATAATACTTACGACTAACAATAACATATTGTTGTATTTTTTTGTAAAATATAAAATATAGTGGGTATAAAGTTTAACGGTATTTATTAAATTTATAATGTTACTAAAAACGTGGAAACTAATTGTTGGATTTGTGTTCACGTGACAACACATAACTACAACTATTGATAGTATTGATAGATGATTAGGTCACACGCCGACACGAATTAAAGCCTTACTTTATTTATATGTATTATATATCACAACAAAATGTTTACGGCATTATGTGCATTAGAGAATTAACTAAGTGAGTTAGTTAACGGAGGACTAAAATTAAAAAGGTTTTCAATTGCAAACTTAGTCCATACACTGACAAGTGTTAACTAGTGAAGTATAGAAACTTATTAAATGTGAGGGCTATATAAACGATGCTTAAACACCTCATTTCAACCCTAGATTTCACATAGGTTCTCCCCTCCTTTTCCTTGGGTCTCGGCCGAATACACACACCAACACAAAGATACTTTTATGTGTTTTAATCTTGGTCCTTTAATCACTTATTTATTGTTTCTTTTATGGAGAATGCTAGCAAACAAGAGGCTTTGCTAAAAGATTCGGGGTGTAATCCTAGATCTTCATTTGGTTTTTATATAGGCGAATGGTGTGGGGTTTTGGTTTATTATGTGGATCGAACATATAAGTTAGGGCTCGGAGGTTCGATGGTGCCATCTTGCATAAGAAGAATTGTATGTCTTCTTGTTTTATGTTTATGTTAATATTGATTATTTGTAATTCATATTATCATGTTTATGTAATGACCATAAAACGTTCGATTGGCATGATACATTAAAGATCCTAATTTATATATGATTATATATGTTGTTAATACGCTTCCGCTTGTTTGATTCATATGTTATTGTTGATAAATATGGTCCGAAAATTTTAATACATAATCATGAAATATGAAAACCCATTATCGATAAATATACCATTATTTAAAATTTAACAACTAACGTTATAATTTAATGACCGCCTCCTTTTTATTTACAAGTTTGACACATATATCTTTAGCACATCTTTTACATGAAAATATTTTAATAGTTTGGCCAATCTTGTCACGTAGGTAAAATGATGCAGTCCCATTGGTTCAATTGCAAATTAGTGGTTAATCTTAGAATATTAATTAATTCGACTATGTAATTTGATGTAGAAAGAAAAAGCTATAAAATATTTGTGTAAATTGACAATAAAGAAATTTATAAAAATAGAGGGGTAATTAGTTAAATTAAGTTTGTTAAATTTGAACTAATGTTATATTCTTATTGATTAATAGAATTTACATTTGTTACCAAAACTTTATAAACAATTTTGATCTTCAATTTTATATAATAAATAACGCATAAACTTTATATTTGTTTTTAAAAAAACAAGATCTATTGTTATTGTTGTGGTTTATAATATTTTTATTTAAAGGATAATAAAATATTTGTGTAAATTGACAATAAAGAAATTTATAAAATAGAGGTAATTAGTTAAATTATGTGTAAAATTTGAAATAATGTTATATTCTCGATTAATTAATAGAATTTACATTTGTTACCAAAACTTTATAAAAAATTTTGATCTTCAATTTTATATAATAAATATCGCATAAACTTTATATTTGTTTTTAAAAAAACAAGATCTGTTGTTATTGTTGTGGTTTATAATATTTTTATTTAAAGGATAATAAAACAAGTAGATCAAATCGTGACAAACACAATTATTAGGACATATGGTAAACTAACAATTATTACGACATATGGTAAAACTCATTTAGTGTGACTTACATCAAAGCCCTCCATGTTCGTAAGATCTAAATCTGGTAATATGTACCCAATCTTAATCTTTCTCTCAAATTTAAATTAAACAGAGTTTCTCTATGTCACAATCATTTTAGTGGTGTATTTCAAATCTTGAAAATCAAATCATTGAACCCAAAATTGAATGCCTGTTTATTTTTAAGTAAATTTCATAAACAGTCCTTGTACTTTAGTTAAACTTCAGATGCAACCCATACAACTTCAAAAATGCAACCATATTCCATATAAGAAACTTTGATATGGAATTATTATCCCTCACCCTCGTATTACATGAACCTTGAAATGCTTGCGTAATGACTCTTGAATAAAGACTCAAAGTCTTGAATTGCACTTTTAAAATTGTAAGTACTACCTCTCCAATTTGATCATACCACATAAATGGTTTCGACCATTTACTCTTTCTTTTGTACCACCTAGTTGTATTTGAATCATAAAGATTCTATTATAGTCAATAACATTAATGGAGGTATTTGGTACAATATCAACTTCATGACACTTTCAAAGATCCTACCTTATTTTGTCTCATCCCAAAGTGACAAGAGGCAACTTTGCATTCCCTTTTCAATCTGGCTTTATTCAAGATATATCATATTACGCGGGTTACTCTTGACTTGTGTTGTTTTAGGTCATCAAACTTCTCATTCTTTCGTTAAAAAAAAACTTCTCATTCTTCGTTCACTAGTTACAAGTATCATGTACATATGAGGTTTTACATATAAATCAAATTTATTTTAAAGTTTTAGTTTAACAAACACGCATAAAAAAAATTGGTCATGTTAAAAATGTTTTGTAATTGTGATATAAGCAAAATTAACATCATATACGGATTTTTACATAAACATTTCTTTATGTATTAATATCGAGTAATATATTGTATAGATATTTGTTGGATGAATGATTTGATTCTGTTTAACTGGCGTAGTGTTTAGGTTGATATTGGTTTTAAAATTTAACTATTGATATCATGTTGTACACAATCGGTGTGTTTAATAGCACCTAATGGCCTTTGATAAAAATAAAATATAAAGTTTACAAAAAATGATTTTTCAGGTATCATTATTTAAAGTTTAGATAGGAATAACATGAGCAGTTTTTATAAGTAAAATCTCATATATTTATTGTTATATCACAATAACTCATGCTTACATTTTGATATCTATATTTTCTTTAACAATAATTGTAACAATATTTAAGTTTCATACTGTACATCCGGTTACTTATAAAAAGAAATAACATGAGTCGTTATTGAACGAAAATAGTAGAAAATAATTAAATTTTTGGATATATCCTTACTTAAACTCATAAACAAGAATAACATGAGTTGTTCAGAACGATAAACTCGTGTATTTATTTATGTATCATAATAACTCATGCTTTTAATTTGATAGTTATAATCAAGCGTAAAATAAATTTAGTCTATATTGATAATAAGATTAATAAACAAAATCACATGTATTTTTAAAATATAAAGTCTAAAAGGTATTTGTTATTTTATTAAAAATTATTAAAAGTATGAAACAAATAAGTTTAACCTTATCTCCATATAAATTCTTTAGTACTCAACTACTAAAGTTTAATTTATTACTCTTTTTTATTTTAATTTTGTTCTTTTACAAAATTGAAATATATATTTTTATACATATTTTTTATGTTGGGCGAAAGTTAGATGAGTTTGACAAAATGAAAACTAATTTTGATTTTATTGACCAATAAGAATACTCGATTTTAAAAATAAGATCCTTCTTGGTCAATAAAAGGATGGTGTCACAAAATATTTTTATATTTTTATGTTATTATATAAAAGCTGTTTCCAAATATTTGATTTTCTACAAGTTCGGTCCCTATACTTTGTTATTAATCATCTAGAAAACTGATTTGGTCATCGAGTGTGACATCTCATAATATATATACGGGAAATGCTAGACTCGCAAAAAGAAATCCACAAAATCATTCACAAAATAAAGCATTACTCCTTGATTGGGTTAATGAGAGAGAAGAGAAATAAAGTATAGAAAAATACACCAATCATAGAGTGACATCTCATGTTGTGGATGATTTTATGGATCTAGCATTTCTAGCATTTATATATATACACGCAACAAATATATCTCATATGTTCTAAGTAATATTAAAACCTATAATCATTTAGTTGAAGTTTTTTCCATATAGCAATTCGATACCATTCAAACATAAGCTCTTTGGTCTTGTTTAATGACCTATTAATATGATTATATCATTACTAAAATCAAAGACCAAACACGGTCAAATGAACTTCGTGTTGTTCGCTTGGTTCATGATTTTATTTGATACTAGAAGTCAGTTTGTTAGACTTTGATATATTGTTTTTTTACGATAAAGCACTAGGTATCCACACTAAGAATAACAAGTTCCTAAATAATTACAGATATGGTTGCAATATAAAATTCACAATTTATTTATTTATTTATTTATTTAATTATTATTATTATTATTTTAATAGACACACTAAGCATAACAAGTTGCTAAGTACTTAAATAGATGGTTGCAGACATACTATTTTGTTGTTTTTCTTTCTAGGCAAGGTGTATTAAACAACACTTTCTAGGAAGCATCTAAGGTGAGAAATGTTAAGTTATTCGAAAGTTCCTATTAAAACGGAAAGGTATTTCAGGTACAACCAAGGGTGGCTCTGGCCGTTTGGAGGCCTAAAGCGAAGCTTTAGATTAGGCCTTTTCGATTACTTATCTTTTGAGTGTAATTTTAATCTTTCAAATGATTGGATTAATAGAAGGATCAACCAAAAAACTTTAATACATTGAGAGTCAATCAAGATCCAAAATAATATGAGAAAGAGAGCGTGCTCTCATACTACAGAAGTAGGGCTGTAAAAATCGAACAAGCATGATGTGTGTTTGCTCATTTCTTTAAGTTTAATCTAACAAACGTCCTAATGTGTTTGTGTTCATGATTGGTTGTTAAGATGATAAGTTTGCTCGTGTTCGTTTATATTATCATCAATACGTGAAACGAACGAATACAAACACCGTTGGAATTTAATAATCATGGCAAGTATTAAATAAACATGTAATCATCAAGAGCACGCAGCGGAAGACATAAACATAATATGCATAATTAATTAACCAAAACATAAAAGTAAGCGTACCTTTTGGCAATCCAAGCAAACAACGATCAATAAACTTAAACTCTAAAAATTTAGGGTTTATGAAACCGACTTACGCCTTAGTCGATTTGGGGAAAACCAAATAATCCAATTAGGATTAATCTAAGATCTTGTACATGCGTAGTGTTAGCGATTCAATGCGAATGCTAGGTTCTTGATCACAATAGTTAAACCAAACACTTTAGTTACGCTCAAGATCAATTACAAATCCTTTCGTGGGGCTTCGTTCGTCGACCAAGGAGTAAGAGGGATTGAAGAGAAGAACTTTAGTCTACTATGGAGATCAAGTGTACCAAAGAATGAATACATGGGGATGTATTTATACCCTTATGGTAGAGTACAAGTTTACAAATGGTTCCCATGTCGGATTCCCCTTGAATGACCGGTTTCAAGACCAAGAGGATTTCTAGAACCTTCTCTTGGCTTGTTTCCTTTTTCTTCGTATCCCTTTGATATTTTAACGACCGTTAGTCACTTCCGTTAAGTACTTAACGCTTGTTAGACACTTATTGTGAAATAATAATTAAAACATAACATTTATATTTAATTATTAAACATTGAATCTCATACACAATGCGTGTAATCCCATAGTCTCGTGTTCGAATCGTCATACATATATTAAATATATCTACAAACCAACAACTCCCACTTGGAGATATCTATTGGTTATCATCTAGCAAACATGCCAATGCCCCGAATCGACCACGAGTGTGGTTTCTGAAAACCATTTAATGATTCATCATTATACTTATCCTTTTGTTGTTAATACCGCATTAAATATGGATATGAGTCTAAGTCATTCCATTATTTAATTATTATGTTTTTCGTTATATATGATTGAACAAGATTACCAAAACATCTGAACGTATTCCAGATGGATCTTGGGTATGGCCATACAAACATCTTGTCAACCCTACGATAGGCCCAATAGTATTAAACTTCAAACAAATTTAAAGGAACAAATTCTTTCTTGAATACAAGAAGAACCCATGAATTTGACATCACTTCTGAAAATAGCCCTTATTACTAATCATTACGTATAGTGTTAGACTATTTCACAAAATGAGCTACACCCATGATATTTTCCGGTATCTCAAGTCCGAGGATAACTATTCATGATTTACTTGATGAAAAGATCCAAAAAGTACAATCATGTAGTTGAGATCACCCTATATTCAATTCATTGAATATCATGTGAATTGGCATGAATACCCATCAATATACATAAGTATATTCTAATCAAAACTTAGATTTATCTTAATTCAATGATATTCCCATATCATTGATTCACAATGGACTATTTAGATAACATAAGTTTTTCACGGATTTAAACATGCAAATATAGGATACAATATTTTATAAATGAAAAATAAACATAACTTAATACTTTATTTCATTAAAATAATAATTGTTCAATACATCCTTTATCCAAATACATAACCACATATTTACATGAAAATACTAGCTAAACAAAGTCCAATGCTATTAGCATGTTGAGTAAGCTTTTCTTTAGGTAAAGTCTTCGTCAAGGATCAGCTAGTTTGTCATCTGTGTGAACTTTGAGTAAATTGATTTCACCTATTTCAACTTGTTCTCGAACATAGTGATATCGTCGAGGAAAATGTCTAGTGCCCTTCATGACCCCAGGTTCATTGGCGAATGTAATTGCGGTAGAATTGTCGCAATACATATTTATAGGTAAATTAATTGAAGGCATAAATCCGAGCCCTGAAATGAATTTCCTAATCCAAATAGCTTCCATCGCAGCTTCTGAAGCAGCTATGTACTCAGCTTCTATTGCAGACATCGCAATTGTACTCTATTACTCTTCCGTCTATCGCTCCTTCATTGACTACAAAGACATATCCCATCCGAGAATTCAGATCATTTTATCGCTTTTCAGACGCATCACGTAATCCTATAACATCAAGCTCTACCTCTAGATTTCCACCATACACAAGAAACATATCTCGAGTAGCTCTTAAGTGCTTGAGAATGTTTTAACAACATGCCAATGAAGATTACCGGGTTTTGTTAATATCGATTGGTGATATTCGTGCAAACGCTACATCCGGCATTGTACATCTTATCGTATACATGATAGATCCCACACCAAGCATAAGGAACTCTACTCATGCGTGCCACCTCAAAGAGTGTCGAAGCACATAGTTTGCTACTTAAGCCATGATCTACTTGCATTGGAAGATATCCCTTTTGGAATTCTCCATCCCGAATCTCTTCAAGATTTGATCAATGTAAGCACTTTGACTTAATCCATTAACCGCTAGATCTATCTCTGTAGATCTTGATTCCAAGGATGTATGTCGCTTCTCCTAAATCCTTCATAGAAAAACATCTTCCAAGATAGGACTTAACCTCTTTTAAACTTGAAATATAATTTCCCATGATCAATATGTCATCGACATACAGGATAAGGAAAGTAACATTACTCCCACTAGCTTTATGGTATACACATGGCTCATCGAGATTCTGAGTGAAACCAAACTTTTTTATTTCATCATCAAATCTCTTATTACATTGCCTTGATGGTTGCTTCAATCCATATATGGATATTTGAAGTTTGCAAACACGCTTTGGAATTTGTGTATTCATAAACCCTTCAGGTTGCATCATATAGATATCCTCATCTAGGCGACCATTCAAGAATGCGGTTTTGACATCCATCTGCCAAATTTCATAGTCATAGTATGGTGCTATAGCTGTGAGAATCCTAATAGCTCCAATGTCTGCTAAAGGAGAAAAGGTCTCCCCGTAGTCAATCCCATAGGTTTGAGTAAAGCCTTTAGCTACCAGACGAGCCTCATAGGTGTGTACCTTGCCATCCATGTCAGTTTTTCTTTTTGAAGAGCCACTTACTTCCAACGACTCTAGTGTTAGAAAGAAGGTCTACTACAATCCAGACTTCATTATCTTTCGTGGATTGCATCTCCCCATTCATTGCAGCTTTCCATTTTTCCTTTTCAGGATTAGCTATGGAAGCATTATAGTTAGCGGGTTCTCCAAGATCCCCTAAACTATATTCCTCAACTTCTACAATAATACATAGACGTTCAGGAGCACGTATAGTCTTTTCAGACCTACGACTAGGAGTAACTTCAGGTGGTGGTGCAATACTTCCAGGCTCCACTTGAAGTTGGCTAGTGTTTTCAAAAGGTGATATATCTTCTTGATCATCTTCTAGATCATAAACTCTTTCACTGAATTCTTCGGATATGAGATTCATTTCAAGGAAATCTCCGCACCTAGCCACAATGACTTTGTTTTCAGGTAGGAAGTAAAAATAGTAACCCATCGTTTCCTTTTGGTATCCTATGAAGATACACTTAATAGATCTTTGTTGGAGTTTATCAGATGAGTCACATTTAACAAATGCCTCACAACCCTGCACCTTTAAGTAAAAAAGTTGGGAGCTTTTTCATACTATAACTCGTGTGGAGTCTTATCAACCTTCTTAGTTGGAACCACATTTAAAATGCGAACATCGCTTCAAAGCATAATCCTAAAAGGATAAGGAAAGAGTTGTAAGATTAAACATTGATTGTACTATATCTAGTAATGTACGATTTCTTCTCTTAGATACACCATTTTGTTGTGGTGTATATGGAGATGTGAGCTGCTGGACAATACCACACTCTTTAAGGTAACTTTAAACTCTTGACTAATGTATTCACCACCTTTGTCGGATCAAAGAGATTTAATCTTCTTTCCTAGTTGTAATTCTACTTTATTCTTGAAAACCTTAAATGTGTCAAACACTTCATGTTTATGTTTAAGTAAATAAACATAACCATAATGGCTAAAATCATCTGTGAATGTTAAGAAGTAGCTAGCACCTTTCTTTAAAACATGTCTAAGTGGTCCACATACATTTGTATGTATCAATCCAAGTAGATCTGAAGCCCTTTCCGTTTGATGCGAACAAGGTTTCTTTGTCATCTTCCCAGGTATACAAGATTCACACTTATCAAATGATTCATCATTGATCTGTTTCAAAAGCCCATCGTGTTGCGCTTTTCCATGCATTTCTTGCCTATGTGAGCAAGTCGACAATGCCAAAGATAAGTAGAATTCATGTTAGACTTGATTCTCTTATTATTGATGCTAAAAACAGAATTATTAGTATCATTCATAATACCACGCATATCAATTTCAAACACACCATTTACAGGAATTGCATTAAAGTAAAAAACATTATTTAAAGAAAATGAAATTCCATAACAGTAAACGTGTGAACAAAACCAATATCTTTTAACAAAGAAACTGAAACAACACATCTGATTATAGAAGGTGCGTAATGACAATTGTTCAAACTAGTACTAAGCCCGAAGGCAAAACTAAATCAAACATAATGGCTTCAACAACTGCTCGTACTCCATTTCCTACGAACTTGTATTGCTCCCCATGGACCAGCTTCCTTGCTCCTCCAAGTCCCTGTAGTATAATGCAAATATGAATACCACATCCAGTGTCGTACACCCAGGAAGTTATTTTATGAGGAAAAATAAATAATTCTATTACGAAGATACCTGAAGTGCTGGCAAAATGTCCAGCATTCTTGTTCTTCTTTTCTCGCAACTCTGAGAGGTAAAGTGGATGCCCTCTTCAAGTGTCCTACCTCGTGCAAAGGTGGCAAGCCATCTCCTTTCAAGGATGATCTTTCTTCTTGGGAGGGTTCTTTTAGGATTGGTTTGATAAGCCATAACATGCCGCTTACCTTTACCCTTTCCTTTTCCCTTCCCTTGTTCGCTATGCGGTTTGGCTTTTGAATCCTACAACCTTGTATTGCTAGTGTAACACCCCGAAAATCTTAATGACAATGAAGACTAATTCGGTGTTACTTGAATGGAGATCATAGTCAAAATTATAGAAAACGACTGAAAGAGACGTTTTATTAAAATAGTTATCATTCATCGAAAACTCATAGTTTGTTACAAAATATTGTAAATAGATCAAGTGTTTTTCCCAAAAGAAAGATCATGAGTTTGAAAGAAATGATAACTTTATGTTTTACACCACCGATAAGCCTTGCCATGCCCCGCTCCGCACCTTGGTCATAATCTTCACCGACACCGAGATAACATGCTTAAAAGGGTCAACAAAATGTTGAGTGAAGTCCATAGGTTTAAAATAAGTTGAACACAAGTATAAGATCATGATCATTGTAAACTAACAATATCATAAGAAAATATCACAGATTATTATGCACTAAGCTCATGAAACCAAGACTCAACCGCATACACCGAATTACCAAAGGTATAAGTATGCCCCAAAGGAGGTAATAGCCAATTACCTAAAGAAATTGATATGGTGCGCCCGGTTATTTCTCTATAACCGAAACGGGTTCGTTAATCCCCATAGTACTATTCACGATATCTACGCTCACTCGCGGTGACTAATGGTTCATGATCGTGACTTGTGGCTAACAACTTAGGCAATACCAATAATCAAGAGGATCAAGCATTTATGAAAACCTTGTGTTCTAGTTTAGAGCATGTATCTCCTCGCGGGTTTATAAAATAAAGTAAAAGCGAGGCTATGAACTCACCTTGATGATAATGCACACGCACAAAAAGATCAAGCACAATGTAGCGGAGGTTCCAACTCGAAACCTAAAATGATGAGATGGCGAGTCTCAAGAATGAGCATTTTGGTTCATGACCAAAATAATAGAGCATTGAATATTCTTATTCAATAGATCATTGGATTGTCCAATCCAATAGTGTGCGATCGTGATTAACGCTTTTAAGTTAATTTACATGCTACATTGTCTTAACTAGAGATCCTCACTTACGCATAAGTGAAATGTTTTCCCCGCTGATCTTAATAGATTTGTTGAGTATTTTAACGTATTTAGATTCCCCGGCATTTTATCGAAATAATATATATACTTAATTATTTTCTAATAAATATATATTTACATATACATTTATACATGAAATAAGTTTATCATTATTCAAAATATTACGCTCATGTGATCAAAAATACTCATTTTTACGAGGCTATTTATGAAATCATAAGTTTTGATAAACTTTTCCCAAATTTACACTTTTACCCTCGAGTTACAAAAGTACAAGTTTAGTCCCTATACTTTTAGAAAATAGCACTTCGTACCCATAAATATCATATGCTTAAAGTTTTCAGATTTGACATTTTAGTCCCTCAGAAACCGATTTTTATAAAATTAACTTTTGTTACACTTTTAAATATTTACTTTATTTAGTTATAAGTTTATTGAAAGTGAGGGGTATATTTTGCCAAGTCGAGATAGTTGTAAAAAAAAGGGAAGGAAAATGTGCATAGGTGAGATTCGAACCAGGACCTCTCGCTTAACACAACGCGCACTAAACCAACCGAGCTAGGCTCTTTTGTGTTTTATATCCACGTAATATGCTATATATATCGTATGCTTCGTGTTAAAATCTTTGTATATAGGCTACCGTGATCGTGGTCATGCATGGTATCCATTTTCTTGTTTCCATTTCTTCTTCTTCTTCAAGGAAGTTAGAGTTATGGTAAAGCTCGATATTCATTTTAGTTTTAACGAACCTTAGCATGGTTTCAAACGTGTTAGCAAAGTTTCGATATATTTAAGATGAAAGTGTTCCTAACGAGTTTAAATGTAATACTAGACATCAAGCATGATATGAGTTGTATCGAAATAGGTTCGAGGAAAACTTACAATCACTCAAGGTTGAGTGGTGTGATGAACTCGAATGGGAAGAGACACGCCAAGAAAGACACAACCGATAGTAACCCGAGTATTCACAACAATAATCCCATGTAACCTCCTAGTTTGCTAGTAACCCAAATATTTCTTTTCTTCCTTTCTTCTTGCTCGACTAAACCAAAGAAATAGGGTGAATGTGTTTGTGAGTTGTATGAGTTTGATATGAAGAGTGTGTTTTGTGTGCTTGTCGTGGTTTTTAAAGAGAAAGTTGAGCATGGCTTTTTCAATTTTTAAGTCTCCTAGCTTTCCTAATTCTAGCCTTATAGTCATGTGATAGCTTGTATTTGGTCTACCTTGATGCTACATGTGGGGGCATGCACGGTGGTCATGTCAAGTTTAAGTAAGATTTTCAAAGAAGAGTTAAGGCATGCATTGCTTAGTCAAGTCACTGGGACATAGTATCCATTGGTTTATAGAGGTCAATGTTTAGTCAAAGGGTTTTTGTTTAGCTTAGGTAATTTTATATTGGTTTAGGGTGGCTAAGCAAAGGATTTTGTCTCTTCTTAACCACCATACGCAAGGCATGGGACATGTGAATGTTTCAAGTTTAGTTTGGTTTCCCATTTAGTTAGCTTGAATTTCGCTTTCATGCCCGGTTAAAGAAAAAGAAGGAACAAAATGTTAACTACAATATTAGTAGTTAATCTAGGCTTTGGGGGTTTGATCCATTAGACGAGGCCCATAACTAAAGAAGAATGGGAGTTGAACTATTTTGTTTTTTTTTTTTTTTTTATTAGTGCGTGAGCTAAGCCAAGGCCCAACGAAATATTGTGTAAGTTTGGGTCCGTTATAAGGCCCACTAACGAGTTGAGTTGGATCACGAGGCGGTATAAAGTCCAATGAGTTTCGAGGCCTAATACTAATTTTAATATATTTTATTATAATTAAATTGTAATTTTTACAAATTTTACGTATTCATTACGTATTTTAGGATTATCAAGATAGTGGGAAATTTATTTAGATCACAACGGTATCTTTTATGAACGCTGTCTGCTTGATCATGCATATGCCAAATGATATGCAAATGTGATGCTTAGAAAATTTCATGACGAAATAGATCGTGTTTAATTCTCGATTAAAGCGTTAAGTACATTGAAATTTTCCGGAGCTTACAAGACCTACCCTTAAGAGAACTGCGTCCCATGTTAAACTCGCAGAGGTCATGGGTGATCTAGATGAACAGTGGGGATACTTGAACGATTACATCCTCGCGCCCCTGTGTGAACTCGACCTCGCTTCTTATGATTCCATCGAACTTTAACGATAGGAATGCGGCTTTGCTTAAGCCTCTTAACTTCTCCGTCCATGATCTCGATCGGTTCTTCGACAAAGCTAAGTTTGTCATTGAGCTGGATGTCCTTGAGTGGTACGACTAGAGTTTCATCCGAAAGACACTTCTTAAGATTTGAGACATGGAACGTGTCATGTACTCGCTAAGTTCTTCGGAAGATCAAGTTTATATGCCATCGACCAATTCTTTGAAGAATTTTGAATGGTCCGACGATCGAGGTTTGAGCTTTCCTCGCTTTCCAAATCGACCATCCCTTTCTGTGGTGATACTTTGAGCATTACACGGTCTCCGACTTGGAATTCCATTGGTTTTCTTCAACATCTCGTAGCTCTTTTGTCTATCTCGAGTCGCTTGCAATCTTTGCCGAATTTGCATTATCTTTTCTCGTTGTCTCTTGACAATTTCGGGCCTGTGAGTTGTACTTCTCCAACTTCCGCCAAAGAACCGGGCGATCGGCATTTTCTTCCATAGAGTGCTTCAAAAGGAGCAGCTTTTAATGTCAAGCGATAACTCATATTGTAAGAGAATTCACCAGAGGTAAGTGCTTATCCCATCCTTTTCCGAATCAATCACACATGCTCTTAGCATGTCTTCCGAGTTTGGATCGTTCTTTCACTTTGTCCATCTGTTTGAGGATGGTACGCGGTACTCATATCTAAGTTGGTACCCATGGCTCTTTGAAGCGCTTGCCAAAATCTTGAGGTGAATCGGCTATCACGATCGATATGATAGAGATTGGTACACCGTGACGAGAAACAATCTCTTTGATGTACAATCTAGCGAGTGTAATCATCTCGTCGTTCTCCTTGATTGGCAAGAAATGAGCGGACTTTGTAAGACGGTTCACAATAACCCAAATGGTGTCAAAACCATTAGAAGTTTTTGGCAACTTTGTGATGAAGTCCATTGTGATTCTTTCCCATTTCCACATAGGAAGTTCTCGTTGAGTTAGCAATCCAGATGGCTTTTGATGTTCAAATTTTAACTTTCAAGCATGTCAAACATTTATCATGATACAATGATATCGCCTTCATATTAGGCCACCAAGACAAAAGCTTTAGATCTTGATACATCTTGTTGGGACCAGATGTATGGAATACTTCGATTTATGTGATTCATGCATGATGAGTTCTCGGATACCTCCAAAGAGTGGAATCCAACTTCGATTCTTGAAACATAGCGTTCCGTCCGATCTCTTCACAAATCCATTCTCATTCTCCCAAGATGCCATAAATCTTCTCATTCGCCTATTTTCTTCCTTAAGGGCTTCGATCCGAGCTTCAAGAATTTTCGATGGTAGGGTGAATTGATTACCATTCCCAATGATCTCACTCTAAGTGGCTTAGGCGATCTTTTCTCGTCAAGGCATCGGCAACAACGCTTGCCTTTCCGTGATGATAACGGATCTCGCAATATAATCACTAAGCACCGAGCCACGACGCTGACGATATTCAATTCCTTTGATCTAAGATGTGTTGAAGACTTTTGTGATCGTGTACACTATACACTTGGTTCCGCATGATAATGTCTCCATAATTTGAGTGCAAATACCACGGCGCCAAGTTCTAGATCGTGAGTAGTATAATTCTTCTCATGAGTTTTGAGTTGTCGTGACGCATAAGCAATCACCTTGTTCCTTTGCATGAGAACAACGCTTAAACCCATGTGTGAAGCATCACAATATACTACAAAATCTTCGGCTCCTTCCTAGTGCCAAGATAGGTGCTTCGCAAAGTTTGTTCTTTAGAGTTGAAAAGTCGATTCTTGATCGCCTCCCCATTCGAATTTCTTCGCTCGGGTTAACTCGGTCAATGGTTTAGCTATTTTCGAGAAACCTTCGATGAATCTTCGATAATAACCAAAGAAGTCCTAAGAATTGACGAATTTCAAGCAAGTTTAGTGGCATCGCCAATTCTTAACAGATTCAATCTTTGAGGATCCACATGGATTCCTTCACCGTCGATCACATGACCAAGAAATTGACTGTCTCAATCCAAAAGTCACACTTGGAAAACTTTATGCATAATTTTTCATCCTTGAGTAACTTCGTGATGCCTTCGTGTGTTCCGCATGTTCTTCTTTATTACGAGAGTAGATAAGAATATCGCCGATGAACACAATGACTAATTTATCCAGATATGGTTTGCGACTCTATTCATGAGGTCCATAACACAAAGAAAGTATTAGTTAAACCGAATGGCATTACTTGGAATTCATAATGGCCATATCGAGTTCTAAATGCGGTCTTGGGTATATCTTCTTCTTACCCAGAATCGATGATATCCGATCTTAAATCAATCTTCGAGTATACACTGAGCCTTGTAACCGATCAAACAGATCATCGATTCTTGGTAAGGGATAGCGTTTTTGATTGTGAGCTTGTTCAATTCTCTATAATCGATACACATCCGAATGATCCATCTTTCTTCTTAACGAATAATACCGTGCTCCCTGTGGTGAGGAACTTGGTCTAATGAATCCTTTCTCGATAGCTCTTCTAGTTGTTTGATAACTCTTGCATTTCGAGGGCGCTAAACGGCACGGTGCTCGTACATGTGAGTAGCTCCGTGAATAAGATCGATTTGAAATTCGACTTGTCGAGCAGTGGGAGTCCGTGCAAATCTTCCGAAACACCTCAGAAAATTCCTTGATTACAAGTACATCCTCTAGTCGCTTTCTTCCGACTTCTTTTCCGTTACTTGAGCTAAGAAGGCATAACATCCTTTTTCCATGTACTTTATTGATTTCGCACGTGATATGATACTTAAGTACTTTCTACTTTGATCTCCTTGATGACTAAGGTTTCACCGTTGATCGATATGAACGGTTTTCTCGTCACAAACAATCCTAGCACGGTGTTTGGACAACCAATCCATGCCAATTACGACATCGAAACTTCCAAGTTTGATTGGCAAAAGATCTATGAGGAACGAGTGATCTTGTAATAGAATAGGACAATTACGGATTACGGTGTTGGTTCCTATTATTTTCCCATCGGCAAGTTCTATCTCATAAGTTGTATCTAAGGCGATTGGGGATATTTCAAGTAATGGTGCAAAAGTAGTAGATACAAAACTCTTATCGGCTCCAGAATCAAACAAGATTTTTGCATGATTGTTAAGAGAATACGCACCGCCACAATGTCGTGGTTCAACGGTGCATCTCCATCTCCTAGCATGTACACTCTTGCACGCCGCATTGTTTGTTTGAACGACATTTAACTTTGGGCATTGACTCATGAAATGACCCGGTTCTCCACATCCATAGCGCTCATGTTTGTCACAAAGTTGCCTCTTCCGTGGTTTCGCAATGCTTACCTTGATGACCTACCTTGTTGCACTTATCGCACTTCACAAGACAAGGTCCGTAATGGTGCATCAAACATCTGTTACATCGGGATGTGGTCCTACATACCCTTTTCCAAAGAAGGTGCAAGATAAGCCCTCGCGGCTTCTTGCCTTCGGTTTTGCCGATTGTGATGTTGGTTTCGCTATGTGATATTGGTTGTTGTCCCGATTGTTGTTGTTGGACCGATGGTGGTTGGAATTTGAGGTTTTCCGATCATCAAACTTTCTTTTGTTGTCACTTGAGCCTTGTGCATTTGCAAGCTTTAGTATTGGTTCCATAAGGCGTGGATACAATGACAACTTCTTCAATCAGCTTTTGGATTCAAGCGATGACATCTCCTTCGATGCTTCGAGGTAAACCTCCGATCAAAGCTTCCAAAAGCTTTTCATTGGTGGAAACAATGAGGACATAGAGCTCTCACCATGGAATCTCTTGAAGTATGTCTTGAGATCATTACCTTTAGCACCAAGTGGTAATACTCATCTTCGAGTTTCTTGATCTCGCCTTCTGGGCAATATCGCTTCATTAATAGCTTGTTTCAGATCCGACCATGAAATCTTACAAGCTTCTTCCATTCCAATTGGTTGAGCATGGCCTTTCCACCAAGATAACGATCTTCTAACAAAGTTCCAACAGAAACTTGACTTTGCAATCATCTCGGCAATACTTAGCGTAAATACGCCTCGGCCTCTCAAACCAATGAAGTAAACCAATAGCACCTTCAAGCCCTTGAAGAATGTCGGCTTGCGCTCATGAACTCTTTGTAACTACACTTGCGAGTTACAAAGGACTCACTTTGATTTGTTGGAGTGTTAGTTGCATTTGAGTTTGCCATTTCAAGAAGACGCAGCCTTCGCGACACGATTCTCTTCAAGAATGCGAGCAATTTTCACCACGCGTGTTGCTTGAGCGACACGCCACCTTCACCTCTCGAGCAATTCGGCGTTTCGCCTTCTCTTGCAATTTCGCTTTCTGCAATTTCGCTTCTTTGCAATTTCACTTTTCTGCAATTTCAATTGCTTTGCAATTTCACTTCACGTGCCTCTTGGGCAATTGCTCACCAACGCTCAACTGCTCTAGCAAGATCGACATGTTGTGCTATAGTCAGCTAACACTTTCAATGACCATTTTCGAATAGTCATGGAGTGATGGTGGATGAGGTAGCTTTCTTCTTGACCATTTTTCTAAAATTTCCAAGAATAAATACCAAGATTAAGAAATTATCGATCGATGATAAACCGATTTCATATTATACATATCATAATAGTCCGATTACCACTTTAAATTAATGACATGATATGAATATGATTTTTCTCAACAAATCATAATATATGTATAAGGACATAAGGATCGGTTCGCATACATCACCGAGGAATAATATCATAACATCGTAATAATAGAAATACAACCATAGGATACATGGAATACATCATTACATAGTTTTGTTCACAACCATAGGTTACATCATCATAATTTTGTTCCAAGGTTACAAACCAAAAGATACAAGCCTTAATGCCTCATATGGCGGCTTTATGATACATACTAAGATAAAGATGACTAGGATTTACGATCTCCGGCGCGCCATCCCGACGACGACGAATCTCCTCAACCATGGTCGCCAAGTCTCGGATCCGCCGCTCACGGCTCGATCTCTCGCCTCGAGGTCATCAATCCTCTCCTCCGTAATAGCAAGGTGAGCATGAGCGGATGCAAGTTCGTGATGCAGACTCTCTCTCGACCCAAGGCGCCTCTCAAAGTACTAGCATCTCGGATAGTAGTCTCCAATCTCCGAGTCAATTGGTTAACGGCCTCTCGCCTCCACAACTGGTACTCATCATATCAAACACAATCTCAATGGAGTAGCGACCTACCACGAGGTTTTCGACTTCTTCCTCCAAGCTCTCTATCCTAACCAGTGGAATCTCATCATAATGTGCCATGAGCTCATTCAACCGGTCTTCGTGCTTGATAAGTCTCGTAGCCAACAGAGGAATAGTGTGGTGTACCGTTCACCCAGCAATGTAGAATCGAGTCGGTGCAAGAGTTGAGCTTTCTCCAAGCTCGAACGAACTAGGTGTTCCTCCTCTTCTCTCCAACGTCAAGTAAAGGTATCAAGAATGACCATCGCCTAGCACCGGATTTCTTCCTTGGTCCGGTCTCATTATCCACTGAGTAGGCTTGTCGATCGATAGTGATGGTGGATAGCACTTGATGCAAAGCGGTAAAATTGGCTCACTAAAAGTGTCCAAAGGAGGTGATGATGTAGGTGGTGATGAAACAGAATAGTAGTGGTCCGATGGTAGAACACGAAGAGTGGCAGTGGTGGTGAAGTAGCGAGGTGGAACAAAGAGTGAAACCGGTGATGACCGAGCGGTGGTGACCGAGCCGATGGCGATCGAGCCGTGGCATCACATGAGTCATAGTGATGGGTCGCACACGCTTCCTAGCGGTGCGCTTGAAGGTCTTACCATTAGGATGCGCCTATAAGGTACTCCAAACGGCCAGCTCATGAGGCTTAAGAACACGAATCCTACGTCGACGACGACGGATAGCTTGGGAAGATGATCCGTAAGAACTGATGAAGGTAGTCGTTGTTTCTCGATGACTTGATGATCCATCATCCACAACAACATCTCAAGGTGTAGCCATTGTCGCGACTCATAGTATCGATCTAGGGTCATGGAAGCAAAAGCATTGTACTCTTGAGGATGAGCAACATAGTCGAGCAAGAGGAGTTCGGCAACTTCACCTTCCTCAAAGGTTCGGGCCATCCAAACAAGAGTCGGTATGACAGATCGGGATGAGTCGGCATAGTGACAACAGAGGACATGGTATCATCCATCTCTTGTCTCGAGGACGTAACAACCGGTGGGATGCGTACATGGTATCAGAATAACCCATAAATTAATGTAAGTAAATGCCAATAATATAATTATTTTAGTTAGCTACACATATTTGCCAAGCAAATCTCCATGCCTAACTAAAATGAATGCAATTTACTTATGATCTAGTGATGCATCAATCCTAATGCATAGAGCGGTCACGGAAGGGCGTAAGGCGGTGGTGTAAAATAGTCCCGCTTTTAAAAGTGCGGTTATAGTCCAAATGATTTTGAAAAACTCTTTGGTTCTCTATAACCTTGGCTCGATGCTAATCAGAACACCCCGAAAATCTTAATGACAATGAAGACTAATTCGGTGTTACTTGAATGGAGATCATAGTCAATAATTATAGAAAACGACTCGAAGAGACGTTTATTAAAATAGTTATCATTCATCGAAAACTCATAGTTTGTTACAAAACATTGTAAATAGATCAAGTGTTTTTCCCAAAAGAAAGATCATGAGTTTGAAAGAAATGATAACTTTTATGTTTTACACCACCGTGATAAGCCTTGCCATGCCCTGCTCCGCACCTTGGTCATAATCTTCACCGACACCGAGATAACATGCTTAAAAGGGTCAACAAAATGTTGAGTGAAGTCCATAGGTTTAAAATAAGTTGAACACAAGTATAAGATCATGATCATTGTAAACTAACAATATCATAAGAAAATATCACAGATTATTATGCACTAAGCTCATGAAACCAAGACTCAACCGCATACACCGAATTACCAAAGGTACGTAAGTATGCCCCAAAGGAGGTAATAGCCAATTACCTAAAGAAATTGATATGGTGCGCCTGTTATTTCTCTATAACCGAAACGGGTTCGTTAATCCCCATAGTACTATTCACGATATCTACGCTCACTCGCGGTGACTAATGGTTCATGATCGGGACTTGTGGCTAACAACTTAGGCAATACCAATAATCAAGAGGATCAAGCATTTATGAAAACCTTGTGTTCTAGTTTAGAGCATGTATCTCCTCGGGGTTTATAAAAATAAAGTAAAAGCGAGGCTATGAACTCACCTTGATGATAATGCACACGCACAAAAAGATCAAGCACAATGTAGCGGAGGTTCCAACTCGAAACCTAAAATGATGAGATGGCAAGTCTCAAGAATGAGCATTTTGGTTCATGACCAAAATAATAGAGCATTGAATATTCTTATTCAATAGATCATTGGATTGTCCAATCCAATAGTGTGCGATCGTGATTAACGCTTTTAAGTTAATTTACATGCTACATTGTCTTAACTAGAGATCCTCACTTACGCATAAGTGAAATGTTTTCCCCGTTGTGATCTTAATAGATTTGTTGAGTATTTTAACGTATTTAGATTCCCCGACATTTTATCGAAATATGTATATACTTAATTATTTTCTAATAAATATATATTTACATATACATTTATACATGAAATAAGTTTATCATTATTCAAAATATTACGCTCATGTGATCAAAATACTCATTTTACGAGGCTATTATGAAATCATAAGTTTTGATAAACTTTTCCCAAATTTACACTTTTACCCTCGAGTTACAAAAGTACAAGTTTAGTCCCTATACTTTTAGAAAATAACAATTGTACCCATAAATATCATATGCTTAAAGTTTTCGATTTGACATTTTAGTCCCCAGAAACCGATTTTTATAAAATTAACTTTTGTTACACTTTCAAATATTTACTTTATTTAGTTATAAGTTTATTGAAAGTAGAGGGGTATATTTTGCCAAGCTGAGATAGTTGTAAAATAAAAAGGGAATGAAAATGCTCATAGGAAGAATTCGAACTAGGGACCTCTCGCTTAACACAACACGCCCTAACCAACCGAGCTAGGCTCATTTTGTGTTTTATATCCACGTAATATGCTATATATATCGTACGCTTCGTGTTAAAATCCTTGTATATAGGCTACTGTGATCGTGGTCATGCATGGTATCCATTTTCTTGTTTCCATTTCTTCTTCTTCTTCAAGGAAGTTAGAGTTATGGTAAAGCTCGATATTCATTTTAGTTTTCACAGAACCTTAGCATGTGTGTTAGCAAAGTTTCGATATATTTAAGATGAAAGTGTTCCTAACGAGTATAAATGTAATACTAGACATCGAAGCATGATATGAGTTGTATCGAAATAGGTTCGAGGAAAACTTACAATCACTCAAGAGAGTGGTGTGGGAACTCGGATGGGAAGAGACACGCCGAGAAAGACACAACCGATAGAAACCCGAGTATTCACAACAATAATCCCATGTAACCTCCTAGTTTGCTAGTAACCCAATATTTATTTTCTTCCTTTCTTCTTGATCGACAGAAACCAAAGAAATAGGGTGAAGTGTTTGTGAGTTGTATGAGTTTAAGTGAAGGGTGTGTATGCTTGTCGTGGGATTTTAAAGAGATTCAAGCATGGCTTTTTCAATTTTTAAGTCTCCTAGCTTTCCTAATTCTAGCCTTATAGTCATGTGATGAAATGTATTTGGTCTACCTTGTAAGATTTTCAGCTAAGAGTTGAGGCGTGCCATTGCTTAGTCAAGTCACTTGGGACATTATATCCATTGGTTTATAGAGTCAATGTTTAGTTAAAGGGTGTTTTGTTTAGCTTAGGTAATTTTATATTGGTTTAGGGTAGTCTAAGCAAAGGATTTGTCTCCTCTTTTAACCACCATACGCAAGGCATGGGACAACAATGTTTCAAGTTTAGTTTGGTTGAGATTTAGTTAGCTTGAATTTCGTTTTCATGCCCGGTTATAAGGAAAGAAGGCACAAAAATGTTAACTACAATATTAGTAGTTGGTCCTAGGCTTTGGGGTTTGATCCATTCGACGAGGCCCATAACTAAAGAAGAATGGGAGTTGGGCTCTTTTTTTTTTTTTTTTTTTTTGGTGCGTGAGCTAAGCCAAGGCCCAACGAGAATATTGTGTAGCTTTGGGTCCGGTTACGAGGCCCAATTACGAGTTGAGTTGGATCATGAGATGGTACGGAGTCCAATGAGTTTCGGGAACTAATTTTAATATATTTTTATTATAATTTAATTCGTAATTTTTACAAATTTTTACGTATTCATTACGTATTTTAGGATTATCAAGATAGTGGGGAAATTTATTTAGATCACAACGGTATCTTTTATGAACGCTCAAGCTGCGTTGATCATGCATATGCCAAATGATATGCAAATGTGATGCTTAGAAAATTTCATGACGAAATAGATCGTGTTTAATTCCTGATTAAAACGTTAAGTACATTGAAATTTTCCGGGAGCTTACAGCTAGTACCTGAGGTGTAGGTTCCTTTCTTGGTAATCCCTTCTCATAGTCACTTAGTATTGCATGTAACTCACTAACTGCCTTCCCGTAATGCATGTTAAAATTGTGCAAAACCACCAAACTCTTTGTTAAGGATTTGTTGATCGTGCCAACACATACATCCCGAGGATAATGATAGTTGAGACGCCAAGTTAGTCCAAGTAACTTTTCATTTCAAGAACATGAGTACTCACAGATTTACCGTCTCCTGCTTTGCGTACTGTAGAGAATCAATAAGATCATACAGCTTCTACAATGCCGGCTTCTCAAACATACGCTTGAGTTCATTGGGCATATCCATGGGAGAATAATTTTCAAATTGCTTTTGCAATGAAGGTATCATACTCCCAAGCATAAGACACACAACTTCATTGTTTCTATCATACTCAATAGTCCAAGTCATAGCACTTCAAGAGTCGAGTCAAGAGGAGGAGAAGGAGGAATAGACCGATTCACATAATCTAGTCTTTTAGCCACTCGTAGGACAACTCGGGTTGCCTATACCATTCATTGTAATTATCACCATCAATCTTTCTATCAAACAAAGATTCAAAGCATAACTTAGTGTGTGGTTATCGTTGAGCCATTTCACGAAAAAGTTCGAAAGTTAGTGCCGGAAATTTAGTTCAATTGAGGGATATGGTCACACTTGTAAATGGGTTGGAAGTACGGAGTGTACACCCATTAAGTCCCTGAACCACCCTGACTCTGATAGTAGTTTAATGTTGCTGATAAGTTTATCAGAGAGTTGATCTTTGATGTACTCATCAGGGAGTAACTCATCAGAAGGTTCCATTCTTCAGGGAGTTATCTCATCAGAAAGCAATTCTCATCAAAGAATGAATGCTCATCAACAAGTGTTGCAAGTGGTACTCATCAAAACTTATCAGCATGCTAATAAGTGTTTCTGATGAGAGACCCATGACTTTGTAGAGTTAGTTTGTAACTACTTTGACCCATCAATGCCAGCTTCAAACTCGAATTTAGACCATAATGACTTGGTCTTGTAACCACTATTGCTATAATGGAGGAACATTATGAGGAGATTAATTGGCCGATTAATACTCTTAATCCCTTTTTGACTAGCTTTGAGTATATTTTCCTATAAATAGGAATCATATTATGCATGGAAAAGATACACAAAACTAAACACCTGAAAGCAAACAGGTTCTTGATTTGTGCCTAAAATAAGAACAACACTTGGTCTTATCCCATAGATATATTCGTGTAACCCAGGAAAAGGGTTTAATAGTTTCTATTGGAAAGTGATAACACGATTTCAAGTGATATCCGATACCCATTGAATATCTACACCCAACTGGGAACACAACTGAACCATCTAACAATCAATAGAAACTTACTGATAATCAATGGCTGCTGCTAAGAAGCAAATGGCTGCTAACTTTTTAAAATTGGAAAAGTTTGAAGGTGTCAATTTCAGAAGATGGCAAAAGAAGATGCGCTTCTTGTTGTCAAGCATGAGTGTGGTGTATGTCCTGAGCACACCTATTTCAGATGATAGGGATGATGCGACTGTGGAACAGATGAGGAAAAAGAGCAAATGGGAGAATGATGATTACATTTGCAGAGGTTTAATCGTAAATGGTATGTCTGATCCTTTGTTTGATATTTATCAAAATGTGGAATCTGGTAAAGAGCTATGGGATTCCTTGGAAGCTAAATATACGGATGAGGATGCATCAAGTAAGAAGTTCTTTGTAAGTAATTTTAACAATTACAAAATGGTTGATTCTAGACCTGTCATGGAACAATACAATGAACATCTTACTATACTTGGTAGATTCAGACAACACAAAATGAATATGGATGAAGCTATTCTAGTCTCTTGTGTCATTGATAAACTCCCTCATTCTTGGAAAGATTTCAAGCATATGCTGAAACATAAAAAGGAGGAATTAACTCTTGTTGAGTTGATGCTATTTGCGCATCGAGGAATCACCCAGCGCAAAACAAAGGATTTGAGCCAAAGAGTAGCAATGTTACTGGTCCATCAGTTGTCAATATGGTGGAGCATAACAACTCTGCCAAATACAATGAAAACAAGGGCAAACGTAAGCATCAGGATAATACCAAAGCTGATCTTAACAAGAAGCCGAAAGTAACTTGTTAGAAGTGTGGAAAAACTGGACACTCAAGGAAGGATTGTAAGGGTGTTAAAATTGGCAATAAAGCCAATGGATTAGGTACAAGTGGATCAGGGACTGATTCAACCAACCCTCTAAAAGGTCAGATAGTGTTTAATAAGTCTTTTTAGATTTATTATGTTACATATATATATATCTGAGGCATATTTTATGCAGGATGATGATGTTGGGTGGTAGGTTGACTCTGGTACAACAATCCATGTATGTAAAGATAGAAGCTGGTTCAAGACCTATGAGTCACTGAATGATGGTTCTATTCTTCATATGGGAAATGAGTCAACAGCCCTGGTACATGGAAGAGGATGTGTGGATTTAAGATTTAGTTCTGGAAACATTGTTTCTTTGTTTAATGTTTTACATGTTCCAAATATTAGAAAGAATTTGGTTTCTAGTAGTATTTTGAATAATTGTGGTTATAAACAAGTTATTCAATCTAATAAGTTTGTTTTGTCTAAACATGGTGTGTTTATTGGTTTTGGCTATTTGTGTAATCAAATGTCCAATAATTCAGCCTTTAGGTCAACCTCTAAAATAAATGATTCAAACCTATGGCATGCTAGACTTGGCCATGTACACTTTAAGAGAATGTGAGATATGTCTAAGGATGGGTTAATCACAGCCGTTGATATGGACACTAGAAAGTGTAAAACTTTCATGATGACCAAAATAACTAAGAAACCATTTCACACTGTAAAACGTGAAACTGAAGTTTTGGAGCTTATACATAGTGACCTATGTGATTTTCATGCTACTCCCTCTTTGGGGAATAAGAAATACTTTGTGAAATTTGTTGATGATGCTTCTAGGTTTTGTTATGTTTATTTGTTACATACTAAGGATGAAGTATTAGATACATTTAAAGTGTTTAAAATTGAAGTTGAATTGCAAAAAGAATCCCTGATCAAGAGATTCAGGACTAATAGCGGAGGTGAGTACATGGATACTCTGTATTATCAGTCTGCTGGTATAATCCATGAAACGACTGCTTCGTATACTCCACAACAAATGGTATCTTTGAAAGGAAAAATAGAGTACTAAAAGAAATGGTTAATTCCATGTTGTCCTACTCAGGGCTGAGTCACGGATTCTGGGGTGAAGCTATGTTAACAACTTGATATTTATTAAATATGGTTCCTAATAAAAGGAACAAGGTAACCCCTTATGAACTCTTGACTAAAAGGAAACCCAACCTGAACTTTCTCAGGGTTTGGGGTTGTAGGGGTGTTGTAAGACTCCCTTATCCAAAGCAGAAAACTTTGGGTGAAAAAGGCATTGAATGCATCTTTATTAGATATGCTAAGCATTCCAAGGCTTTCAAGTTCTATGTTATTGAACCTAATGAAAGTGTTTCAATTAACTCAATAATTGAATCAAGGGATGCAATCTTTGATGAGAACAGATTGTCATCAGTCCCTAGACCAAGTCAGAAGATTCCAAATGGACCTGATGACATTGGTATTTCAGAGTTCCCTGATGAGGTTGTGGTACAACAACCTAAGCTCAGAAATAGCAAAAGGGCCAAGACTCCAAAGTCATTTGGACCTGAGTTTCAATTATAATTAATTGAAGGAACAAGTGATTAGGTCTTTGACCAATACTCCTATTGCTTCATTGTTGAGGATGATCCCAAGACATTTGAGGAGGCAATGAAGTCCCAGGATGTTGCTTTCTAGAAAGAGGCAATTAATGATGAAATTGACTCCATCATTGTTGGGAATTCGTGAAACCGTGATTCTGCTGATCGAGAACAATGGATTCTCGTGAAGCAATGAGTCGTGGAATCAACAAGCAAAGAAGCCGTGATTCTCATCAAATAATGAATCGCAGTAGAGCGTGC
This sequence comes from Chrysanthemum lavandulifolium, assembly GCA_022545495.1. Taxonomy (NCBI): domain Eukaryota; kingdom Viridiplantae; phylum Streptophyta; class Magnoliopsida; order Asterales; family Asteraceae; genus Chrysanthemum; species Chrysanthemum lavandulifolium. The sequence goes on along the minus strand of CM040244.1, from coordinate 31,933,785 downwards.
TTGAGTTTAATTATTTATATGTTAGCCCATATTTATTATTGTACTGCCCAAGGTTAGCATGGGCTTGTTTAGAGTTTTCCCATAATTATTCTATGTATGGGTTAAAACAATATTTAGTTGCATGCTTGCATGCTTGTACGTCTCCCTAGAAAGGGTTTAGTGTTCCTTGTGTATAAAAGGAGCTTAAGTCTTTTGTATTAAACACTTGATTAAAAACATTAAAAGAAAAACCTCTTTAGAGAGTGTAATAAAGATCCATAGAGGATCATAGTTCTATTAGAAAAACCTTGTTGGTAACTTTGATTGTGTTCTTATTATTCCGCTGTGCATGTTCAATCATTGTTATTATATACTCTAGTTGAGTTCGGAACTTTGTCAGGTGCATTGATTGAGGGGAGGCTTATTGTTGTATTTTTGTTTTCTAACCATTTTTGCAGCTGTTGGATCCTCACACGCCTAAGGGAGGCTTAGTGTTTCTACCGACACTACAACCGCTTTGGTTTCGTCACGCTGATGGTATCTTGTACATGTTTTGGTTATTTCTATTTCTTCTTAGTTTTATTTAAAAAAAAAAAAAAAAAAAAAAAAAAATCGTGTTATTTCTTGTGTTTAGTGTTAAAAAAAAAAAAAAAAAAAAAAAAAAAAACCTCTAACCCGTCTGTGTTCGCTTAATCTCTTGCTTGCAGTTTTGGTGTTGGTTCATTACTACACCACTCATGATTTTCATCTCACCATGTCTTTCGACACAAGAGTTGGCAAGCCCACAAGATTATGGCTTGTGGTAAAGGTCATGAAAATCCATAAATGGTAATCAACTCACCATGATGATGATGGAATTCCATCAAAGAGTTGGCTAGTCCTGAGCAAACGGCTCCAGGTAAAGACATGTCAAATCCGTTTATGGTTGCTGGTTTGCCAATAAATCAGATGGTTATCAATGTACCATAGTTTTCGAACTTAAACATTTGGCTACTCCAGTAGTGATGGCTATTGGTAAAGAGACATCAAATCCATTAGTTTCAATGATTCACCTCTCACAGGAGTTAACTCACCTGGATGTGATGAGAATAGTATGCAACTAATGAGTCTTGATGTACACTATGTCACTTGTTGCTGCAAAGACCTAGCGTTTCAAAGTTTAGTCATCATAGAGATGAGAATATTATTGGTTCTTTGCTACTGATGTTTGAAAACAATCCTCTAGTACTACAGTTTCTAAGATCTATCAAGGTTAGGAAACTAGAACTTAACCAAGTCAAATTCCAGTTTAGGGGAGGATTGTTGGGAATTATGCTAAGTAGGATTTCCGTCAATACTACCGAAGGATTCTCATTGAAGTAGAGCGTAATCAAGAAGAGATTCTACTAAAGTATAAAAGCCGTGCCGTGTTTCGCTTTCAAGGGTGGAAGTCGACTAGGATCAGAGAGCGCTTTATTATTTAAATGCTAACCCATCATTATTCTTGTAACGCCCGAGGTTAGCATGGGTATTATTGTACCGCTCAATATTGTTTAGTGTTTTAGCCATTAAATGCATGCTTGCATGTTTAGTCGATTGAGTAGTAATAGTTTAGGTTCCTTGTCTATAAAAGGAACTTCATAGTTTGTAGTAGATAACTCATTCGAAACATAGAGTTTCAGTTAATAAAAGATCCATAGAGGATCTAAGTGTTCTTAGTTATAACAACTTGTATTTACATTCCGCTATAGAATACGAGTTGTAGAGATTTTATATTAGTTTGCTTATGATTACATAGGCAACACTAACGATCTACGAGTGCTCAAGATCTGTCAAGGTCTGTCTGTTTTCAACAATCATGGGCAACAACACTTGGGTGTTGGTTGATCTACCACCTGGTTGCAAGCCTCTAGGTTTCAAATGGATTTTCAAAAGGAAAATGAAGGTAGATGGAACTATTGAAAAGTTTAAGGCTAGACTAGTCATTCAGGGCTTTAAACAAAATTCAGGGATAGACTATTTTGATACTTATGCCCAAGTGGCTCATATCAGTACCATAAGATTGTTGATTGCTTTGGCATCAATTCACAATCTGATTATTCATCAGATGGATGTGAAGACAGCTTTCTTGAATGGTGAATTGGATGAGGAGGTCTACATGAACCAACCTCATGGCTTCATCATGACGGGGAATGAAAACAAGGTGTGCAAACTGATTAAGTCTTTGTATGGAATGAAACAAGTACCTAAGTAATGGCATCAAAAGTTTTATGAAGTAGTTTTGTCTAGTGGTTATGTTCTTAACCAATCTGACAAATGTGTATATAGCAAATTTTATGAATCTGGTAAAGGAGTCATCATTTGTCTATATGTTGATGACATGCTGATCTTTAGCACTGACCAAAATCAGGTAGACCTGACAAAGGAACTTTTGTCATCAAGTTTCTCCATGAAGGACATGTGGAAGGCTTATGTTATCCTTGGTATAAGGATTAAACATGAAAGTAAAAGAATTTATGTCTCTCAGTCTTATTATATTGAGAAGGTGTTAAAGAAATTAATTACTTTGAGTGTACTCCACTGAGTACTCGTATGGATACAAGTGAGAAGCCGATGCCTAATATCGGTAAGACTGTATCTTAACTTGAGTATTCTAGGGTGATTGGCTGCCTGATGTATGCCATGACTTGTAAAAGATCTGATATTGCTTTTGCAGTAGTTGAACTAAGCATGTACACTAGTAATCCTAGTGCTCATCATTGGCAAGCAGTTCAGAGGGTACTGAATTATCTGAAGAGAACTATGGATTATAGTCTCTCATATACTATTTTTCCTTCGTGTTATCGTGATACACCGATGCAAGTCGGATCAAGAACATCAAGACAATTCGCCTACCAAAGGGTCGGGTATTCCTACTTGGTGGAGGTGAAATTTCTTGGGCATCCAAGAAACAAACTTGCATCACGAGTTCAACAATGGAATATGAATTTGTGGCTTTAGCAACTGCAGGAAAAGAGGCTGAATGGTTGAAAAACTTGCATCTTGAGATTCCATTGTGGCCTAAACCTATAACACCTATTTCTATTCGTTTTGATAGTGCAGGTACATTCGTAAAGACATATAGCCAGATGTACAATGTGAAGTCTGGACACTTAGGTGTCAGGCATAGCATGATTCGTGAGCTTATCATGAATGATGTGGTATCTATAGAGTTTGTTATAACAACCCGCATTTTTCCAATGGTCCTTACTGAAAATAATCTATTTTTAAGTTTACATATTCACCTTTATGCGTAGTTTACAACAAAATGTGGCTAATGCAACATTTTATTAGCAACACTTTCTAAAATTGTTGCATTTTAGAGGACATTAAAGTTTAAGCAACATTTGCAAAATAAGTGTTATGTTATAGATGTAAATGCAACATTTTTGTCAAAAGTGTTGCAATCCTTGTATCTTTTGACTAAAAATTGAACCGCCTCCACCCTCCAAAATGAAATTAGATTAAACTTCTCCCGCCCTCCCAAAATTATTTTCCCCAAATCGCTTCCTTCTTTCTCACTCAAAATTGAAAATTCCATTCCCTCCTACCATTCTTCATTGATCCTCTCTCCTTTTCCACCGTCGCTTTTTCGTTAATCTCTAGCCACTCTATCACACCTCAATATTTTGTCACCAAGTTTGTTACTCCACAATCGGTTTTGCAGCTATGTTCGCCGACTCTTGGGCCCTATATCAAGGTAACCAAACCGCTTCTTCCTCTATTGTTTGTATATTACTATATTATTATGTTTTATTGCTAATTATATAGCCAATGGATGTATATTGAGGTTATCTTTGTGTTCTTAGGAGTTATTTAAATTATTGCGATTAGACTGATTGTGTTTGTTTAATGTTTATACATGCCGTTATCATTACCATATTATCGATTTCGACAATGATTTATTCTATGATATCGAGGTCGTGGGCTAAGCTATGCTTGTGTTATTTATACCATGCCTACAACCTAAAAGGATTTTGAAGGTTTATCTTTCTTTATTTATATCTGTTTAGGGTTTCAATTTTGGGTCGGGTGGGGGTTTCTGCTATACAGTTTTGTTCTTGTGTGCAGATCAATTTTAGCCTTTAAAGTTCATCGAGCAGTCGTTTAAGTGTAACTTGTGTGTGCTTGGCATCCAAAGAAACTACATGTGGAGATGTTCATTGAATTGTAATACAAGTACCCATATACATATATTACTGTACCTAGAATTCTGTTTGAAAGGTATGGAGTTTTATTGAGAATTACATTAATTTTGACTTTTGTTGGCAGTATTAAGGTCTTGTTTACTTTTAGCTACAAAGGATTTATTAGTCATAAATTATCAGCTTAATTTGTATTTTACCTATTAGAACCTTATTCACTCTGTTACAAATTCCTAAATTAGTTTATTATATATTATATCAGTTGTGTTCACGTGTAGAAACTGATGTCAAGTCTTCCAGAGAGACGATCTTCTCTCTTTGGTATGGAGGTTGTTGTTTGGATAAATAATCGGATTCTAGAAATCTCATGAAAGTTAGCTGTGAACCACCAACGGGTGTACTAGTCTTGTTGAGAGCATATATTGTGAACATTTCAAGTGAAAAAGCTAATGTATGTGGCTCCCTTAAAAAACCTTCTTCAATGCTCCTGACTATGTGGAACAAGAGCACCCTCAAGCTCAATTTCCTTTAACTGAAAGGTTAGTTAACTCCTTGAATGATAAACCAAATGTAAGATTTATATAGTTGTAATAGTAAGTATGGTGACGTTCTAGTTCTTTGTTTCACCTATATTAACTCTTTGGCAATCGAATAGAAAATAAAGTCTTGGCATGAGTGGTAAAGTTAAATGATGCAGAATGGGATTTAGTTTTCAGTCATTTAGTTTGTAGAATTAGATTGATAATTAATTCTTGTAAAAAACAATTAGTATTTCAAATTACACTACTTATAGGGACTGTTTGGGATTTGCTTATTAAGATAGCTACTTATACGGGCTGTGTGGGATTATTTATAAAGCCGCTTATGGATACCAGCTTTCTCCCACACAGAACTATATGTGGCCGCTCGAGTTAACAGAAGAAAGGATTGAAGATTATGTGCTGCCACCAAGACGCAAACTATACAAAATGCATTGCCAATTAAGGACGCTTTGAAATCGAAAATTATGGAGCTTCTAGTGAGTCGGTACATGAAATTCAATAATTGTTAAAATAGCTTTTAGAACTATCTGCACTTTTGGAAGAAGAACAGGTAAAACAACAATTGTACTTTTAATCACATTGTTCTTTAAATAGTTGTTCCTTCCATTTTGATTATATATGTGGGGATCATGAGTTTAATGACCAAGTTTATGGATTTTTTTAATGTAAAGTGGATTTAGGGGTTAAAATTTAGGGGAAAAGTGTCGAAAACGGTCACAGGGATACCTCAGTTAGGCTTAGGAATGTACATCTGAATCAAGAGATTCGCCAGGAAAACCTTATCCGTTTACCTGAGAAAATAATGCATATACCTACAATAGTTTGTCTTTCAATTGTTACTATTAGAAAATAACGTTTGTAAAATGTAGTTTGGATTAACATAATTGATACAATTTTTTATACTAGTCCATGGTTGCATTAAACTACTCATTAGTATATATACTAAAGATCGTGGAAGAGAGAATAAAACCATGCATTAAATGCAAACTTTGCCAAATTGGCAAAATGGCCCCGAGGTTCAAGTGACGCAAAATAAGTCCTTTATCATTAATTGCAATCTATAGCAACTGGCAAAATAGTCCCCGAGGTTTAAGTGTCGCTATAAGTAAGTCCTGTAGAATTAATAACTATCTATAGCAACCTGCAAAATTGGTCCCTAAGGTTTAAGTGTCGCTACAAAGTAAGTCCTTTTAAGCCAATCCACGCATCGCTGGGTTTCTACTCGCTTGTTCTATTCATGGAATATGATGACATGGAGAAATGATGGGTGTTTATAGGTTTGTTCTAGTAATATTATGAATGGACCCCTTATGACAACACGAGGGCAAATTTACTGCTTATAAGGTTACTTAGATTTCCTTCATATCCGCATAGATGTACGATTAAGTCCTGTATCACTTTCATTATGCAATACTAATAAGTATTTTGGATGGAGTCGAGGTAGAGATCCATCCTTAGCGAAAAAAATTGTAGTGTAAAATTTTGAAAATATTTGACTTTTTCTCGCAATTTGCCCTCGATTTAACCAATTTATAGTGTAGTTTCTAAAACAAATTAAAATGTGCCCAATGAGCAAAATTTTCTGGTCTCGCCCGGATGGAGTGATAAATGGAAATTCATGCTAGAGCTATAAAATTGATTATATGTTCAGTTATCTATACAAGGATATTTTGTATTTCACTTTGGTAAATAATCATGAAGTGGCTAGCGCTTACAGGGTATAAGCATAGAAGTCATTAGAATAATGGTCTTTAGATCAAGATATAAACATATTGTCGCACTTCACATTTTGATTTTGATACGAAGATGTAAACTCGGCTAAACCGATGAAACCAACAAACAAAATAGGACCGCAGTGTGACTGGTTGTGTACCGTTGATTTATGGTTAATGACTTGAAAAAAGAATCGGGTTAGGTCCAAAACCGAATGAAAACGAGGCCAGACCAGAATATTATTTTATGTTTAAAATAACAAAACCACTGTTTTGATTAAAAAAAAGGGACTGTTGTTGTTTATCCGGTGGATCATTAGGAAGGACTTGGACGAATGTCATGTACTGGTGTGCGATTGTGTATCTAACGATTATGGGGTCTTTCACATGAGAAGATCAACATAACTGGTCTATATTGCTTTTTAATTCCCAGTCATGGGTTGCTGCCAAGATTAATAAATAATATATTATTTTCTATCATCTATATTCAGGTGGTGATTGATAATGGCATACTTCAAGTGACATTATCGAAACCAGGTGGCCTTGTCACAGGGTGCAATACAATGGCCTTGACAATGCTCTTGAGGTGCTTAATCATGAAGGTAATATAGGTAAGTTACACTTTTAAGCCATGTATAATAGCTTTAAGCTGCCAGTAGGTCGAATTTAATATGGGAAAACATAATCAACAATGCAGGTACTGAAGTGTAGTGGAGTGCTCTAGACGACTCAGGTAGAAATGGAGTATTTGAAGTGTATGTTCTCAAACTTATTATATAAATATGTTGCAAGCAAAATAAAGGAAATAAGTGAACCGTGCTGTAGAAACTAGATCATGAGAAGAGGTCGCAAAATGGACACGTTGGGTAACAGATCAACTCGGGTAGTTTGTGACTTATATCAATGGGTCATGTAGACCCGAACCACTTTTTGTTTAAAGCTTTAACATTTCAGTAAAGATTATGTTTTTTTTATGAACACAATACAGGTTAAGTGGTTAACCATGGGTCAGTTCTTAAATAAAATCTCTATAGTTAAGACCAAAGTGTTGCAACACTTTCTAAAATTGTTGCATTTTAGAGGACATTAAAGTTTAAGCAACATTTGCAAAATAAGTGTTGCGGTTATAGATGTAAATGCAACATTTTTGTCAAAAGTGTTGCAATCCTTGTATCTTTTTGACTAAAAAATTGAACTGCCCTCCACCCCTCCAAAATGAAATTAGATTAAACTTCTCCCGCCCCTCCCAAAATTATTTTCCCCCAAATCAGTTTCCTTCTTTCTCACTCAAAATTGAAAATTCCATTCCCTCCTACCATTCTTCATCGATCCTCTCTCCTTTTTCCGGTCTGTCGCTTTTTCGTTAATCTCTAGCCACTCTATCACACCTCAATATTTTGTCACCAAGTTTGTTACTCCACAATCGGTTTTGCAGCTATGTTCGCTCGACTCTTGAGCCCTATATCAAGGTAACCAAACTGCTTCTTCCTCTATTGTTTGTATATTACTATATTATTATGTTTTATTGCTAATTATATAGCCAATGGATGTATATTGAGGTTATCTTTGTGTTCTTAGGAGTTATTTAAATTATTGCGATTAGACTGATTGTGTTTGTTTAATGTTTATACATGCCGTTATCATTACCATATTATCGATTTCGACAAAGATTTATTCTATGATATCGAGGTCGTGGGCTAAGCTATGCTTGTGTTATTTATACCATGCCTACAACCTAAAAGGATTTTGAAGGTTTATCTTTCTTTTATTTATATCTGTTTAGGGTTTCAATTTTGGGTCGGGTGGGGGTTTCGCTATACAGCTTTTGTTCTTGTGTGCAGATCAATTTTAGCCTTTTAAAGTTCATCGAGCAGTCGCTATGTAACTTGTGTGTGCTTGGCATCCAGTAAACTACATGTGGAGATGTTCATTGAATTGTAATACAAGTACCCATATACATATATTACTGTACCTAGAATTCTGTTTGAAAGGTATGGAGTTTTATTGAGAATTACATTAATTTTGACTTCTTGTTGGCAGTATTAAGGTCTTGTTTACTTTTTAGCTACAAAGGATTTATTAGTCATAAATTATCAGCTTAATTTGTATTTTACCTATTAGAACCTTATTCACTCTGTTACAAATTCCTAAATTAGTTTATTATATATTATATCAGTTGTGTTCACGTGTAGAAACTGATGTCAAGTCTTCCAGAGAGACGATCTTCTCTCTTTGGTATGGAGGTTGTTGTTTGGATAAATAATCGGATTCTAGAAATCTCATGAAAGTTAGCTGTGAACCACCAACGGGTGTACTAGTCTTGTTGAGAGCATATATTGTGAACATTTCAAGTGAAAAAGCTAATGTATGTGGCTCCCTTAAAAAACCTTCTTCAATGCTCCTGACTATGTGGAACAAGAGCACCCTCAAGCTCAATTTCCTTTAACTGAAAGGTTAGTTAACTCCTTGAATGATAAACCAAATGTAAGATTTATATAGTTGTAATAGTAAGTATGGTGACGTTCTAGTTCTTTGTTTCACCTATATTAACTCTTTGGCAATCGAATAGAAAATAAAGTCTTGGCATGAGTGGTAAAGTTAAATGATGCAGAATGGGATTTAGTTTTCAGTCATTTAGTTTGTAGAATTAGATTGATAATTAATTCTTGTAAAAAACAATTAGTATTTCAAATTACACTACTTATAGGGACTGTTTGGGATTTGCTTATTAAGATAGCTACTTATACGGGCTGTGTGGGATTATTTATAAAGCCGCTTATGGATACCAGCTTTCTCCCACACAGAACTATATGTGGCCGTTTTCTGAGTTAACAGTAAGAAAGGATTGAAGATTATGTGCTGCCACCAAGACGCAAACTATACAAAATGCATTGCCAATTAAGGACGCTTTGAAATCGAAAATTATGGAGCTTCTTAGTGAGTCGGTACATGAAATTCAATAATTGTTAAAATAGCTTTTAGAACTATCTGCACTTTTGGAAGAAGAACAGGTAAAACAACAATTGTACTTTTAATCACATTGTTCTTTAAATAGTTGTTCCTTCCATTTTGATTATATATGTGGGATCATGAGTTTAATGACCAAGTTTATGGATTTTTTTTAATGTAAAGTGGATTTAGGGTTAAAATTTAGGGAAAAGTGTCGAAACGGTCACAGGATACCTCGCTTAGGCTTAGGAATGTACATCCGAATCAAGAGATTCGCCAGAAAACCTTATCCGCTTACCTCGAGAAAATAATGCATATACCTACAATAGTTTGTCTTTCAATTGTTACTATTAGAAAATAACGCTTGTAAAATGTAGTTTGGATTAACATAATTGATACAATTTTTATACTAGTCCATGGTTGCATTAAACTACTCATTAGTATATATACTAAAGATCGTGGAAGAGAGAGAATAAAACCATGCATTAATGCAAACTTTGCCAAATTGGCAAAATGGCCCCGAGGTTCAAGTGACGCAAAATAAGTCCTTTATCATTAATTGCAATCTATAGCAATCTGCAAAAATAGTCCCTGAGGTTTAAGTGTCGCTATGGGTAAGTCCTGTAGAATTAATAACTATCTATAGCAACCTGGCAAAATTGGTCCCTAAGGTTTAAGTGTCGCTACAAAGTAAGTCCTTTTAAGCCAATCCCGCTGCATCGCGCGGGTTTCTACACTCGTTTGTTCTATTCATGGAATATGATGACATGGAGAAATGATGGGTGTTTATAGGTTTGTTCTAGTAATATTATGAATGGACCCCTTATGACAACATGAGGGCAAATTTACGCTGTTTATAAGGTTACTTAGATTTCCTTCATATCTGCATAGATGTACGCATTAAGTCCTGTATCACTTTCATTATGCAATACTAATAAGTATTTTGGATGGAGTCAGAGGTAGAGATCCATCCTTAGCGAAAAAAATTGTAGTGTAAAATTTTGAAAATATTTGACTTTTTCTGCAATTTGCCCCTCGTACGAACCAATTTATAGTGTAGTTTCTAAAACAAATTAAATGTGCCCAATGAGTAAAATTTTCGGCTCCGCCCGGATGGAGTGATAAATGGAAATTCATGCTAGAGCTATAAAATTGATTATATGTTCAGTTATCTATACAAGGATATTTTTGTATTTCACTTTGGTAAATAATCATGGAAGTGGCTAGCGCTTACAGGGTATAAGCATAGAAGTCATTAGAATAATGGTCTTTAGATCAAGATATAAACATATTGTCGCATTTCACATTTTGATTTTTGATACAGAAGATGTAAACTCGGCTAAACCGATGAAACCAACAAACAAAATAGGACCGCAGTGTGACTGGTTGTGTACAGTTGGATTTATGGTTACTGACTTGAAAAAAAGAATCGGGTTAGGTCCAAAACCGAATGAAAACGAGGCCAGACCAGAATATTATTTTATGTTTAAAATAACAAAACCACTGTTTTGATTAAAAAAAAGGGACTGTTGTTGTTTATCCGGTGGATCATTAGGAAGGACTTGGACGAATGTCATGTACTGGTGTGCGATTGTGTATCTAACGATTATGGGGACTTTCACATGAGAAGATCAACATAACTGGTCTATATTGCTTTTTAATTCCCAGTCATGGGTTGCTGCCAAGATTAATAAATAATATATTATTTACTATCATCTATATTCAGGTGGTGATTGATAATGGCATACTTCAAGTGACATTATCGAAACCAGGTGGCCTTGTCACAGGTGCAATACAATGGCCTTGACAATGCTCTTGAGGTGCTTAATCATGAAGGTAATATAGGGTGTTACACTTTTAAGCAATGTATAATAGCTTTAAGCTGCCAGTAGGTCGAATTTAATATGGGAAAACATAATCAACAATGCAGGTACTGAAGTGTAGTGTGGAGTGCTCTAGACGACTCAGGTAGAAATGGAGTATTTGAAGTGTATGTTCTCAAACTTATTATATAAATATGTTGCAAGCAAAATAAAGGAAATAAGTGAACCGTGCTGTGTAGAAACTAGATCATGAGAAGAGGTCGCAAAATGGACACGTTGGGTAACAGATCAACTCGGGTAGTTTGTGACTTATATCAATGGGTCATGTAGACCCGAACCACTTTTTGTTTAAAGCTTTAACATTTCAGTAAAGATTATGTTTTTTTACGAACACAATACAGGTTAAGTGGCTAACCATGGGTCAGTTCTTCAATAAAATCTCTATAGTTAAGACCAAAGTTTCTTTTATCTGTTTTACGATTAATAAAATACCATTTATATAATCATAGTAACTAAACAATTTTCCTACTTATTAAAACAGATTGACGGTCCTGCTCCTGCTCTTTTAAAAGCTGAGGTGCCTGGTGAGTTTGAAGAGGTACTCTTTCTGAAACGTAGCGTGTCTTGATGACACTAAAATGGTAGACTCTCAAAACACATAACGTGTCTATTAATCTTGGTTACAACACAGAGCACAATGAGTGAAGAATGTGTCGTCATCTTCCAAAAATTATTGTGATGAGCAAAATTTTGAGGTGCTAGTAACTATTTTACAAGAACTATTGATGCACAATGAGTTTTCAATCAATGTGCTACTATTGATCTACAAAATCGATATGGATTTTTGTATCTTGTGTTCTCATGAAAGTTTGTTATCTTTATTTACTTAACAGATTTGGATTGATGATAGTTTCGTAGATAAGTTTATAATTCATCAAGTAATATTATGAAGCTAGTCCGCCATTCAGCGTGTTATGAAGATAGTTAAATATAAGGTAACTATTTTACTAATGGTACCTATACTTTTATTTCAAGCTATGTAGAAAAAACTAATCTTAATCGCTTTCGTATGACAGCTACATTGCTTTAATGTACTTTACCAAAAAATAACTGTAGGTGGAGAGCTTTAAAGAAGATGTCAAGATATCTGGATTTTATTTAGATAACTTTTCTTTATAAGATTATGTATGTTAGCTATTTTACATTGAATAACTTGGTTAAGTACATCACATTTTCTATTGTATTTATTATTTCTATTATGGAATGAAAATGTCAATTTATATATTAGACTTAGCTGAAAAATTTGTGTATTTTAAACATTCAATATTTGGGTGTTGCATGAAATAAAAGTGCTACTAATCATTATAAATTGTGTTGCACTAGTATGATAAAACATTAGAAAGTGTTGCACTTGATGCATTAAAGTGTTGTAAGCTTCTGGTTCCAAATGAAGAAGTGTTGCACATCAATGGGAAAAGTGTTGTTATTGAATCTAAAAGTGTTGCACTTGTGTGTATAAGTGTGGCACTTGAGTGTAAAAACTGTTGCATTTTATTTCAAAAGTGTTGCACATTGAAGTATTGCAATTGCTAAACATTGGCAACACTTTTAAAAAATGTTGCATAATCCAATATAAGTGTTGCATATACCTAAGGCAACGTTACATAACGCAGCACTTGGAAAAGTGTCGCATTATGCGTAATGCAACATTTTAATGGCATAATACAACACTTTATTGGTGTTGCCTTAACTTCATTTTGTTGTAGTAGCTTGGGTGGGATTTGAGGTTATATAGACTTGAGAATGTTGGAAGGGGGGATGCCAAAAGTGCCAATTTGAAAGACAAAACAAATCTAAAGTCTTTGACATTACAATGGGGTGATTATTGGGAACGAGAAATATCTGATTCAGAGGAGGTTCTTGAGGGATTGGAACCAAATTCGGGTCTGCAGGAGTTGACTATATGGAATTACGTGGGAAGGGTTAATTCTCTGAGTTGGATGGTCAAATTAGTCAATTTGACTAGTATTAAATTGCATGATCATGAAAACTGTGAACAACTTCCGCCACTTGGGAAATTACGCAACCTCAAGAGAATTAAATTGCGACAAATGCGGTCTTTAAAGTGTTTCCATGATGATGACTATGTTACATCAAGGGACGGAAACATTCTCTTTCCTAATTTACAGAAGTTAAATATACGGGTTTGTACGTCTTTGGTTTCTCTGCCTAGTAACTTCCCAAAACTCAGGTCTTTACAAATACATTCTTGTGACAATTTACGTTCTCTACCAGATGAGATACAAAGTTTCAAGGATCTCAATCAAATTACAATTAAATTTAGTAAAATTCTAAGCAAAAGGTGTGAAGAGGGGAAAGGAAAGGATTGGACTAAAATTTCTCACATTCATGATCGCAACATTCAACCTCCACAAGTTTACTGTAATATTCTCCTTTTATTATTTCTTTTAATTATACATGGTTGTTTATCTTTAAAGAAATCTAATAGAAAAAAGTATTTAATTGTTGCTTTTCAAAGTGAAAGAAAATGTACTATTTTCAAATGTCAAATGTTCTTTTATGATAACAAAGATAAAGCCAAATCCATAATAAAAACTGTTAATCAAGATTTCTAAATAACGATATAATTTGTTCATCATCGCTTTGATATGAGTTTTAAGTAAACAAAGTCAACACACACAATATCATAGCGATTTTCATATAGCGGCGGAAAATCACACTATTCTCATAAATCATTCACTTGTAATCATTTTAGAGCATCTATTTGAATTGTAAAACAACATTTCTCTGTAACAAACTCACTATCATAATAACAAATCATCAAATTGTTCAATACTTTTTCTAGTTCTTGAGTATTCACATTTGACTAATTATAAATAATAATATTATTCAACAAATGTGAATACTCAAGAACTAGAAAAGAGTATTGAACAATTTGATGATTTGTTATTATGATAGTGAGTTTGTTACAGAGAGAAATGTTGTTTTTACAATTCAAAGAGATGCTCTAAAATGATTACAAGTGAATGATTTATACAAGGAATGAATTAACTGATTTTCCCGCCAAAACGGCTATATGAAAATCAGTTATGATATTGTGTTGTGTTGACTTTTTGACTTTACTTAAAACTCATATCATGCTTCTATTATCAATTGTTTGATTCACTTGGTCTAATTTTTATCTAACATTTAAAATGGAGTTTGGAGGAAGCTAATGTTCATTACATTTTGGTCAGGTTTATATGTGAAGATGGTGACGAGAATGAGGACACGGACGATGATAGCGTGAACTACGTGAATGAGGACAATGACGAGAATGAGGACAAGGACGATAATAGTGTGAACTACAGTACGAGGATAGTGACGAGAATGAGGACAAGGACGATGATAGCGTGAACTACGTGGATGAGGATTAGAATCAAGTTTGATATGATATGTGAAGATGGTGTTGCTTTATGGTTTTAAGTTGTTTTTGTTAGGTGAATTTTGTGGGTATATTCACCGTAAACCCTCACGAGACAACACTCGTCCTCTAGAGATCATCTAGGGTTTAAAGGCGTGTTGCTATGCTAAATGCAACCGCGATTCCCGCGAAGTGAGTTAGGATCATCTATAATTTGTTTTTTTTTCAGCCTTTTCACTTGTGTGCCAATGACGCTTCTTTCCTGCTTTTTTCAATTTGTGTATGTATGAATGATATGTAGTTCCTGTATGTAAAGTGTATGTAAAGTGTGTCATCTGTATAACTCCTCTCTATTGTTATAAAGTTTTATCTTGTGCAAAATGAGATTTGTCATATTAGGAAAATTAGTTATAAGGTTTTCTTAATTAGAGTTATAGTATATTGACCTTTTGATAGAATATGGAAAATGAGTTGGGATTAGTTAGCGTGCCTGGATTTTAAATATATGGTTAACAGCTTGTGCGTTTAAAGTCAGATCTTTGGAAGACATCTCAAATCTTGTTGATTCTATGGATGGTATTTGCATAGCTATGGGTGATTTCAATGCAGTTAAGTCCATATCCGAAAGAGCGGGCCCCAATTCGATACAAATGAACTTATGTCTTTCAATAATTTCTGTAAATGTGGGATTTCAGGACTTCAACAGGGGTGGGGAAGTAATAATTAGTTAAATCAAAGTGGATCAAAGATGAAAGATGAGCAAGCTAATCCGGTTCCTTGTTACAAGTTTTGTTGTTCACTGAACCAACTCTTCTGTTACAGTATAGTAGTGTGTTTCTTGGTCAATTGCCAGACCGTGTTATCTCGGACCATTTTCCATCCTTTTGTCCAATGCTTGTGTCGATTTTGGACCAAAGCCTTTTAGGGTGTTCGACTCATGGCTCAGTAAGGAATTCTGCACTTTGGCTAGTAGATCATGCACTTTGGTCAGTAGATCATGGAATTCTTGGAAAGGTAGTGGCGTGTGGTGAATATTATTGTGTTGATTGGAGCATATTAGAGCTAGTAAGATTCGTAAAAAATGTTTTGTAAAATGGGCACTTGAGGGGGACGAAAAGAATAAAATTATAGTTATTGTCTCAAATGGTTATTGGCTTAAAGATCTATCTGAGCTCAAATGTATCATGCATGACCCTTTTTTTATAGGTTCATTGAGCCTTGTGTAAAAGGCCTGTTTTTTCCAATGCTAGTTATTTCGTAATTTGAACCTAGCAGACTCGAACGTTTTGGGTAATGAATTCATTATGGATGAAATTTAAAAGTGGCGTGGGACTGTGCAGGTTCAAAGCCCAAGGACCTGGTGCTGGTGCTCTGAACTTTACATTTTTAAGAAATTATGGGATCTTCTCAACGACGATTTTTTTAGTTAGGCTTGCAAAAGGGTGTAACCTCGCTCATTTATCTTGTTCCGAAAAGAAAGATACTATAGACGCACATGTAATTTTACATTTGGTGGGTCAATCTTCTTCTGGACATTATGTGCCCCTCCCTTTTGAGTACCTTTTGTAATTTTAGCAACTTATGGATGAGTTAAACATGTGTATTTTCAATGCATACAGAAACTAACTATCACTGAAAACATCATCCAACTAAACACGATGCACTTTGTCAGCTAACTCAATTAGAGAATTTGAACTAGATCAGATGTAACATTTTAACCCATCCATCCGAAACTAATGAATGGCAGGCCAAATGGCAGTGAGATTTCTAAAAGTGGCTACATCAAAATTCAATTTATAACTTTAACCGTATTTAGCAAGGGTGATCGCCCAAATACTAAGATGTAAGACATATGCTACACTGTCATGTGGAACTACCTTCTGTTGTAAGACAAGGGAAGAAGCCATGGGTGACGATAGGTTCTAGCCTTTTCCTGCCCAGACCTTCTTCTTGCACGGAAGAACCATCAACTAATGAGTGTCCTACTACACTATATAGGATGTTATCAGTATACTTTTCAATATAGCACGCAACACGCATAAGATTCATTTTTAAAGCTATTAATAAAATCTAATATCCAACACTAATTTTGAGCTCATTGACACGTTTTGGCTCAAATGTGTGAAATAGTGGATTTTTTTATACATTACTTACTAGTACACGTTTGGACTAAAATGGGTCAAAACGGCTAAAATGGGTCAAAACGGGTGAAATGGGTGTAACATAAACGACAAATTTACTTATTATTACAAGTTTGGGTCAAAACGTGTAAAATGTGTGCAATGACTCAAATAAACTACAAAGTTACTTATTAGTACATGTTTTGGTTAAATGGTCAAAATGGGTGATACATACATATGTACACCAACTTCAGATACAGTTATGATACAAGTCACCATGTAACGTATACTAGGTATGTGAAAACCCGATCGATTACGCATATAAATCATGCCTCTTACTCTATACCTAACTTGATTACAATCAAACATATGTAATAATGACAACATGGTACAACATCCATTACTTGTTCCCTTTGAGCGAAATGCGGCAAAAGGAAGGAAAATCCATGGACCGACCCCATGCCTTGCAAGTCATTAATGATAGTACAAGATAAATGTCTTGATCTATTTTTAAAGACAGTTTTCTTATGTCCATTTGTATGATGGAACAACGGCTCATTTGAGAAAGTTTTGACTATCAGCTATTACGTGTTTTGTAAGATATGACCACATCGTAAGTAGTACTTTTCAGTTAACTTTAGCGCCTTTATGCTAAAACAATGTTGGTCATCAAAATATTTGACCACGCCAAAACTTGATCATTGAGCCATATGAGAGTCGTAAGTGGATATTGAGACAAATCCTTAATGTGGAAGTGATTGAGATGAGATAAATGAAAACAATCGTTAGATGGTACCATTGTTTGAATCAGCGAATGATATCAAGATGACAAGACATAGTCAAGAACATTTTACTTAGTTTGTTTACAATCAACACGGCTGATCATTCACATCCAGAATTCATGCAGTCACCAAGTCGGATTCATTTTAATATCGATCAATTAATCAAGTACACTAGTACAAAGCTTATTTGTTCATAATAATGAGCATTCTCGTACAACTTAGATGTGTCATCAAGTTGAAAACAAGTCATCAAATTCAGTATATACTTGAATAAATATAACAAGAACCTTAATTAGGTTCATTAACCTTGTTGGTTTTCTCACCTGGCTAGATTTTTGCTAACTAGCTCAATTATTGACGAGATATATGCTGTTTTACCTTCCCAGCTGAGCCGAGATTCATGCCATGCCATTGATCCATAGTCGGTTATCCTGCTTGCTCGTACAAGTAATTTTAGGGGGAGTTTATCTTAGCTTATTTGATGGGCTTATAAGCTTAAAGTTTGACAAGCAAGTAAGCTTGGCGTATGAGCTTATCTACTCGAGATTCTGAACTTAATTAAGTTGTAAAGTCATATTGATACGCTTATAAGCCATTAAAAATGAGCTCATCAAATTATGAATGAGCTCGTAAGCCCAACAAATAAACCAAGTCAAACAACCCCTTAGCATTGTCCGTTCGCCATTGTCAAACTTCGAAATATTGAATTCATAAATATTGAAGTTTCCTTGAGGATATATTTTAAAAACCAAACAAACATAACAAAATTGAATTCATAAATCAAATAAACATAAACACAAAGAACTATATTACACAAACACAAATCCATGGTCCATAAATTATTTTTTTTTTTAAAACTAGAAAATGATACAAACAAATAAACCAACATCTTTATCCCAAAGTTAGAGGTTGCACCTAAACAAACGGAACGCCATGGTTAAATTATCAACCCTAACCCGAAAATCAGCATCAGCATAACTGCATAACTGCATAATTGTTCCAAACATAGTCAGTGGTCCATGTTAACCTTCAACGCCATTTTGGACATCATTTCTGCTACCATCCATCGTCACACCAGATGAAGCCAAAGAATTGTTATCTACAACCACCCCACCAAGTTGACTCGGCATCCCACTTGGTACGGGCCCCACAATCCCATTGTAACCATTTGCTGGCATACCCATTAGCCCATGTCCACCGTTTAAGTAAGCTGGATAAACTGGCATCGGCATTGGGCCCCACGGTATCCTAGGTGAAACCTGGCCCAACCCATAACCATTAACTGGATAACCACCCGTAAACATGCCATAAGGATAACCAGTGTATCCTGGAATTGGTGTGTGGCTTGGAAGAACGTCGTACCTGGGACTATATGGGACCTGTTTGTTGATGACTGTTGTTGAAGTTAATATCCCTCATACCACAAGTTTACCACACAATTAATGGAAATTCTTTTGCATAACATCTTCGACCGAATCCTCGGTTTCGAAAGTGATGAATCCGAACCCGCGTGGTCGGTGGGTCAGTGACGGACCCAGAAAAATGGGATGTGGGGGGCAATTTTTTTTTTTTACGATAGCAACAAAATGCGAAAGAAAAAACTAGAAACGTAATGATAAATCGAATATTTTTACTTAGAAATGAAAGATTTATAAGGCTTTAAAGAGTTAAATGTTGGATTTTAGTATGTAAGTGGGGCAATTTGAGTTTTGGTGGGGTCACTTTCAAAAAGGTCAAAATTACATAAAATTACACTAAAATATCAACTTTTTCGGCCAGCCGTGGGGGGCGCCTGCCCCCCACTCTAACATGCTAGGTCCGTCCCTGGGTGGGTCACATTGTCGTGCATAACCACGACATCAGTTATGCGACCGAATTTATACAACTTTTTCATATGTTGACGTACTAAATCCATATGTTTGAGAAAGTTCATTTCTATTTTACTTTGTTTTTTAGTTTTAAAGAAAAAGAAAATGAAAAGAAGTAAGAAAAAGTCCATTTCTATTTATACTTTGTTTTTTAGTTTTAAAGAAAAAGAAAATGAAAAGAAGTAAGAAATGGAAAAGTAAACGAAGTGTTGGTTGATATGTTTTTGAGATAAAGGAAAAGAAAATGAAAATAATTATAAATCATCTTGTTAAGTCGAAGGGAAAAGGAAAATAACTTGTTCGAATTACAAGTATGCCCTTTAGTTCAAATCTTTTATTATGGCATATCAGTTTTTCTCATATTGTTAAGATCTCGATCATGATCTTAAGATCTTATGATTTTACAATACTATAATGAAAAAATGACCTGGGTCCTATGTAGGATCATAGCAAGCTTAAGATCTTATGAGATCTTGATCTTGACCGTAGGAATTGTTAGAAATCAACATCCAAAATTTTGGGTGGTCGAGGAAGCTCAAAATACAAGTTACACATGGTGAACGTAGTGAGAGAAAGGAAGGAACGATGTGTCTTTCATGCACTTATTATAGTATTACAAATGGGAGCTTCATCCTCCTAGTATATAGAGATACAAATACGCCTAACTTTAGAATGACTATCCCTGTGTATAAGTAAGTAAAGATACTAATGCAATTCCGGTAAATGACTTCACTTTTGATGCTAACTCTCTCCCTAAGTGATGTCATACGAGAATTGCTTACAACATTCCCTACAAGTAAAACAAAAATACACAACATAAGCGCAACAACTTTGAGAATGTCTTCATAATCTTCAAACTTCATTAATCTTTTCAGGTTCATGGATCTTCTCAGCTGCAATCTTTCTACTTGTAGATGAACAACCTAAGCAAATCTAATTAGAGATTAAATATGGTTTTTACTATCCCCTAATTAGCGCATAATTATCTTGATTGCTCTCCCCTTAACTAACAACCCGAATGTTCTGATCCTGAAGAAGTCTTTTGATAAATGTTTAACCCGTCTTTAGTCTTCTAACTCGCAGCGGAGAAAGTAGAATATACTGTAGACTGGAGCTTCTTTAAGGTTGTCCATTCGGAGGAACAAAATATCAACATTATCATCTCACTAAATGCATCCTAGTTATCTTACATATATCATTTCAGCCCATAATGTACGCATATATCATATGGAAGATGAAATGATAACACCAAAGTAACAAGTTGATGAAGCATTAATCATCTATGGGGTTATGAAATAAATCATTAAGCTCGATCACGTGAACCTATTGTGCATCCCCGGTACACACATTTCTCTCCCCATGATGGTTACGTTCTAATGGAAGCATTTTGCATAACCTTCACATATGTCTCAACTAAGACTTAAGTATGAGCTAATAATTTACACTTTAGGCAAATATACATAATGTAATCCAAAGATCCTCTACGAGAAAGTAACGCTTTTTTTAAATGGAGGACTTTGAGGATATGTGACTACACTGCGCAATTTTGATCTTTGACAAGGCCTTCATATTGGTTAAATGAGATTTCTTTAATTAGAAGAAAGTAACAATTCATACTCAAAGACACTCATTCTCATTGATCATGATGCTCTTTACTTTACAAACCCTCATGTCGACGCTGCCAACATCTTTCAAGAAAAGGTAATATGTTGTTTTCAAGTTTATATGTTATATATACTTATAAGTTACTAATCTACGGTTGTTTGTATTACGTTTGGTAGATGGTTATCAGTTAGTTTTATTTATTATTGATGATTATGTGTATTTAATTGTTATTTCTTATGTGTGCCTAGGGTAAGAATTCACTGAGAAGAAAACTTAAAATAAGAAGAATGAGAAATAACTATAATCGCATATTTGAGATGCACCGACTTGAATTAAATGCATCTCTATTTATTTATATGCATCACAATTAGTTTCAAAAGTGATTTTGAAGTGAAAACGATGTGAATTAGTACTAGCAACAAATTTGACCCAGAGGATGAAAATACATAGATTCGCTCTAACTTGATGAAATGCATCTAATATATGTATATGCATCTAATTTTTGCTAGAAAATATATTATGATGCATCTAAAGATTAGGGATGCATCTAATTCAAATTTATGCATCTCTAGTGTGTAGTTATATTTATTTCTCATCCTTCTTATTTTAAGGATTCTTCTCATTTGATCCTTAGTCTTTGTGCCTAATGCTTGATTTCTTTGCTTGACATTTGGTTAATTTTGGCCTTGTTTTATTTTTTGACTGAAAATAAGGCAACTCAACATGACTTGAAATAACCCAAAATGGCAACAACATCAAACTGATAACCAGATTCATCCTAAGGTCGTGTTATAGTTCTGATTGTGAAACAAAGACCCACTTCAATCCAACCATATAGGTTTATGTAATGGATTGGAGAGAAGAACAACCTTTTCTTAGGATTATTAATAGATGGTATTAGGGCATCTCTAACGTAAGGTACATGAAACCATTTTTTTTTTAATTTAAAAAAGTTTTTGAAATGCTTTTTCCACTTGAGTGGTATCTTTTTTTTTTTCCCTAAAAGACTTGACGATTCTCTAGCCTTTAAAGAATGACTTTTTACATAAAACTTTCATTTTAACCACCCTTCTCTATCCTATCAATTTGTAAAAGATAGCGTAATAAATTTGTTAATACAAAAGATAAAACGATTTTTGCAAAGTTTCTAACATTGGAGTAAATTTAGTTATAATAGACACAAAGATCATGGAAATATGATTTGACAAAAAAAAGAGTAAATTACATCGTTTTTTCTTGTGGTTTATGCTGATCAAGAGTTTTATCCTTCAACCAAAAAATGTAATCGCTCATTCTTAAATGTAAAATTTATCTACCGTTAGTCCTCACTTATACAACCGCTCGTTAAATCACCCATATGACATGCACTTGAAGGTAAACTAGTCAATTTAACAAGAATGTAACTATAGAGTGAGGATCAAATGAGAAATAAAATTAAAATGAGAAGGATGAGAAGAAAATACAACCGCATATTTCAGATGCACCTACAAACTTAGATGCATCTCCCCTTAAATTTCTCCCCTTCATTTAAAATGTGTACCTGAAATTTCTTCTCATTCTTATCATTTCAAATGTTCTTCTCACTTGATCTATTCCCTGTAACTATAATGTTATTAGTCCCACCACTACCTTTCCTCATCTCCTCATCTTTGACAATATTTTTTCAAGTGGTTCCACCACCACCCATCAAACCACACTTATTCAAAAGAAATTTATCAAAAGCTTCTTTAATTGCGGATATTGTTATTAAACGAATAGACGCGTGTTGCGATGAAGGTTTTAAGCATAAATATTTGAACTTTGAAGTATAAAATAGTATCTACATGGGCATGGTCCAACACAAAACACATAATTCCCCCTACAAACACTATGCCACAAAACTCTTGAAAAAAATCATTTTTGTTAATTTTATCCTTTGTGTTATTTTCACGACCTTATCTTAGAAGAACAAAATATAAAAAAAAGAAATCCTAATATAAATATGGTGCAATAATACTCTTATTCCTGTCGACTTTGATTTGGTAAAAATATTTCTTTACCTCACAAATCCTAGCAGGGTACCCCGTATAATGCGGCGGCGGGTACTCCGTGACTAAATTTTACAGCGGCGGATACACTCGGCCTTATTGCTGATGTTTTAGATGTGTGAGAGAGATATGAAATACTTTGTGTGTATTTATATAGTGGATGCGGTTATATGTTTTTAATAATCATTACTAATAATAATGGTTTTTAGCGGTTACACATTTTTAATAATGGGTTGTAAATGATTTGAAAACTATATTTAAATTAGTGAAAACATCTGTATTTAATTTTGAATAATAGGATGTATTGAATTTTAGGCCTTCCTTTTATAGTAAGTTTGTAGGCTTATTTTTTTAATACTTCATTTTTAGAAATAGCCTAAATGCATTATAATGTAGTTAAGATACATGTTGTGGAGCAAAAGATCATGCATAAACTTTTACCATAGAATTGAAATTGATAAATGGAACAAAATTATTTAAGATATAAAAGCTAAAATGGTAAATTTTGGAATTATTGAAAAAACTAAATTGATTACAAGTCTATAAAATTAGTAATGAACGAAGACGATAAATACAAGGCGTTCACAAGCAAGATCATTTTAAAACTTATAAACGAGACTTAGTAAGCTTTTAAAAGAGTAATAAGATTTATACTTGTCAAACAATGCTTACATTGTACGTACTTCAGGAAAAATGATTTGTTGCTGCACACAAAGTCAACATTATGTTTCAACCCATTCTCTTAGCAAAAGAGGTAGAAATATTATGAACCAAACACACTTGAACATATCAGCAGAATAGATTTGTTGCTGAAAGAAAATCAACATAATAAACAACATAAAAGAACTACTTATCAGCCAAATTGGTAACATAAGTATTGCTATACTTTCCGCATACATGTTCTTTGGTACACTTTTGAACGTTCAACTTAAAAAATGCTACAAAATTCAAAAGATAATCTATGTCTGGACCAAAACCAAGAATGACCCATTTTGACCCGTAAACCACACATCCTGCATTAAGTAGCTCATATTTAGAGATACTTGTCATTCAAAACGGGTATGCGTAAAGAAGATATCCAGTACCTTGTAGTATTCTGGAATTGCTTCAAAGAGAGTGATTAGTTGAACTCGGTTTCTGAATTTTTCTTGTTCCAAGTTTGCCAAGTCTATGTTTCGACTTTTAGTATTCATGTAGGATAGAGAAACTCGTTGCATATGTTGTATCAGATGTTACCATTTTGTGACGTTGTCTCCTTTCAATCTCTCTTCGTACCAAGGAATAGCTCTTGACACTGACGACAAACCCAATCAGAGTTTCCTAAAGATACATACTCCACTGGCGGCCCTACAAATTTCCCAGAAATCAAGTATACGTAAGTGACCAAGAAGACGACATCAGAACTCAAAAGTTACATAGACACGAAACTGGTGCATAATAAGTAAAGGCGAGCACCTTCACGCAACTATTAATTGCCAATGACTAAAATAATATAGTTCCTACATATTTTTTGTCAATCCTCATATCAGTCTCCAATAATGATAACTTGTTTGTGATAGCCCCACCCGCCTTCATGTACATGCCAGTGTGCCTAAACAACAGAATTTACATTATAAAGGTTGTAAATTGCCAAAAAAAAATAGCATTCAGACACACAAAGTATTAACGGAACATTGAAAAAACTAACTATGTGCATCGAAGCTACTTCACTGCATTTTGAGACTAAGTAATAGCCTTTGGGGCAAAAGCAACTATTCTACTTTAAAAAATAAGCATATCCTTAACTCTTTTTATTTTTTTATTTTTATTATTATTTTTTATAAATCCTACATGTAAATGTATACAGTTATGCAGCATACCTATCACAGGGTGTTTAGGATTTCTTATTTAAATGCTTATTTGATTATTCACATATTCTTTAGCAGATACAGTTTTAAGTATTCGGATAAAACTGTAGACAGAAATGATTAGTATGCGAAATCTTACTCAGTTGCTTATTTTCTCATTAAGGTAATGTTTGGGATTGCTTATTTTTTCCTGCTTATGCTTCTACATTAGAATAAGTACCTATGAGCTGCTAAGTACTTTCGAGAATGTTGTTTATTTTCTTATTTGGCATAATAAAACTAACAATTGCAATATACTAAACAAACAGTTAAGTGAAAAAATGCAATATAATTCATGTTTAAAAAATTCTAGGTCTAAAAGAATACTTATATTTTCATCTCAAATAAATATGCTGAATGAGCAGCTTCCGAGTTTCTACATGCTTATCAGAATATGTTTATTATGTTCAATATGAATTGTAAAAACCATAAGTAGTTTGGATAACACAAAACTGCTCGTGAATTAAAAATAAGCAATCCCAAACACTCCCTAACTTTCAAAATAAGCACTCTAATGTTTAAGTAGATAAATACTCTAAAGTAACCAATCCCAAACACCTCACTTTCCTTATGCAAATCGGACAAAATTAGGTTTCACAATCTTGTATAGAGACGACAATCGTCAATTCATCATTTAGTATAAGCTAATCATTTAGTATAAGCTAATACAAAAACACAATAGCAAAATGTAAACATTTTGTGCAATTTGCATTTGCTAATGTATATAGCGCATTTCACGGGCAACTAAATCCATAGTTCATTACCTATTATCTGGCAGGTCGTGCAATTGAAGGATTATTTGTTCTTTTTTAGAACTGAACGCCCCTCATTTGGCATTAAGCCAGGGATAATTTCGCAACGTAAGCCGCTAACTTTTTCTCAACATCGACGAAGACCTATTAGATAAGAAAATAATCCTTTTAGCCTTGAATATAAGAATGGTACCCCAAAATAAAGATTAGATGTTGTAATGTATACTATAATAAAGCGACCTTTTATTGTTCAAGCGCAATTCCACAAACAGGCAGAAAAAAAAGGCAAGTTATTCAAGCTATTCATCAATCGCATTACAAACAACTATTTTTCTACTTTATCTAAATTGGACACTAATGCCGCAAACAATACTACATCAATCTATACTCATTATTATTGTAACTATGATTATCTTATTCTAGTTATTCAATATCACATCATAACTCTTAGAATGCGCCTTTTTTAAACTCCAGACACTACGATGAGAATTTGACCATTTTTACAATCTGTCATCTCAATTATTTGATGTCATATTAACAAAATATTAGTATCAAATCACACCTTTTTATTCCTATTCCTAATAAATATGCTTTAACAAAAATCTTACGATTCCTTGTATAAATCACAGGTTGGCGAGCAGGTTCCCATCTAAGATTGAGCAGTACCTAAGTTAGCACTTACCCGTAATCAATAATCAAGTCTTCTCGGGAAAATAAGCTTAAAAACCTAAGCCTAAGAGAACGTATCAACTCTATAAACATCTAAATGGAAATATCTGCTATATCTCAAAAAGCTCCTTTACACATCTTATATCATGAAACAAACATTGAATTATGTTTAGCAAATTATTTATCTAATCATATCAATAATGATGGCATTTAAAACGTGTGAACGCAGCAAAAAAAAATTGATATAACTCAAAACCCATCCCATCATGTAGCTTATACTTTTTCACATTAAGATACTCAATTTTCATGACAGCAAAAAGGTGGCAAACGAAATAAAATGAACCAAATACTTGTCAATAGAGATATGTGTACCCTTTAGTGCAACATATTGTGCTGGAAAATTTGTAGTCTTCTTAGATGTTGCAACACTAATTCTGATAGGTCTAGTAGAACAATACATTCCATTCATCTCACTCATAGCATGGTTTCTTTCCATCTCTTCTGCAACCATAGATCCTGCAATAGTTACAAATTATCAGTAACATCATGGGAAAATCACATGCAAATATAGAATATTCAGGAATTTCATCAGCTAGACGATGCCAAATTTAACCTAAACGTTAATTAACCTTTTGGATGTAGAACGTGAAGCAAATTCCACAAATCCAAAACTCTCGGGAATCTTGACCATGGTATCCAATTGGGGTTAGAACAGGTCACGTTGGCTTGGAGCCATTTAAATTTTCGTATGCAACTATTGGAGTAAAAAAACTCAAATCAAACATTTCAAGTGAATGGGTTGAAGAAATGTTTCCAAATGCCTTCAATGCGGTAAGATAGTACTATAGAAAGAAATGTTGCAAGGTCCATGAAACACATGTAAATATACAATCTAAAACTTACCCACCTACGTCATTAAATTGTGTAGAGCCAACAACCTTATCGCTTTGTGTTTCAACAATGCTGAAGGGGCTGTAGTTCCGTGCCTAAATAAATTCTTTTGGTAAATGTGATTGAAAACCATAATATTCAAGAAGCACAACATTTGAGTTTTGTGTGATATAAAAATCTAAGAAGTTTCAGTTATTCGAAGTTTATGATATTCAAGTGTTTCTAAATTAGAAGTCTTGTAATTTTGTAACTACAACAAAGCAAAACAACACAAAGCCAAATCTTTGAACACATTATTAAAGAGCCGTACATACCTGTTTAACTAAATTTGAAAGCACGTTTGGCTATCATTGGACATCAACAACACTTTTAGTTGAAGCCCGTAAAACGTTTGAACTGCAAAAAACGCGACATAACACAATGAGAATACAAACCATCATATTTTTTTTGGTCACTTTTCATCTAGTAGTTTCATACATTTTACCCTTAGAGACAGTCACACAATCCTAACATGATTTTTTCATAAGATTTTAATATTCCAATTTGCGTAAACATGGTGAGAACGATATCTGAAACCATAAAGGAGGACAATTTAGATACATAAAGAATGTAAACTTTGAATCAGTAAGGAATAAATAAAAAATAGATTTAACCCATATGAGAAGTGAAACCAATTAATTTTGCAAAACTTTCATCAAACACATGGTAGGCACAATTCCACCTACCTTTTCCACACAATCAGCCACAACCACGCTGCCCATTTTATTTTAAACATCATTAATAACAACGCACCTTTAAGATGAACCGCTTGTGTAATCACAGCCCCTTGTGTAATCGTTTCTGTTGATGAACTTAGCCCGAAATTGAAGCGCCTTCAAATATATTATCAAGAAAAAATTGGTCAAATCAAAAATGAAAACCTTGAATTGAAATTATATAAGGTAAACCCTAAAGAATGAGAATTCCCAAAGATGTAATCATAATGGTAAACTTACAAAATTGATAGTACATAGGTATGTGTTGCTAGCTGAAGATAGGAGATTGTTGTGTGCGCGTGTGGGAGAAGATGAATTTTGTTTCTGTCTGGGTTCTAGAAAAGAGTGGAAAGGGAAGAGGCGGTGTATATTGTAATACCAATTGTTAAAGTATACTAGCAAGATCTGCCGCAAGACACGCCATGATAAGATAGTTATATGCTGTTTTCTACCCGCTTAGTGAATTCGTTTCACAATACTTGAATGATATGTAAGTTGTAAGTGTTTGTTTGGGTTCTGTAACTTTCCCGTAGCTTCCCTACGACATCATTATTCCCGTGACATAAATACCGCAACTTCACGCCACAAACACTCACTCCAAAAGATATGATTTTGACAAATCAAGATTATATTGATTGAAATAAATGAAATAAAGGTTAAAGTTGTAAAATTGAATTAAAATAAAATAAACCCATTAAAATATAAAACTAAAACTTATAAAATGGGTTTTATATCGATACGTTATCCAACTTTCCCACTTTGTTCGCCTAAGTTATCAAACTTTCATTTTGTTCACTTAGTTTATCGAACTTTAGTTAAGATTCAACCTTCATTTTTCGATTATAATCAAAGTAACCCAAATGTAATTTTTTAGGTAAGTTAAGAACCCAAATGCATTTTTTTGGTAAGTTAAGAACCTAAATGTCTCATTTTACAAATTCAAGAACCTAAATGTCAACTCCGTAGTCCAATACCATTGCTTGCACAAAAAAAAGTTTGGTAACTTGCGAATAAAACAAAAGTTATGTGAACCTATCCGCCTATAAACCCTATAAAATATATCAAAATGGATGTTGAATTAAAGAGCTTAAAATTTTAGAAATATGGTGAAATTAGATTATAAAAAATAAGTAGATAAAAGATATTTTAATTTAAAAATAAAGATGAATTTTAATTGAGAAACGACATACGTCATTTTATAATCGGAGCTATTTATCTTAATTTTAGTGGTTAGAAGTTAGGTTTGAGTTTGTTGGAAGTTAGCTTGGAGTTTGTTAAAATGACATACATGTCATCTCATTATCGGAGCTCCTTATCTTAATTTTTGGTTAGAAAACTCTTTCCATAATAAGCAAAGAAAAAGTCTCAATTTTTAAGCCTTCTAATTTTAGAACGCTTAAACGCATTATAAAGTAGATAGATTAACTGTATAAATACATTGGGACAAGTGAACAAGAATTTCTTCAACACACATTCACCAATAAGATTTTGCCACACACTTAATTTGTGTATTACAATTTTATATAGACCAATAAGATTTGGACAACATAGTGTGTATTTCATGTATTTGTATACACCCACCAAATGACTATTAGTATATATAATAATAATAATAATAATAATAACAAAAAAGTCTGAAGACTTAATTTTAGTTAAAGACAGCTCTATTTAAGTACTAGAAACAATAAGGCTATTTCCTTGCAACTTTTATAAATATAAGGTATTTGGCTTAACTATATAAAGTGTTAGAACATTCTAAATAAAGAAGTTTTAAAATTTTAAGACAAAAACATTTCTAATAAAAGAACTCCACTAAACTTCAGAACCAAAAGACAGCTTCCTATAGCACTTGGTACAAAACAATAACGCATAAATTATCTAACTTGAACATTTCAGATATTAATGTCGAATTAATGATATCATAAAATACTCTCACCAAAAGACAATTAATATAAAGACTCGATACAAAACAATAATGCATAAATCATCTAATTTTTCTTTTCATTAAAACACTCTCTAAATAAAATTTACCAATCATTAATGATATAATTAAAATACTCTATCACTTAAGAGTACACTTAATATATCAAATGGTATAAGACAATAATGCATAAATTATTTAATCATTTACATTTTTCAAACACCCACTAAATGATCTTTTAAATTCATTAACGATATTATTAAAATACCCTTTCACTCAAAAGTACACTTAATATATCACATAGTACAACAATAGCGCATAAATCATCTTATCTTTTATTTCTTTTATAAAACACCCGCTAAATAAAATTTATAAACCATTAAGTGGATCATAGAAACCAATATTTTATGTAGTCAGACTTTCTGACACCAGCTTTTTCAACCACGCAACGGACCACCATTTACCACCACAACTTAACAATATAGACACCACTAGATATTGCTAAAGCCACTATTTTAAACACCATTTGATTTTAAAGGATATATAATATTACACGTCCTAAAGAACTAGCAATATCATCGTCAGATCGCGACGTACGTTCGCCATTTTTAAAGCAATGTTGTGCGGTAAAGTAGTTCCATTAAGTTAACGCCATTTGTTAAGTTAGCATCATGAAAACATATAATCGCATAAGACCTCGCTATAAAAGTTTTTATTACGTTACTAAACACGTAAGTAAGAAACAAACTAATTTTCAATTAATAACATCTGTGTTGGACATTCTTTTTCCTTCTTTAAAAGAATGCATTGAAAACTTTGCTATCGCTAAAAATATAGTCACACTGGTGACACGCCACGCAACGCCATGCATTCTGGGCTAAGATTCTAAATGGTTTTATGAAAATATACGTTTAAAACTCGTAATTAAAAGTAACTTTATTTTTGCCAAATGTATACAAGGATAATATGAAAATGGTGCAAAAAGTAATTTGTAGACGCTGTGCATGAATGGTAGTACTATACCAACTGCTTTTATTCAATCACCAAGTCAGCTTTAAGTCTTGGTCTTTGTAGTTTATTTTTGCCAAATTAATCTTACTTAAAACACTTACCATTTTGCATAACCTTTACATATGTCTCAACTAAGAATTAAGCATGAGCTAGCCGATCATTCATTTACAACTAAGGGATATGTACATAAGGTAATCCAAAGATCGTGTAGGAGAAAGAACGCTTTCTTTTATTATTAGGCCAACGTTAATTGCACGCTTGGTCATTCTCAACCGACTTGTCGATCGAGCTTCCATTACCAACCGGACGGTGACCGGCCACCCCAACCTTTTCAAAGTTATGGTTGGTAACCAAAAGAATTGATTTGTTTTGTGTGGTGTAGTTTTTCTTTTATTTGGCTTTGTGAGATGTTTTTTGTTATAATTGTGGTCGTCTTATTAACAAATTATGGTTCGGTGTAGTCTTGAAAAGAGAAATGATCGATGCAGACCGATGCGATGAAATGACCACAATATTTACGGTTACCATTAGCATCAGCCTTACGAACATTGAAATTGAGGGACTTGATATGACTACACTATGTAATTTTGATCTTTGATAAGGCCTTCCTATTGGTTAATGAGATTCCTTCTGATTAGAATAAAGTAACGTTTCATATTCAAGTGGTTCCACCACTACCCATCAAACCACAATAATTCAAAAATGCATGTGACAAAAAGTAATTTGTGGACGTTGTGCAGTACTATACCAATCGCTCTTATCCAATCACCAAGTCAACTTTAAGTCTTTCTCTCACAAACACTTGCGTCTTGGTCTTTGTTGTTCATTTTGAATCAAAATCTGTGATCTAAATTTTCTTTTCTTTGTCTGCGTGAGTTTACCCTTCAGAATTTGTGTGTAATTATTTGCCTTCCAAAAAAAAAAGAATTTGTGTGTAATTGTGTAAACACAGTGTGAGTTCTACCTTTGGGTCTAAATTAAAGCATTATTCATGGCTGATCCCATTATTTCGGCCCTTGTGAAAGATTTGGTAGGGAAATTAACATCTGCAGCTATCCAAGAGTATGGGTTGCTTAGGGGACTTAAAAAAGATCTTTCTGCTCTAAACAAAACTTTCGAAAAAATCCAAAGTGTACTTTATGATGCTGAGAAGAAAAAGACGCAAAAGGACGTGGAAGCATGGCTCAGGGATCTTAAATCTGCCTCTTTGGAGGCGGAAAACGTGCTCGACGAGGCCAACACTGAAGTTATGATACGAAGGCTGCATCGGGAAATGGGCAAGAAATGCAGAATAAGAGCCTTCTTTTCCTCCCACTATAATCCGCTTATGGCCAGATTTAGGATTGCTCACAAAGTTAAGAGCATACGAAAACAACTGAAAGTCATTGATGATAAAAGATCCGAGTTTCAGTTGATTTCCAGTACCACAAATGAAGATAGCGCGGGAATTGATAGTGTAATTTCAAACAGGGAAACTAGCTCACTTGTAAACTTTTCCAAGATCTACGGAAGGGATGAAGAGAAGAAGATAATAGTTGATAAGATTTGTAACGATGATGATGATGGTGTTCGGGTCTATGCTATATGGGGCATGGGTGGCATGGGAAAAACTACACTAGCTCAATTGGTTTACAACGATGAAACGGTGAAGAAACATTTCGATTTAAAGTGTTGGGTATATGTCTCTGCTGTGTTTGACAAGAAACGAATAATTAAACAAATAATTAAATTGATATGTGGCCTAGAAGATAAAAAGTTGGATGAGATGTTACTGGATGAATTGCTGAGACAACTTCAGAGCATGTTAAATAAAAAGAAGTATTTCATTATAATGGATGACGTATGGCTTAATCACGACTCTCACGAGGACATGGAAAAGTGGGAACAGTTATGTACAGCATTAAGTTGTGGAGCAAAAGGTAGCACTGTTATGGTAACGACACGGAAGGAAGATTTGGCCAAACGGATGGCTATTCCTGAGTTGCAGCATAATGTGGCAGTTTTATCAGAAGAGGAGTCATGGTCGCTATTCAAGATGCTTGCGCTCTCAGGCAGAGGAGAGGCGGAAAACGTAAGCTCTGAGCTGGAGCTTATAGGAAAGGAGATAGTGCAGAAATGCAATGGCTTACCTCTAGCAGTGAAGTCTTTGGGTAGCTTAATGTTGACAAAAAAAACAGTGGATCAGTGGCGGACTGTAAACAAAAACTTCAAGTCGAAGATACAAGGCGATGTCTTACTTGCTTTAAGATTAAGCTACGATGATTTGCCTCCATATATGAAGATATGTTTCGCTTATTGTTGTCTATTTTCAAAAGGGGAGGAAATGAGTAAGGATACATTAATAGAGTTGTGGATGGCAAATGGATTTATTCCATCTGAAGAAGGAGATGCGAGCTTGTATGAGCTTGGTGAGGAAATTTTTGATTGTTTGGTCGGGAGGTCGTTTTTCCAAGATGTTGTCGAGAAGGGTATACAAAAGGGTAGAGACAAGTGTAAAGGCAAGGGATGTAAAATGCATGATTTAATGCATGATCTTGCGGAATATGTAATGAGACATGATTGTGCGGTTATAGCGCCCGGTAAGAAGTCGATAACCCGGATGAGGTGCTTCATCTCAGTTTATCATGTGAAGATTCTGAGTTTTCAGAACAGGATTTGGAAAAGCTAAGATCAGTACGATCAATGCTGGTCTTTTATGATCATTATCAAAGTAACATTAGACAAATCTCCAACCATGTCTATCTAAGGGTGTTGTACTTTAACGGAATTGAAAGCTCGACATTGCCCGAATCAATCTGCAAGCTAATACATTTGAGATACTTGAAAATAACAAAGTCACAAGCAAAAGTTCTACCAGAGTCGATTATTTATCTCCAAAACTTGCAGGTTTTAATTCTAAATGGGTTTTTCCATGAGTTGCCTAAAGGTTTGAGGTACATGAGGAATCTTCAACGTCTAGATACCCGTTACTCTCCTTATCTCCAGCATATGCCTGTTGGAATAAAAGAACTAACCAACCTTCGAAGGCTTTCAAAATTTGTTGTAGGAAAAGATGAAGGGGCCCGAATAGGTGAACTGGGAAATCTAAATCGTCTTGGGTGGATTTGAAGTTATCAGGACTTGAGAATGTTGGAAGGGGGGATGCCGAAAGTGCCAATTTGAAAGACAAAACAAATCTAAAGTCTTTGATATTAGAATGGGGTGTTTTTCATGGACAAGAAATATCTGATTCAGAGGAGGTTCTTGAGGGATTGGAACCAAATTTGGGTCTCCAGAAGTTGACTATGCGAAATTACGTGGGAACCTATAATTCTCTGAGTTGGATGGTCAAATTAGTCAATTTGACTAGTGTTAATTTTCATCATCTTCCGAAGTGTGAGCATCTTCCACCACTTGGGAAATTACCCAGCCTCAAGAGAATTATATTGGATTATATGGAGTCTTTAAAGTGTTTCCATGATGATGACTATGTTACATCAAGGGACGGAAACATTCTCTTCCTAATTTACAGAAGTTAAAAATACACTTTTGTGGGTCTTTGGTTTCTCTGCCTAGTAACTTCCCAAATCTGCAGTCCTTGAAAATATTTGGTTCTGACAATTTACTTTCTCTCTCGCCACATGAGATACAAAGTTTCATGATCTCAATCAAATTGACATTCATCGGTGTGAAATTCTAAGCAAAAGGTGTGAAGAGGGAAAGGAAAGGACTGGCTAAAATTTCTCACATTCATGATCGCTTCATTGAACCTCCACCATTCTACTGTAATATTCTCCTTTTATTATTTCTTTTAATTATATACGGTCATCGCGTCATTCCGCTGATTTGACCTGTGCATAATTATAAAGTGGCCTTTCGTGAAATTGAAAGATTCAAATACATGTAAACAACCTCACTAAAAGTATAATCAATGTAGGTATACAAAAAAATTAACACATTCTTGACAAAATATCTTCATAACATTTTATTTAAATGCTGCTAATTGAAACCAAAACTGAACATGCATCATTTTTAATTTGGTATTGATATTTATATGCTCGAACGCATTACAAAAAATGTGTAGTTGTTGTCTTAAAAGAATTGGAATCATTGATAGAGATTCTCGTTTTAAAAAACAAGTTGTTAAATAAATCTCTATACCCTCTTAATATGGACAAGATCACAAGTATATATAAATGTGTTTTCTATTACCTTTATGTTATACAAGCATACATATAGAGAAACTTAATACTACGATATAACATCGGCTGTTCAACAAGTTTTTAAAAGATATCAATTTATTCAATGTTCAATGTAATGGGACTTTTAATATCTAATAGACTCAAATTTTGGGCCCTTCAAAGTGTGAGGCTCAAGCAATGTAATTGATCGCATTGCAATGATATCCTACTCGATAGTTGTTTATCTTTAAACAAATCTAATAGAAAAAGTATTTAATTGTTGCTTTTCAAAGTGAAAGAAAATGTATTATTTTCAAATGTCAAATGTTCTTTTATGATAACAAAGATAAAGCCAAATCCATAATAAAAGCTGTAATAATCAAGATTTCTAAATAACGCTTAATTTGTTCACCAATTCTTCTATTATCAATTGTTTGATTCACTTGGTCTAATTTTTATCTAACATTTAAAATGGAGTTTGAGGAAGCTAATGTTCATTACATTTTGGTTTGTGTTTATGTGTGAAGATGGTGACGAGAATGAGGACACGGACGATGATAGCGTGAACTACGGTGTATGAGGACAATGACGAATGAGGACAAGGACGATAATAATGTGAACTACGGTGGACGAGGGTAGTGACGAGAATGAGGACAAGGACGATGATAGCGTGAACTACGTGGATGAGGATTAGAATCGAAGTTTGATATGATATGTGAAGATGGTGTTGCTTTATGGTTTTAAGTTGTTTTGTTAGGTGAATTTTGTGGGTATATTCACCGTAAACCTCACGAGACAACACTGCCCTCTAGAGATCATCTAGGGGTTAAAGGCTTGTTGCTATGCTAAATGCAACCGCGATTCCTGCGAAAGTGAGTTAGGATCATCTACAATTTGTTTTTCCCCTTTTCGTACTTGTGTGCCAAGGACGCTTTTTCCGCTTTTTTTCAATTTGTGTATGTGTGAATGATATGTAGTTTCAGATGTAAAGTGTGTCATTTGATAACTCCTCTCTATTGTTATAAAGTTTTATGTTGTGCAAAATGAGATTTGTCATATTAGGAAAATTAGTTATAAGGTTTTCTTAATTAGAGTTATAGTATATTGACCTTTTGATAGATTATGGAAAATGAGTTGGGATTAGTTAGCGTGTCCGCATTTTAAATATATATGGTTAACAACATGCGCATTAAAGTCGATCTTTGGAAGACATCTCAAATCTTGTTGATTCTATGGATGGTATTTGCATAGGCATGGTGATTTCAATGCGTTAAGTTCATATCCGAAAGAGCGGGCCCCAATTCAATACAAATGAAGTTATGTCTTTCAATAATTTACGTTGCAAATGTAGGATTTCACGACTTCAACAAGGGGGAAGTAATAATTAGTTAAATCAAAGTGGATCAAAGATGAAAGATGAGCAAGCTAATCCGGTTCCTTGTTACAAGTTTTTTGTTCACCGAACCAACTCTTCTATTACAAGATAGTAGTGTGTTTCTTGGTCAATTGTCGACCGTGTTATTTGGACCATTTTCCCATCCTTTTGTCCAATGCTTGTGTCGATTTTGGACCTAAGCCTTTTAGGTGTTCGACTCATGGCTCGAAGGAACTCGCACTTTGGTTAGTAGATCATGGAATTCTTGGAAAGGTAGTGGCGTGTGGTGAATATTATTGTGTTGTGTTGGGAATAATCTGTTACCATGGATAGTTGTGGTTTACATCGCTGATTAACACTAGCAGTGGAAACGTATACCCACTGCAAGTTCTTCGTTACCACTGCTATCAGTTTATGATAAGGTTAAACGCGTCTAGATAAGTATAGAATAGATCTTGTGTATATTCTATTATGTTAGCTTTATACTTATCTTGTAAAGAACTCCTTGTTGTATAAAAGGAGATCCTAGGTCATTGTCTTAGGTACGTATTACATTACATTCACCTACGAAAGCTTCAAGGTGTAACCCTAGTGATAAGTTAAGATCACTCGTATTATTTCATTAATAATATTGGAGCTTGAGTTTTGTGTTTACTTGTGTTTACTCTCATACATCATATAATCCGTCTTCTAAGTATTACTTAAGTAAATTCCGCTTGCTTGATAATATCATACAAAATATCATTGACACAAGGAGAGTGTCCCAGATCCATCAAGTGGTATCAGAGTGAAGGTTCTGATATTTTGTTTTAGAAAATCCAAGGAATTAGCTTGACTCACTTACTCAATTCAATGGAGATGGAAAACAACCAATCAAACTCTTCTTCTACACCCACACTCCCTAAGCTTAAGCTAATGAGTTTGAGATGGAGGATAATCGATTGAGCAATACTTCCTCATACAGACTATGCTTTATGGAGATCATTCAACTTGGTGACTCTTTCAAACCCGTGACCACTACTTCAAAACCGTGACACGGATGTTGTGAAAGTTTCAGGTACTGAATCAAATGCTTGAAAAAGCTCAAAACAAGAATGATCTTAAAGCTAGAAGTCTGCTATCGATGACTCTTCCTGAGACCAGATTATTGCATTCAAGAAGTTCAAGACCGCTAAGGAAATGTTTGAAGAGATTTGCTCGTGTTTGGTGGTAATGATGCTACAAAGAAGACTCGAAGACATTGTTAAAGCAAAGTTATGAAAACTTCTCTGCTTCAAAGGACTCTCTGATAGCATTTTCACCAAACTTGAAGATTGTTACACGACTAATCGTGTTTGGCATCGAGGTAGAAAAAGAAGACCTCAATTTCAAGTTTCCAAGAAGTTTGCCTTGAGTTTCAAACCAATGTTACCGCTGGGAAAACAAAGGATACGTAAACAATGAAGCTCAATGATCTTTACAACAACTTCAAACTTATTGAGCAAAGGTTGAAGAAAGCGTGGAAACTTGGTACAAGCTCTAGTAGCTTGGCATTGTTGTCAAATTCTGTTGATGATGATGATTCTAAAGATGAAAGTGATGATGATATTGCCACCGTAGGTTCTAAAGTTTCCACCGAATGTGAATATTGCCACCGCAGGATCAAAGAAGAAGGTCGCTAGTATTGGAGATCCTACCTTTTATGCTTTTATCTCCACACAAGTTGATGGCTCTCTCTAACTTACGAAGACATAGAGCAAATCGATGAAGATGACTTGGAGGAGATGGATATAAAATGGCAGATAGCTCTTCTTAGCATGAGGGCTAAGAAATTCTACAAGAAGACTAGCAAGCCTATCCACATTAATGGTGATGATACTACAGATTTGATAAGAAGAAAGTGGAGTGCTTTAATGACCACAAGTTTGGACATTTGCTAGAGAATGTAAGACCAAAGACCAAGGACAACAGATCTACATGGTACAAGCAAAAGAATGGACCAACTGTGGAAGAACCAAAGGTACGTCTTGGCTATTGATGGTGTGAGCTATGATTGAGTTTCATGGTGATGATCTTGAAGAAGAACACATGATGTCGCTTTGTTTCTGCCGAAGTTGCTCTTATGGCTTTCTCGACTGAGGTACAAAACTCGAGTGTTGTTCTAAAACATGTAGGTCGCTGAGAAGTTGAAAGACTTAATGATTTATATTCCAATGAAAGACAAGAATTATACATCGCTAATTATACTGTGTCTAATCTTAGGAGAGCCATGGCAGTTTTAGAAAAACAAATAGAGCACTTTCAAGAAAATGAATCAAGATATAGTGATGATATGATTCTTCTTAGAAGAGAGTTAGATCATACAAAAGCTGTGAATGATGCATACCAAATAGAGTTTGAAAAGCTTCAAAAGAAAACTGAAAATGTTAATTTAACTTTAGACACATATTATTATCAGTCTAAGTCAGTTGATAAAATTTGGAATGCTCAAGTGTTTAATAAAGCTAAGTCTGGTATGGGTTATAATACAGTGCCACCACCACTAAGGGGTGTTCCATCACCTCCAGGTATAGATTTAGCTCATACAGGTTTAGAAGACTTTAAGGAACTTGAAAGAGAATATGGTCCTTTAAAGGACACAGTGGTGAAGAGTGAGGAAGAGAGTAAGCTAGAAAATGATGTTTTTGAGAGTGCTAGTGACTCATCAGTTGTTGATGAGAGTGTTAAAAAGAATGTAGAGACTACTATCCCAAAAGTTGTTAATCATCACATGCAGGAACCTAGGAAATCGCTAATAAACCTAGACCAACCGTAAGTATGCCGAGATGTATAGAACAAGCCTCAGCTCCTAGGGGTAACCAAAGGAGTTGGAATCATGTCAAATCTCAACAACTAGGTAGTGATTTTGTGATGAACAATAAAGCATGCTATATCCGTGGTAGTTTTGATCATTTACATGCTTATTGTGACTATCATGTTGGGAGAAGGGTAGTCCATGGGAAGAAAAGGGTGGAGTCTAATGAAATCAACATAATATACACCCTAGTTCAAATTGCAACATGGTCCCAAGAGCAGCTCAACTTAGAAGTGGCCTCAAAACATTTGCCATTGCAAAAACTGTAACACTTACTCACCCTAAGTCACCGTTAACAAAGTAATTACAAAACAATTTTGCAAAATCTGCAAAACAGGGAAAAAGGACCTTCAAGCTAAAAGGTTAATAATGATCAACGCTGGGTACCTAAAGAAACCAGAAGCTACCACCGCTCATTCAAAAGTTACCACCGCAAGGGTTTTAATAAGAAAAGGGGACATGGGCAATCTTGTGAAGGCCTCAAAGACGTTGGGAATGGAAACCTAAAGGAAATACCTCTACAACCAATCCCAATGGTGTATCAATGACCTTTGATAGATTTAACTATATTGATACACGAGGCAAATCCAAGTCAATCATGGCTTGGGTACCCAAAAGAAACTAACTATTTACTCATATGTGCAGGAACATCCAAGGACTAAATGATTTGATCTCGTATTTACATATTATGGGTGTTCAATGCACATGACTGGCAACAAGTCCTTCTTTTTGATTTTGTGCATACTAATGGACTGTCTGTCAGTTTTTGTTAATGAAGTTGGTGGATTGAGATGTGTGATGCAGGAACACTAATGATAAAAGAAAACATGGATTATTATTTTATTACAAACCGCACCGAAAGTGCAAGAAATTACATCCATGAGGTACATGAGTACAAACATTACTACATCAATCGAAAACAACCACAAACAACCCATCCCTTCCTACCCATCATCAATCCTTTATGGCTTTGGGAAAGCCCGACTGGCATCACCTTAGAGCTCCACGCATGTTGATCCAATCATACACTCTTGGACATGCTAAACCCATCACCACTATACCAAGGGTGGTGAGGATGATGAAGAACTGTTGTTGGTGGTGCTGGTAGCAATGGTTGTGAATGTGATGTTTGCAGTTCTTTAGAAGGTGTTATTGCTGCAAGAGGAGGAACACTTAGGACTCTTCCAGAGGTCTCATCATCTGAAACATATGGAGATATATAGGAGCTGATTTCTGAGCTATCTTCTTTGATCATTGCATCCTAAGGCTCTGCTTGTAATGATGAAGGTCCAGCAGAAAAAGGATTTGAAATAGCAAGTGCATGCTTCCTCTTCCTGGATACAACCTTCTCATACTCCTCCTTTTCAACTCTCCCAAGGTTTTTCAAAACAAAATCATCCCAGAAACTATCAGATGAACTGCTAGAAGAAAGATTGATTGGACTTGATTGACTCATGGTGTTGCTGAAGTAATGATCTTTGAGGGTAAATGTTTTGGAGTATGTGATTTGAGTGATTTGTGTTAAATGGTTTGTTTATTATATGTTAAGTTGAATTCAAGAAGTTAATGAGGGGAAGGTGCAAGTAGTTGAGGAGTAAATTGGATTACTGTGCTCTTGGAAAGTGTATCAATGCTTATGTGTTGACTTTATTGAGTATAGCCACTGCTATGCTTAATTCTTTCAATATATGATCCATTGCCAACACAATAGTGATTCCAGTATTTTGTTAGTGAATTGCAGTTTGAAGGATTCTTTGTTTACAATTAAATAGTTACTCTTTGATGAATTGTTGCTCTAGGATTGTTTAGACCCTATCTAAGTTATCCACTGATGATTCAGCTGACATTTGGTTACAGTGGGAACTCTATTGCAACCAGTGGTAACATGCTTTCAGTGGAAAAAGGAAAAACATAGGAACTTCATTACTAGCATATAATTCATTACAATCAAGAGTACTCCTAGTTAACTAAACACAAAAGACTGAAACCTAGCATATCCTACATCTATCTTCACTATTCCATTGGTCTCTTGCCTTGCCCACATACTCATGTTTATTCTTCCGGCTCTCTTCTCTTGTTCTCAAGGTGGATTGCATTCTTGGACATGGAAGCCCAAGAATCATGAGGAGGTCTTGGTAGCATTGCGTGCCTTTTGGAATGGATATCTGCCTCATATTGGAGATAATTGTTTCAGTGCTATTGAAAGAGCTTTTGGTAACTCCTTAGCCATGGAATAGGTTTCATCATTTGCATCATCATCATCGACGATCGTAGTAGAACTCAAGAGATTTTGCAGCTTAGCTGCAGCCGCTTTAGCGCTTTTGGTATATCTTTTGGATGAAGAACCACCGGTGGAAAGTATCCAAACCATCCCGATGCTTCAAGATGATTCGATTCGATTACATACTCTTTTCCGAGTCGAAGAGATGTTGATTGTGTTGGAGGGATTGCTCATGCTTATGGTTTTGGGATATTGTGTTTGAATGAAAATTGATGAAGTTTATCTTAAGCCAAGCCTCCTTATATAGCCAAAGTCGGTTGAAGGGTTATTTAATGAAGATATTTACCTTTTTCTTATTTTGGTAGGTAAAGGAGTAAATATAGATATTATTGAGTTGACTTTGGAAGATATTTTGCTTGGGTAATAGTTTGGTTAAAGGTAACTTTGGTTAATATCAAGTTGGTTATTCTCATCTTTTACTTATACGTATATCAAGTTTTGATGAGGAGTTGGAGTTAAAAGGTGTATATCTGAGATACACAATAAATGGTTATTGATTCACCATGTCTAATACACATAAGAATCAACCACCCCGAGCAAACGCCATCGGTAAAGACTTGACAAATCCGTTTATGGTTGATGTTCACCAAAACCTATATGGTTATCAACTCACCATATTCTTTATGATTAAGAGTTGGCTAGTCCATAGCAAACGGCTCATGGTAAAGACATATCAAATCCGTTGATAGTGGTAGTTTGCTAAAAACTATGATAAGAGCAGTCTAGTTTTTAAATGCTTTTCTTTACCACTGCTCTTTGAAATTTTTGAGAAAAATTACCACTGCTAGTTCACATTTTCCACTGACAGTGTTATTTTACCACTGTAATTCTAGCCGTTATAAATGATTGTGTCAGTAACAAATTTTTTACTAGCCGTTGAAAGTTTCCACTGATTAAATATAGGGTTAGAAAATATTTAAGGAAATTATCTTCTTTCCATCTTATAATACTTTCTAAAGATAATTTTTCTTGCGCGACAATTCTAAACCCTAACCCTATATATCTTTTTCTATCAATTGGCTAGTCATTACTTCAATTCTTACTGACATAATAATATTTTTTCATCAAAAGTTTCTATGGCATCTTTGAACTTTGCAGATGAGCACAACCTAGTGGCCTACCTACAAAAGTCCGACGAGAAGAGTGGCCTGCTTTTCATCGATTGTGGACTTTCTTCATACCACTCATATAAGGTATGCTTTGCTCTTAAACCCACAATCTATATCTCTCAA
This sequence comes from Chrysanthemum lavandulifolium, assembly GCA_022545495.1. Classification (NCBI taxonomy): domain Eukaryota; kingdom Viridiplantae; phylum Streptophyta; class Magnoliopsida; order Asterales; family Asteraceae; genus Chrysanthemum; species Chrysanthemum lavandulifolium. The sequence goes on along the minus strand of CM040244.1, from coordinate 31,891,025 downwards.
ATCAAACAGTTTGGACTCATCGCCAAGTCCATAACACTTGAGATTGAGATACATCAACAATGGATGCTCTACGAGCCACCGTAGATGGGGTAACTATTGATGTTACCGAGGCATCCCCGAGGAGTAGTACTTCACTTGGATGATCTCAATGGTCTCATCACATTACCTATGTCTGAAATTCATGATACTTTATCATCCATGGGGTATGATACCACTGACAAAAACGCTACTTTCAAAAAGAGTGGTTTTTGTCCCTAATGGAGATTTTTGATTCATACTTTGTTACATTGCCTTAGTCCTAAGAAAACCTCTTATGAGCAATTTAGTTCAACCATGGCTTATCCTTTGGTTTGTTTAGTCACTGATAAGATTTTCAACTGGTCAAATTATATTTTTACAAGTATGAAAGGCAATGTACAAAGTAAAACCAAATTTTTAATGTATCCAAGGTTTGTGCAAGTCATGCTAAATGAATTTCAACCGCAACCTCATACTACTGCTTATCAAATCAGTTGCCTAAAGCCTAAAGTTTTTCAAAATTTGAATAAAGATGGCAATATGATTTTTACACCTCTCCTACCCCAAATGCTTGCTAAAATTTCATCCGAACAAAACACACCCATAATTAATGTTCCAAACATTGATTATACCCCACCGCTTTAAGAACCTATGAGAGAGGCCTAAAAGTCAACTCCTCTCATGACAACACAACAAGTTTCAACCTCGATGGTCTAGGAACAAGCAAGGTGGTTCTAGACTTCCACCTAGTCCAACTATGGAGGAATCGGACCTTTGCCCCATGATTCGCCTCTCCCAACAGTAACACAGTTGGAAGTGCCGAGGCGTGGAAACCAATTGAATTGATGGTTTTGTGTACCAAATTAGCAAAGCGTGTTGAGTCTCTACAAAAGAACTTGGCTCATCACAAGAAGCAACATGCCAAGGATGTTCAATTTTAAAGACAGATTCGGACCTTAAAGGAAGAGATGCAGAGGTTGAAAAGCACGTGAAGTCCGCAAAGATGGTGATTTCATCTTCCTCCTCACCTTCCGATGGTGATTCACCGGTCATGATTTGGGAAATTCTTCCAAATGGGGAGGAAAAACAGTTCGACATCGAGGGAGGAAAATTGATTTTGAAGATGAAGGAGATACAAGTAGAGGAGCAAAGGAAACTGAAACTCATGGAGGGCAACTTGAAGATCAAGACATTTTCCAAACTCCAACCGATTTTACCATCGATTTTATTTCCACCGCAGAGCCAAATATTGCCACCGCAAGTGAAGAATTTGATAAATTGAAGATGAGAAGGGTAAAGGGTTATGGAAGATGTACAAAGAACCCCGACAAGAAGATTTCAAAGAAAGACAAGTTCGATTGATCTTGATAGAGAACTTGCTAAGAAGATATCAAGATCAAATTGTCGAAAGAGTTCTTTGAAAAGAAAAGATTGAAAGAAATAGAAGTTGCTAGCTTTTGGAAGCCAAAAGATTGGATAGAATGGAAGATACCGATTCAATTTCCACCGCTCAACCTACAATTATGAAAGAGAAAGCTCCGAGTTTAGTTATGTTCCTATCAAGAAGATATTCGCTCGGTGGCTAATAATCCGTAAATCAAGAAAAAGCAATTGGCCTTGTTGTTGATGCATCCTTAATCGAGGAACAAAGAACAACTCAGTTGAAGAATTTTATTAAAATGAAGAACAATCAAGCACTTGAAGATGTGATTAATTCACCAAAAGGTTCAAAAGAAACAAAGACAACCAACCAAGGCACAAATACTTGCATATATGAAGACTTATTGTTGTCATGTTGGTAACTCGAAAAGCATCAATTTAAAGGAATGTCTCGATGATCAAATTGAAAGGGCTTACTACGTAATCGTAAAACAAGATAAATCTTTTATTCCAATAGGTTCAAGAAGAAAAGAAGGATTCCTAGATTGAAGAGAAAGGCCAAAGTAAGTGATTCTCAAACCGTTAAGACTAAGGTTGATGAAGATCATACAAAGTCTACTGAGAAGGAGATTCCTACCGAGAAGTTCATCAAGAACAAATGACCTGGAATGATTGTGATTGAAGACGAGATATTTATCCGTAACCACCGCAAATTCGACATCCTATTATTGATTGGGAAGTTTACACTCGCTAGCAATTTTGCTCCAACATGGAAGATCGTAAAGTTTGGAGGTCAAACTTCATCATTCATAACCTTTGAAGATCTTATTAAAGCTTTTGATGAGATGACCTTAATACACTATGGAAATTAGTTCAAGAAAGGTTTAATGTTCAAGATCTCAAAGATACTAAGGAGATGAAGTTATGGGTAACTCTTAGAAGGCTTTTTGAACCAAATGCCGATGATGACTACTGGAAAACCTTATTCACATGTTTTGGCACTAAATGGTTTTATTATGATTCATGTGAAGTTCATCATGTCTCTACAACTAATGGAGAAGACTTTTTCATGCTTTTTGAGAAAGAATATCCACTCGAGCTTGAGCTCTTCAAGAATGTTAAGCTTACACATAAGAGTCAATGAAGACAATGAGAAGGTCGAGCATTATTACAAAGGATTCAAGATCAATGTTCAAGAGCTATACAAAAGTTAAGAGAAAGAAGTGAAGTGTTTGATTGAATTCCCCAAACCTTGAAGTTAATGCATATTGAAGAAACTTATTGATTTGCAGAAATCATAAGTTTGGGGAGGATTGTTGGGAATAACTGCTACCACGGATAGTTGTGTTTACATCGCTGATTAACACTCAGCGGGGAACGTATTCCCACCGCAAGTTCTTCGCTACCACCGCTATCGCTTTATGATAAGGTTAAACGATCTAGATAAGTATAGAATAGATCTTGTGTATATTCTATTATGTTAGCTTTATACTTATCTTGTAAAGGACTCCTTGTTGTATAAAAGGAGATCCTAGGTCATTGTCTTAGGTACGTACTACATTGCATTCACCTATGAAAGCTTCAAGGTGTAACCCTAGTGATAAGTTAAGATCACTCGTATTATTTCATTAATAATATTGGAGCTTGAGTTTTGTGTTTACTCTCATACATCATATAATCCGTCTTCTAAGTATTACTTAAGTAAATTCGCTTGCTTGATAATATCATACAAAATATCATTGACACAAGGAGAGTGTCCCGATCCATCATGTTGATTGGAGCATATTAGAGCTAGTAAGATTCAGAAAAATGTTTTGTAAATGGGCACTGAGGGGACGAATAGAATAAAATTATAGTTATTTTCAAATGGTTATTGGCTTAAAGATCTATCCGAGCTCAAATGTATCATGCATGACCCTTTTTGATAGGTTCATTGAGCCACGTGTGAAAGGCCTGCTTTTCCAATGCTAGTTATTTCGTAATTGAACCCAGCAGCACTCAAACGCTTTGGGTAATGAATTCATTATGGATGAAATTTAAAAAGTGACGGGGACTGCAGGTGTTCAAAAGCCCAAGGACGTGGTGCTTTGGTGCTCAACTTTACATTTGTCAAGAATTTATGGGATCTTCTCAACGACAATTTTTTAGTTAGGCTTGCAAAGTGTGTAACCCTCGCTCATTTATCTTGTTCAAAAAGAACGATACTATAGACGATATGTAATTTTACATTTGGTGGTCAATCTTCTTCCGGATATTATGCCCCCCTTTTGAGTACCTTTTATAATTTTAGCAACTTATGTATGAGTTAAACATGTATTTTCAATGCATACGAAACGAACTATCATGAAAACATCATCCAACTAAACACGATGCACTTTGTCACCTAACTCACTTAAAGAATTTGAACTAGATCGATGTAACATTTTAACCCATCCATCCGAAACTAATGAATGGCGTGCCAAATGGCAATGAGATTTCTAAAAGTGGCTACATCAAAATTCAATTTATAACTTTAACCTCCTAAAGTATTTAGCAAGGTGATCGCCCAAATACTAAGATGTAAGACATAGGCTACAATCGTCATGTGGAACTACCTTCATAGTAAGACAAGGGAAGAAGCCATGGGTGACGATGTGTTCTAGCCTTTTCCCCGCCTGCTTCTTCTTGCACGGAAGAACCATCAACTAATGAGTGTCCTACTACACTATAAAGGATGTTATCAAGATACTTTTCAATATAGCCAAGACACATAAGATTCACTTTTAAAGCTATTAATGACATCTAATATCCAACACTAATTTTGAGCTCATTGACACGCTTTTGGCTCAAATGTGTGAAATAGTTGATTTTTTATACATTACTTACTAGTACACACTTGGGCTAAAATGGGTCAAACGGTGAAATGGGTGTAACATAAACGACAAAGTTACTTATTATTACAAATTTACAAGTTTGGGAAAAATGGGTCAAAACGTAAAAATGTGCAATGACTCAAATAAACAACAAAGTTACTTATTAGTACATGTTTTGGTTAAATGGTCAAACGGTGATACATACATATGTACACCAACTTCACATACAGCTATGATACAAGTCACCATGTAACGATATTAGGTATATGTAAACCCAATCGACACGATATAAATCATGCCTCTTACTCTATACCTAACTTGATTACAATCAAACATATGTAATAATGACAACATGGTACAACATCCATTACTTGTTCCCTTTAAGTTTAAATGCGGCAAAGGAAGAAAAATCCATGGACCGATTTCCATGTCTTGCAAGTCATTAATGATAGTACAAGATAAATGTCTTGATCTAATTGTCAAGATGCTTTTCTTATGTCCATTTGTATGATGGAACAACCGCTCATTTGAGAAAGTTTTGACTATCACCTATTACGTGTTTTATAAGATAGGACCCACATCGTAAGTAGTACTTTTCAATCAACTTTTAGCGCCTTTATGCTAAAACAATGTTGGTAATCAAAAGATTTGACCACGCCAAAACTTGATCATTGAGCGCCATATGAGAGTCGTAAGTGGATATTGAGACAAAACCTTAATGTGGAAGTCATTGAAATGAGATAAATGAAAACAATCGTTAGATGGTACCATTGTTTGAATCAACAATGATATCGAGATGACAAGACATAGTCAAGAACATTTCCTTAGTTTGTTTACAATCAACACGGCTGATCATTCACATCCGTAATTCATGCAATACCAAGTCGGATTCATTTTAATATCGATCAATTAATCAAGTACACTAGTACAAATTAAGCTTAATTGTTCATAATGATGAGCATTCTCGCATAACTTAGATGTGTCATCAAGTTGAAAACAAGTCATCAAATTAAGTATATACTTGAATAAATATAATAAGAACCTTATTTAGGTTCATTAACCTTGTTGGTTTTCCCACCGGCTAGATTTTTGCTAACTAGCTCGAATTAGTGACGAGATATATGTTGTTTTACCTTCCCAACCGAGCCGAGATTCATGTCATGCCATTGATCCATAGTCGGTTATCCCGCTTGCTCGCATAAATAACCTTAGGGAGTTTATCTTAGCTTATTTGATGGGCTTATAACCTTAAAGTTTGACAAGAAGGTAAGCTTACGTATGAGCTTATCTACCGAGCCTCGAACTTAATTAAGTTGTAAAGTCATGCCGATAAGCTTATAATCCATTTAAATGAGCTCATCAAATTATGAATGAGCTCAGAAGCCCAACAAATAAACCAAGTCAAACAACCCCTTAGCATTGTCCGCTTTTGCAACCGCGCTATCTTCAAACGTTGACCATAACTATTTGGATGGATGTTCATGGATAGCACCGCTTAGCCTTTGAGGTACACTTGACTATATATGTAGCAAAATTTGCTTTTGTTTTACCTGTGAAGTGTCAAGTTAATTTGACAACAATAATTACCTCCATCAATTAGTTCCTATGTCATAGTCATATAGGCACTTTATAAAGGATATTGCATATAACCAAACAACCTTCAAAATTACATATTTTCCAAAACACAAATTTTCAATACATGATGAAAGCATGTAAATATTAAAGTTTCCTTGAGGGTATATTTAAAACCCAAACAAACATAACAAAATTGAATTCATAAATCAAATAAACATAAACACAAAGAACTATATTACACAAACACAAATCCATAGTCCATAAATTATTTTAAAAAAATAAAAAATAAATAAATAAATAACTAGAAAATGATACAAACAAATAAACCAACATCTTTATCCCAAAGTTAGAGGTTGCACCTAAACAAACGGAACGCCATGGTTAAATTATCAACCCAACCCGAAAATCAAGACGATCAACATAATCGCTCCAAACATAGTCAAGGGTCCATGTTAACCTTCAACGCCATTTGGACATCATTTCGCTACCATCCATCGTCACACCGATGAAGCCAAAGAATTGTTATCTACAACCACCCCATCGAGTTGACTCGGCATCCCACTTGGTACGGGCCCCACAATCCCATTGTAACCAATTGACTCGCATCCCACTTGGTACGGGCCCCACAAGCCCATGTCCACCGCTTAAGTAAGCCGGATAACCGGCATCGATTGGGCCCCACGGTATCCTAGGTGAAACTCGCCCAACCCATAACCATTAACCGATAACCACCCGTAAACATGCCATAAGGATAACCAAAGTGTCCCGGAATTGGTGCGTAGCTAGGAAGAACGCTGCACTGGACTATATGGGACCCGTTGATGATCATTGTTAAAGTTATTATCCTCATTCGCTAGTGGTCCCACCTATACTAATCTCTTTAGAACCGCCTGCTTAACTTCCAAGTTTACCACACAATTCATGGAAATTTTTTGCATAACATCTTCGACCGAACTCGGTTTCAAAGTGATGAATCCAAACCCGCGTGGTCGGTGGGTCACATTGTCGCGCATAACCACGACATCGCTATGCGATCAATTTTTCAAAGTAGAATTTGAAGTCGCCTTCGCTAGGTTAGCGTATAATCCACCTACGAATATCTTTTAGTTCTTATGTTCATATCGCTGTTTTTAGTACCGTTAGTTCAAATAACTATTCTCGCCTCGATTCTGCTCATGAAGATATTGGTTCTCATATTTTGGTACGCCTTTTTAACTTCAACCTATAAAAAAAGGTCACATGCGCTCAAAACATGAGCGTAAAATAAGATTGTATGTTCGCCATCTCATTTTAAAATAGAAGCTCATAAATAAAGTCAACAAATTCCAACATCATAGGTGAGTGGCGATTTGGTCCCATATATGTATGAATGGATCAATTTTGGTTGTTTTTTTCTCTAACGGGTCAAACAAGAAAGAAAGATAAGACATTAGCTTGACATGGAACGGGTCAAGTTGCTACCATGTATTTCATTTGTATAAAACCTTCAAATAAAGTTTTGAAACTATTGGGCAAAAGTAGTCCAAATGTCAACCCGATCCGTGTTGGCCCATTTTAAAAGTTACCCGCTTGACTTGTTGCCCCATAAAACACTCCCATTTCTTTACTCAATCAAACAAAACGCGATTTCGATTTTGACCATGCAACATAAGAAGATTCTTAGCAGCTGAAACGTTGACCTTTTAAACAAACAAACCTGTGTTTTTTGTTGTTAAATATCATCAAAGGTGAAAAATTGCAAGGAAAACATTACACATTGTTCCAAATCGTTCATTTTAGCAATATGTTGTCTTTTATGGTTTCCTAAAACAATAATTAGATTACAACAAAAGCAGGTTAAAGTCAACAAAAACAGTCACTCAAAAAAGATATCATAATTTAACCTATGTTACGCTTCCAAACACAAAATTGACACACATTGGCGACATAATACTTTAATTATAAAAATTTCACGAGGTTCAACACATACAAATAATATGTCAAAATTAACATAGTAGTTCTTAAAACGAAAAAATAACTCAAAGTGTAATTTTATGTTATCGAAAAGATTCTCGAAACTTTCCACCAACAACTTGTGAAAATTATTGACTTTTTGATTATCTAGGTTTAAAATTTTCATATTGAAGTAAAAAAGTGTTCTGAGTTGTTAGTTGAGATAAATGTTGAATTACCAAATGAAATCCAGCTTAACTAACTCGATAATTTGTATCCTTAAAATCATTTTCAAAAACTCACATCCAAAAAACGTGAAATCTAACTTCACTAACAACTTATATCACACTCAAAAGTCAAACAAAGTACCAAGAACAAAACTTTGAATATAGGAAACAAAATTATTAGTCAACATAAAAAGCAGTTAAACCAAATAATAATAATAATCTAAAAGAAGAACAAACCATTCTGCCAAGAATTGTATGAGTGTCAGCAAGAACTTTATTAAGCGCTGATGCATCTGAAAACGAAACGAATGCGAACCCCCGAGGATTACCAGTCATTCGATCTTTCGCAATAACCGAACCCACAACATTCCCACAGCTTCTAAAATGGTCTTTCAACATTTCTCTGTATTCTTCCATGATATCCCAGCAACAAATATCTTAGCTTCTAAAATGTTTCAATGAAAACATTAGTAGTTTTAGCACAAGTGTTTGATCAAATGCGCAATGAAAAATTCAATAGTTTTATGGATTGAGTTGGTTTTTGGTTTATATGCATGATTTCAAAAAGGGCTAGCTAGCGCAGCTTGTTGCCCGCTTTGCTGTCGTCCACCCTTTGTAAATGTCATAAATCTCTATATTCCAACAAAAATTCAAGGCTAAAATGTGCATATGTAAGGAACAAAGCTGGTTGAATATCGAAAGTTGTGTGACGGTATCAACCAGATAAACAGAGCAACAACTTTAATTTATTCAAGAATCAAAGGTACATAAAGCGACAGCTTTGAGTACTAGCAACAAATCATGCGTAACCTTTAACAAGATCAAATGATCAAAGAAATGTTACAAAGATGGATCAATAGATCATAAGTATTTGAGAGAGTGATATAGCAATCAAGAAGATGATCACAGATGAATGAGTGATTAAAACCCAGCTGTGGTTGTGTCTTTTATAGCCAAGGAACTTCAATAAGCCCCTCAACTTTCACTAAAGCTTCATATGCAACATGACTTGATATCTCTTCAAATTCATAAATGGGAAATGTGCATGTGGTCCTTGATAATAAACTCGCATATGTAACAAACATAACAACATATTTGGACATAGATTATGTAGATGATTTTGAACATTCCCCTTAACTGCTTTTCCAAATATGTCAAATAGTTTCAATTTTCACAAAGAAATTTGTGTTGTACACAAGAAGATGTTTGGTCAAATGTCGCAGCTTGGTTTGAGGAGCCAATTTTGATGGCACTCAAGACACCTTTTGCAATTTTTTCTCCGATGAAATGGACATCTATTTCAAAATGTTTGGATCTCTCATGGAAAATGGTTGATGAGAAGTTGTAAAGCGATTTGTTATCACAAAACAGTTTAATGGAAGGTTAAGATCAACATTCGTATCCTTTAGAATTTTTGAACCCAAATGATTTCCAAGTCGGCAGCAATATGGATCCGTATTCGCTCAGAGAAGATTTTGAGAGAGTGTTTTGTTTTTGCTTTTCCATGATATCAAACAGCTTGTTACAGAAAACACAAGATCCCGTAATGATTTCCGGTTTTAATGCATTTTGCCCAATCAAGATCACTATACCCTTCAAGAACATTATTAAGGTCGCTATAATCATACCTAAGACCTTTACCAGGGCACCTTTAGGTATCTAAGAACATTTAAAGCGTAATCCGATGAGACTTTAAGGAGTATGCATATGTCGTATAGACAAGAACAGAGTATGATATGTCGTCCGGTATGAGTAAGATAAACCGCTTTTCCAAGCAGCTTTTGGTACCCGTTATGTTATCAAGTAATGGGTCATCTTGTGTTGGTATGAAAGGAAGGACAGAGTTTGGTTCCATGGGTGTAGATACAAGTTTACATCCTAGGAGACCAAATTTTTAAAACTTCAAGACAGATTTTCTCCGGGAGAGACAGATGTCATTCCCGCTTTATCACCTCAATACCTAGAAAAATTTGAGAGTACTCAAGTCTTTATGTTAAATTTAGTTTTAAGAAAGACTTTGAATTGTTTAATTTCCTCAACACAGCTGCAATGTAACAATATCATCAACATAGACAAGTAACGAATAAACTTGTTATCTTTGTTTTTGTAACAGAGAGTGATCACTCATGATTGAACAAAGCCATGTTCTTTGAGAACACCAACAAGTTTCTCATTCCATTTTCGGGAGCTTGTTTAAGGCCATATAATGATTTAGTAAGTTTGCAGCACCATGTTTTTGTTGTTTTATCGTAAAAACCTTTGGAATAGTCATGTATATGTCCTCATCAAGCTCACCATAAAGAAAAGCATTATTAACATCAAGTTGAAAAGAGGCCATTTATTCTTAACAATTAAGGCAATAAGAATTCTAACAAAGGACATTTTACAACAGAGAAAAAGTTTCATTATAATCTATCCTTCTCTTGGTTAAAGCCTTTGGCAACAAGCCCGGCTTTGTATCTCGCCCACTTCACCATGGATTTGTACTGATTTTCCAAATCCATTTGTACCCAATGGGTTTTCTATTAGCGGTAAAGTGGTAATGATCCAAGATTTGTTAGTATTTAAGGCCTCAATTTCAAGAGATTCATAGCATCAACCCGCTAGGGTCAAGGATGGCTTCTTCATATGTGTAGGTTCAACACTTTTATTTAAGTTGGAAGTAAAGCGAATTTTCGTAATCAAGATTAGAATAATTAACAACTTTTTCTATACCATATTTAACTTTGCCTTCAACAATAAAGTCATTAAGATTTTAGGCAACCCAGCGGTCCGTTGACTTCCTTGTGGTGATGGTCGGCAAGTCTCCTTGTTCGTGAGTTGACTCATTTGAGTCGAATCGAGTTAACATCGAGTTGATGTTATTAGAGTTTGTTCTGTGTGAAACAAGTGCCCTCGTGGTGTGTATTTTCTTCCATGGATGAAGCCTCGAGTTACCATCCTCATTGAGAGGATTCAACTCGATCCCATCATCATTGAATGAAGCATCCGAGTTACCATCCTCATTGAGAGGATTCAACTCAGTCCCATCATCATTGGAAGACACTCTCCTTCATCATTTGGTCTTTAGGTTATCAAGATCAAAAAAAATTGTGGTTTAAATCTTTGACACACCGCTTCAAAGACTTGTTTTTGAAGTTTGTTTTTCATTTTCAAAGGAAAACAGCTTTATAAAACTTGACATCTCGAGAAAAACATGTTTTGTTTCTAAGCTTAAAAGTTTGTAACCCTTTTTTTCATTAGAGTAGCCAATAAATACACTTTTTCGTGATCATTGTCAAATTTATCGAGTTATTTAGGATAGTAGCATAGCAAAGACAACCAAAACCCTAATATGAGAGTAGGGTCATGCCCATACACAAGAGAGAAAGGAGACTTGCCACAACACAAAAGAAGGTAACCTGTTGATAAGGTAAGCAAAGAAGTGAGAACACATCTGCACCACAAGTAAAGAGGTAATTCTCAAACATAAGAGATCTAGCAACATTGAGAAGATGTCTATGTTTCCTTTCGCAATTTCATTTTGTTGAGGTGTGTAGACACAAGATGTTTGATGTAGAATGCCTTTATTATGAAAAAAATTGTTGCATTCTATTGTTGACAAATTCGTAACCATTGTCACTTAAAAACTTTTATATTACTTTCAAATTGGTTTGACAAAGATTCGAGAGAAATCGACAATGGAATCATAGACATCTCCTTTGTTTTTAAGCATATAAACCCGCATGCCCTTGAGTAATCATCAACAATAGTTAAAAGTATTTGTAGCCATCTCTTAGTGATTTTATAAGGGCCCCGACATCTAGGTGGACAAGTTGACCAATTTTAGTTGATTTATGTTCACTTAAGGAAAAGGTTCTCGGTTTGTTTAGCCTTGTTGCAGTGTGTCACAGTAGATGATTAGGTCATTGGTTTATTAAGGTTAAGACTGGTTTATACTTGTAAGACTTGATCGTAAGGATGACCAAGTCTTTGATGCCGAGGTTTCTAGAGACAATGCAATTATTAGAGATAATCTTACAATTAGTGTCTACATCAAACAATGTATGTGCCATTAGATTGATTACCAATCCCCACATTCCTTTTGTTGCAAAGTCCTCAGATATAACATTGAGATTCATCAAAGCTAATGAGATAGTTTGCTATCTCTAGCAAGTTTGTGAACAGATAGCCGACAAAGGTACTCGTGCACAACTAAGACATCATGTAAGGTAATGTTGTTGTTAATTTTCATGTCACCAATCTCAAATGATAAGTGCTTGAGTACCATTTGGGTGTCCAACAAGAAGACCAAGTTTTGAAACATCAATAGTATTGATTAGAGGTTTTGAAGACAAAGTCATGTGTTGGTTTGCTCCGCAGTCAACAATCCAACCAAGACCGATTTTTCCTTTTAAAAATTTGTGTTTCCATTAAAGTATTTTTCAAATTTTAGATTGAATTTGACACTTCCATTAAAAAGGTTCCCGAAAAACATTTACCGCCATATTGGAATTCACGAGTTATCATTGAGAAGACTCATTAGTCCGACCATCCTGCTCATTAGACAGAGAAACAGAGAGTTGCTAGTTCTACATTCAAGATTAGCATCAGAGAAGAAGAAGAAGCATTGTTACTAGTTAAAGTTCCTTTTCCATATCCAGCAGATATCCAACAATATCATAACATCTATCAATGGTGTGACCAGTTTGTTGCAATTAGAGCATTTCGATTAAGATTGGGTCCTCGTTGTTAGAGTCATACTGTAAGTATTATTCCCATGTGGATTTGAACTTTTGTAGTTGTTATTGAAGTTGTTATTTCCTTTTTTTTGTTATCAAAAACTTTGAAGCAAAAGGCATACATTTGGTTTAATGGATCCAGATTAGAGGAGAAGTTCCTATGAGATTCTTCCCGACACTATAGAAAAGCGCTTTGATGATGGTAAAGGATCCTTGGTTAAAATGTTGCTTCTGATGGGCACATATGTGTCATCAAGACCCATTAAAAACTGCATTAACTTGATTAGCTGGGAATGTTTTTCAAAATGTGTTCCAGCATCACAAGTACATGTAGGAAGACTGATCATGGAGTCAAATTGTTTCCATAGTGAGTTAAGATTATTATAGTAATCAGCAAGAGAGGACCCATTTTGACTCAAAGAGTTGATATTTTTATGTATATTAAAAACAGCAGATCCATCAACTTTGTCATAGGTTTCTTTTAATTCATTCCACATTTCATAAGCAGCTTTAGAGTATATAGCACCAAAGAAACAACTCGTAACTTAAAGAGTTTAGAATCCAAGTAAGGACAATGAGTCACACATATCCCATTGATTAGCAAGACCGGCATTAGAAACATCTTTTCTACAAGTTCCATCAACAAAGCCAAGTTTATTATGGTTTTAAAGTAAAGTCATGGCAATGCTCCAAATTTTATAGTTTTCGAGCCGAAGTTTTACAAATATAATAGGATTACCACTAGTGTCACTAGGATGCAAGTAGAGAGTATCACCAAAGACAAGTTTTAATTCGTAAGAGTTAATCATGATTCATTAGTCATAGATGCAAGAAACCTGATTCATTATTAGCTTGTTCACCATCACCCCACCATGGTGAAATCACGCATAAATAAATAGAAAGACAATAGCAACAACCACAAATACAAGAGCAATAATCCCAAATCAACTTCTAACCTAACTAGTCCTAGCCTCCGCCAACTAGAACAAAAATACAGAAATATAAACAACTCACACCCACGGTTTAACAGCAATGCCTTTGACCTGGTAGGCTGAGTAGGTATTCGCACCACCTGCAGGTGGCGATCAAGGTGTTAACCTACCCGCTTGCACCCAATCACCAATGCCGTTAAACAAGAAAGGGAGAGATACTTACAAAGGCTTTGTGCAATGAAAGGTGAAGACCGACCACAATCACCCTAGATTCACTTAGTATAGGGTTGATTATGATCAGTTAGAACCAGATAGCACTCCAAGAACAAAACCCCCAAGTAAGAAAATAATTAGGATTTCGAAGAAACCCTAATTTATGTCGATTTAACACCGATAGTACCAGAAATATCAGACCCAGTACTCCACAATCAAAACCCCCAAATCAAAAATTAATTAGGGTTTTGAACGAACCCTAATTTATTCTGATTGAGCACCGATATGGCGAGAAATATTAATTTCAAGACTCACGACGCCCAACCCGTAGATACGAACCGGAGTTATCAACAACAATAACCCTAGTATAACAATCCTCGAGAGCTGGATTGATGAGAATCAAGAGTTTATCGCCTGATACCATGTGCGACGGTATCAACCAGATAAACAGAGCAACAACTTTAATTTATTCAAGAATCAAAGGTAGGCAAGACAAGCATTGAGTACTAGCAACAAACTGCGTAACCTTTAACAAGATCAAATGATCAAAGAAATGTTACAAAGATGGATCAACAGATCATAAGTATTTGAGAGAGTGATATAGCAATAAGAAGATGATCACAGATGAATGAGTGATTAAAAACCCAGCTGTGGTTGGTCTTTTATAGCCAAGGAACTTCAATAAGCCCCTCAACTTTCACTAAAGCTTCATATGCAACATGACTTGATATCTCTTCAAATTCATAAATGGAAATGTGCATGTTGGTCCCCGATAATAAACCCGCATATGTAACAAACATAACAACATATTTGGACATAGATTATGTAGATGATTTTGAACAAAAGTACCCATGTATGACATAATAGAGCAATCTTGTAAACCAAATGTCGTAATGTTCCGCTTCGGTCGATATTTCGTAACATAACTAAAAGATATTATCGCATTTATTATTATTGTGACATATGCCGGAGTAGATTTATGTTTGTTACTATTATCTAGGTTTCATTCGTTGGAGACGATGCACTAAGAGCGCTTCCCCATTATGTTGGGCACCCTCATCACATCGGAGCGATGGCCGGAATAGGCATAAGAGATGCATAGGTCATGAGGCTCATTCAAGCATGGTATTTTAACTCAAATATCCAATAGAGCACGGTATTGTGAATAATTGGGACGACATGGAAAAGATTTGGCATCACGCCTTCTACAAGTGAACTCCTGGGCTCCGAGGAGCATCCAGCTCTCATCGAGGCACCGTTAACCCGAAGCTAATCATGAGAATATGACTCAAGTTATGTTTGAAACATTTAATGCTCCCGCTATGTATGTTGCAATACATGCCGCTTTCTCTCGTGGTCGCACTCACGGGTAAGTTTATGGTCATATTTATTATACAAATTTCTTTGTAGAAAATTCGCAATAAGTTTCTAGGGTAAACATGGCATATCCTATATTTCTAACAAGACTATAAACTTAGGGTCCGCTTTGGTTCCTATAAAGGAATGAAACTATGACTTTCAAAGTCATAGCAAGTGTTTGTTTTGTTTTGTTTTGTGGGTCCGAATGAAATGGGTATATCATAGTCATAGATTCATTACACATCAATTTGTGTCTATGAAATCCATTCCCGTGGGGCCATCTTTTTACCACTACAAAATTCAAATATCTATACACTTTTTCATACCATATTTTATCAACCAAACATAAACAATCGTAATCATACACTTTTTCATACCCATTATCATTCCATCTCATTCCAAATCCGATACCCATTGTCATTCCTAGCAACAAACTAAACGGGCCCTTATTGTTTTATGCAAACCCATATTGTCCCAGGAATCATTGATGCCAATCCATAATCAAGAATCACAATAACAATACGAACAAGATACAAAGGGATGAACCCAAACGAAATTGTTTTTTAATATCTGAAACTGGGTTAGATGCAATCTGTTATGATCGCACATATATATTATATATACATACATAAATGTCGTATCCTTTCTATTGAACGGACGTGACCTTCTAAAAAACGGTTTCTAGGTTTATAAACTACATGTTAGAACCTTCTAACTTAACATAATGACATACTAGACTCTAAAGTACATACTTAAGTCAATTTACACTTTTGACCATTAACTATCAAACTTGGGTTGAACAATTATGCCAACAACCCATCTTGACCCGTCAACTTATTTTGCCTCCTATAGCTCTATCTATCTTTCTTATGGGTTACTTTAGTTTGCTCTATCTATAGGAAGCATAATATTTCTGTGAAAGGAGTATATGATCAAACATACAGTCAAATACCGCTTATTTTAGTTTGAAATCACTTTAACCTAATATCATATCCATAGTGTTGTCAGTACGACTCATGATCTATTTTTGACTGTTTAATTATAATTGATTCAGTTGATTGTCATTGTCTTGACATTTTATGCTGATAATATATATAGGACACGAATTGGGATTGATGGGTCAGATTTTAATTCATATTCTATCTTTGTTATAGCCTGAAGAAGAAAGATTGTGGGATCCTTAAAACGAGAGGAATTGAGCGCCATCTTAGGGAATAAGATGCATCAAGGACAACAAAGGTTTGGTTCAAACAAATTGACGGTGGGTGATTATTATGTCTATGTTTTATCAAATGGTGAGTTGCTACTTATTTAGCTAGTCGAAGTTGGGCGGATACAAACACTTGTAGAAATGAGCGATGTTAATAAACTCACTTATAGTGTTATCGCCTGCAACATATTTATTATGTTTTGCTTCTTCAGGCATTTCACATCCTCTTTCTAGCCACAAGCACTACTTAATTACAGCTGCCTTCAAGCCGAAAGCACTAGAACCCTGTGCACGGGTGAGTACACCATATAATTTCAGTTCTTTTTAATTGTCTCATATCTTCGTCCCTCTTTAGAGTGTCCCAACTTCTAAAGTTTTCCAGCTACAACAATTAATCACCAATAATATTTTCAGAAAGTAGTTGTGGCGCCGCAGCATCTAGAGATATGCGGAAAGCTCTTAGCATCTAGAGGTTCGCATATATTCAATTCTTCTATTTATTGAGTTAACATATTCTATTGTCGTCATCTTTTTAGGTTTGTTTCTAATATTTTGTGTTGCAGACTTGTGGTTAACATCGATGGAAAATGTTTTGATGCAGGTGTTGTGACCCGGTCATTGATTCTTGCAAAGATTGTGGTGGATAGTCATTTCAAGTCTATACCCAAAAGAGCTAAGTCGGATGACAAGTTGATGAACAATTCTCAGGAAGATGTTCAAAACTTTGCCTTGCCAATGGATTCAGAGGTACTGACTTAACTGCTGCTATTTATTTCTATTGTTGAGTTTGTTAAAGTGTCACCATTCCTTAAGAGGTGACATATTCGATGGGTTGGTACCGGGTCACAACCACTAGTTTTGAATAGGTTGGGCTGGATTGCGCTGTAAAGCTGTTTTGTCCAATATAAGTTACAAGATTGTTAACTGTGCATGTTTAAGATTATGAGATTGTATAGCATAAGAAAGTAATCAATTTATAATTTAATCTAACAGCTCGCCCAATTAAGTCCTAAGCTGGAACACAGCCTGTGAGGAAAAAGAACTAGTGAGCTGGACAACAAGACAAGTTGTGGTTAGGCTGATTGCAGATTTCATTTTGTCTTGATATTTCGCTTTTACTATAGCTCATGGCAGTGATCTTTTAGTTCGATAAAAATGCAAATGCTCTCATCTTTGTTTTTTTGCTTTGATTGAGAGGATTGGATAAAGCATAAAGGTGCAATTATAGGTACATTACTACATTGTGAATATAATAGTGCGTCATGTGTGTTGTTCATCTCGGATTAAACATTGATTTCTGTTGTTACAAACATGAAAAAAAATAACACATGATGGGTATAAATTAATATGAGGGGTACATAACACCACCCTATCGTATTGTATAAACATATACTAAAGCTAAAGCAATCATTCAACGGCCGCTTTACGTCGCTATTGTAAGAATGCGATCCTCTCAAATAGAAGATAACTTGACTCAAGTTGTTAGATGAGCCATTCGATTTATCCAACGGCCAAATCAAAAGAAGTTCTTTTGATTTGAGCCATTTGATCAAATCTAATTACCATATTCATTCAACTCGAACAAGAACTCGGTAGATCCTCGCCATTAAAAAAATGGTAAAATGCTAGCCCAAAAACATTGGCCCAAGACCGCTAGCCCAAAAATTACAAATACACCCCGCACTATTGAAGATTTTAAAACCACCGGAACTTTTTACTACTTACAACTTCTTTATATAACAAATTTTATTTATCAAATATCTAACAAATATATAGCGATTTCTTTGATAAACAATATACTGCCAGAAAGGCCTCTCGGTAACGAACAAACCGAGCCAAACCAACTTCATTTACCGAATATCTAATAAATATCTTGTGATTTCTTTAATAAAAAATATACCCTCGAAAAGGCATTCTGATTACAAACTAAACGAGCCTGATGTCAATATAGTTTTGACATACTTGGATGTTGAAGTTTGCTATATACTTTATTAAAAAAAGTTCTATCGATTTCTTTAATACAAATTATATCGTTGAAAAGTCATCTGGATTACGAGCAAGACGAACCCAACATTGATATACTTTTAGCTAATAGGAAAAAAAAAGCCAAACGGTCAATCTTTTGTTGTGTATTGCACTATCTAATACCAAGGCTAAAGTTTATCGCCACTACGACCTCCAAGACGCCCGCAAAGAACGCATGAGTGTATTCTCTCTCGCTGACAAACATAACAGTATGATTTATTTATTTTTAAACCGCAAATTATTCATACTTAAACACCTACCATTTTTTGCATAACCTTCATGTATCTCTCAACTAAACTACAAAACAAGCTTTTAGACCCCTTTATTTAGACCTCTAAAAAACGCAGGTCTAAATGTTGTTTTCCCCACCAAAAGGTATTTAGACCGGTGCAAATAAGAAACACGGTCTATATGTAATTTGCTCATTTAGACCGGTTACTATGTAAAACACCGGTCTAAAAATCATATTTAGACCGGTTCCTTTAATATCCACCGGTCTAAATATCCGAACTATTTAGACCGGTTCCTTTCATTTACACCGGTCTAAATAATATTTGAAAAAAAGTGCCCAACGGCTACAAAACCAGATCTCCTATTTCATACCAACACAACTTCAACTTGCATTTAATACACTCGAAAATGTCTTTAATTTTCTTATAATTACCATACTTTTCCGCATTAACTACAATTAAAAGGTATGTATCACTTCTTATACATTCATATTAATACCACCAAGATGTTTTGTGATTATTTATGTAAACTTTTTCATAAAAATGTTATACTTATAAAATCACTAATTGCGTGTTTATGAATATAAATTTGTTATTGTGCATAAATGAAAGCTAACATGAATATTTTTCTATATTTATAGGAATGCTTGCTTAAATCGTATGTATATGATATCCGAAATGTAGGTTCATTGACCTGTGGAAGTAAGGTATGTTCTAAAATAATTACGAAAACAATTATTTTATGCAACATTCCGTTATTAGTTTAATTCCGTTAGTTTAATTCCGTCCGAAAACAATCGTTCTTAATGCAATTCATGAGCCGTTAGTTTAATTCCTCTAGAAAATAGCTTAATAGAGGTTAATTTGGATTGTCCAAACTCTTTTGAATAATTTGTCTCATTTAGGATGTGATTGTGTATTATCGTATTGAGTGTAATTTAAGATGGATCGTAGTATATGGATGTACGAGATAGAACGTGTTAGCATCGAATACTTGGAGCATTTGTCTCATTTCCTAAAAGTTGTCAAGATGATCGGGTGAAGAGAGGAAAATCAATAATTCATTGTCCTTGTAGAAATTGTTTAAATTGGGAATGTTTTCTGATTTGAAAACTATTAAAAGTCATCTTATAGAAAAAGGGTTTATGCAAAGGTATACTTGTTGGGATTTTCATGGAGAAGTCAAAGATAAAAGTAACACGTCTGTTTCCAATTGTAATGTCGAACATAACAATGATTCATACAATAATGATCGTTTAAATGAGATGTTACATAATTTGGAGGATAATGCTGCTGACAAAAATCAAAAACAATTTCAACAATTGCTTGTCGACTCAGAAACACCGTTGTATGAAGGTTGCGAGGATTTTACCAAACTATCTGTTGTTTATAGACTCATGAACATTAAAGCAGTTATGAACACTAAAGCAGTTAATGGTTAGAGTGACACAGGTTTTACAACTCTACTAGAAGCGTTACATGAAATGTTCCCAAAAGCCAAGTTTCCTGTTTCAACATACCAAGCAAAAACATTGATGTGCCCTATGGGAATGGAAATCGAAAAAATAGATGCTTGTCCAAAAGATTGTATGTTGTATAGAGATAATGACAAAGGACCTACATGCATGTCGGATTTGTGGTCAATCAAGGTACAAACGAAAAAAGATACCACTTAACCCCGACGTGACTAAGAATGGCCCACCTGCTAAAATATTGTGGTATTTTCCTGTAAAACCAAGATTGGAACGATTATTTTCAAATGAAGAGGATGCAAAGTTGTTACGTTGGCATGCCGAAGAGCGTAAAAGAGATGGAAAAATGAGACACGTTGCTGATTCCCTTCAATGGAGGAACATCGATAATGAGTTTAAAGAGGAGTTTGGATATGAGATTAGAAATATACGCTTTGGACTTAGTTCAGATGGAATCAATCCTTTCGGAAACATGAGTAGTCGTCATAGCACTTGGCCGGTTCTTTTATGCATATACAATCTTCCACCATGGCTATGTATGAAACGAAAATACATCATGATGTCATTGCTAATACAAGGTCCTAAACAACCAGGCAACGATATTGACATTTATTTGAGACCGTTAATTAATGACATGAAAGACCTATGGAGTGAGGGCATAAAAGTGTATGATGCGTACAAGAAAGAGACTTTCCAATTGCGAGCCATGATTTTTTGCACTATTAGTGATTTTCCTGCTTATGGAAATTTGTCGGGATACAAAACGAAAGGGAAAATGGCATGTCCTGTGTGTCAAGATCACACTCACTCAATTTGGTTGTCTAATTGTAAGAAAACAGTATATATGGGGCATCGAAGATCACTTCAAGAGGATCACCCATACCGTAAAAAGAGAAAGTTGTTTGATAATAGCGTTGAAGATAAAAAGCTACCACCACCATTAAATGGGGAGGCTACATTCTCCCAGTGGAAGATATCCATGTTGTGTTTGGAAAAGGGAAAGAAGGCACTTCAACTTCAAAAGATAGTATTTGGAAAAGAAATCAGATTTTGGGAATTCTACCGTTGGGAGCGCTTGCAAGTTCGACATTGCCTTGATGTTATGCATATCGAGAAAACGTGTGTGAAAGCTTGATAGGATTATTGTTGAACATTCCCGGAAGACAAAAGATGGTATTAAGGTTCGAAGGACATGGAAGCCATGCAAATAAGACCGAGCTTGCTCTAAAGAGATTGTTGGGAAGACTAGTACATATCTCGCCACCGACTTGTTATACCATGTCTAAGGCCGAAAACCAAATTTTGCCAATGTTTGAGTGGAGTTAAGGTTCCATCCGGGTATTCGCTAACATAAAAAGTTGGTGTCAATGCAAGACTTGAAGTTGTTTGGTATGAAGTCTCATGATTGCCATGTCTTAATGACACAATGATTCCCATTGCAATTGTGGAATACTACCAAATCGCATCCGACACACAATAACAAAGTTGTGTTTGTTTTTAACATGATTCATTCGAAGGTGATTGATCCCGAATTGTTAGATCAATGGCGTGATATTATCTTAACTCTTTGCCAACTCGAGATGTACTTTCCACCTTCCTTCTTTGATGTCATGGTTCATTTGGTATCTCATATTGTTGGTGAGATTAAGACTTGTGGGCTGTTTTCTGCGATACATGTATCCATTTGAGAGATACATGGAATCTTAAAGGTTATGTTAGGAACCGATCTCGACCGGTAGGGTAGTATTATTGAAGGATATACTCTTGAGGAGGTGATTGATTATTATCTGACTATTTGAATGATGTGAAAAAGTTGGCATTCCACAAAGTCGACATGAGGGTAGGCTTCAGGGGGAAGGTACAATTGGGCGCCAAGAAGTATCGCCGGATCTAGAAGATTTACACAAGGCACATTTCACAGTCCTACAACACATGACATGTATTGCACCATACATATACGAGCACAAGTCACTTTTGAAACAACAAAACAATCAAAAGGGCCAAGTTTGGTTGGCTAACAAGCATAATAACACATTTTCACAGTGGTTCAAAGACAAAGTAAGGAGCACACTTTCAAATGTAGACAAAGTCGTGGCAGATTTGGGATTTGGGCCAATACGGGTTGTCAAATATCAAGGGTATGTAATTAACGGGTATACTTTTTACACCAAAGAACAAGATGATAAAAGTACATTACAAAATAGCGGAGTCACCTTAATAGCATCAACGACAGAAGTATCCATGGTGAATCGTGAAGAAAGATCAAAGAACGCCAAAAAGGCTTATTATGGTGTCATCCAAGAAATATGGGAATTGCATTATAATTCAACCGTTATACCCTTGTTCAAATGTAGATGGGTCGACAATGAAAAAGGTGTTGATGTTGATGAAGATGGTTTCACTACTGTCAATCTCTCCACAAACGGCTATAAATCTGAACCGTTCATTTTAGCAAAATTAGCCACTCAAGTTTTCTATGTTGAAGACCCAAATGATCAAAGATTGCACGTCGTCCTATATAGTAAACGACGCATAGTTGGTGTTGAAAATGTCGTGGACGAGGATGAATATGATCAATTTGATGAGTTACCCCCGTTTAGCCTTGGTATGACACCCTCAAGGGATGTTCCTGATGATACTACTTACTTAAGATCTGACCACGATGAAGGATTAGAAGTTTGATGAGCCCTGCACATCCAGAAGGTACCAAAATATTTATTACAAAACATATTTTCATCAACTTATTTATTATGCATTTCACTAACTATAACGCGTCTTTTTTTTTGCAGGCACAACATATTGAACTATACATGTTTAAACTAATTCTGGATGTTTACGTTAACATTCAAAGTTGTTTTGTAGCTTGTTTTGTGTATTTGCAGGTGTTTATGAAGTCCAAAGGTTCGAGTGTAAGATTTCTAGAAGTCTAAGGAGCTCTATTTCTTGAAGGCTAAAGTGATCATCTCAATCAGCTTTTATCTGAAATTTGTATCTCTCAAATAGTTAGTTAGGGTTTGTAAACGTAATATTATTTTCTTTCGTGTAATTGTAAAGACTCTTATGCTATGAACTAAGGGGTGGTTGGTTGTGTTCATAGCTAAAAAAATATGTTTTCTAAAATGTTATTGATTGGTTTTATTGGCTACTTCTTGTATCAATTATTCAAAATTTTTAGCAATGTTTAAAATTCGGGTTGATTCGATCGGTTGAATCGGAAACCGGCTTGGAAACTGAGTCGACAAAGAACCCGAGTTTCAAAATATTGTTTGTTATTATATTTTTGCTATCGTAATCATTCAAGTATTTGAAACTACGTTTATTATTATGAGACCTTTAACGCGATAAATATAAGTTTATGTTATCTTATCCTATATATTGCAAAAAAATATTTAGTAAAAAATTTATATGGGTCACAATGAATTTTTGGCTAAGACTCAAACACGGAAACGAAAATATTTTCGTCCCAAATCCCAAACAAAAAATATCAAATCCCAAATCTCACAAAACCCTAACACCAAAACACCGCATACCACAACCCAAACCATCTCTACCGCATACCACAACTATCACCATCACCATCACAAAACCCTATCTCTACCGCATACCACAACCATCACCATCTCTACCGCATACCACGACTATCACCATCTCTATCTGAAATGGTACTGTGTTTATTAGTCAATTAGGGTTGCTTATTATTTAATTAAGTTGCTTAGTATTTAATTAGGTTGCTTATTATTTTATTAGGGTTGCTTATTATTTAATTAGATTGCTTATTATTTTATTAGGGTTGCTTATTATTTAATTTGCACGAAATGGTATTGTTTATTAGATTGCTTTTCTTCAAACCATCCACGTGGATAAAATCTGTTAAGATGGGTGTTTGATTTACAAACCGTGTATAAAACAAGATTTAAAAATGTTTATTTTGTTTTGTGTAGTGTTAAAATTTGTTAAGACGGGTGTTTGTTTGTTTACTAAGTTGAGTCAGACAACTCAGTGAGTCAACTAACCGAGTCGGGTCGTTTTGTTGTGCTACTTGCTTGTTTTGAGGTCGTTGTTGTTTACTTGGTGTAGGGATAGCTTTTACTTGTTATCGTTATTGTTGTGTTTAGTTAGATGTTAGATTGATGGATGTAAGATTATATATTTATCCGGTTTTGATCTCGACTTGTGTTTGGATTTGCTCATTTATTTAGTTTTGATCATTTTAGTTATGAATATGTGATGTACTATTGATGTGTTGATATTGCTGTGATGTTTGATTTTCTGTTGTGAATGGTATTCGGATTATGGTGGCAAAACCCTCACGGGGTTGCATTGTTTGACGCTCGTTATCATAACCAAGTATCCTACATCACGTATTCTTTCATAAACGCAAATCCAAACACTTTCTAAGTAGTCGTTGATTAAATAATGAACCTCGGCGATTAAAATAGTATATGCACATCAGTTTCATTTAGCTTAGCAGATATTGTCAATAGTTCGGCGTGGGGGAGTTAGTTTTGACATGTGAACATTGGTCTTTTTGTGCAATGGTCATCGCTAGTTGTCTGTGGGGAGTTAGTTTACTCTTGCATTATGAAACAAATTGGATAATAGAATTAGTTTTGTTACTTGTTTGTGGGGGTCGGTAGGGACGGACAAGTTCATTTTAACAAATTTAGGTCAATAGACAAAAAGAAAACATAATATCGCTAATTATTAATGCTCAAGGGTTGTTTTCATCTTTTCATGTGCTTTTCTTTTCATGTGCCTGCTTTCTTTCAACTGATTTTGTGACAATATAGATACTTCATTTTATGACCAACTGTGTAACATAATCATGTTGTTTTTTCTTTCAGGATGACAATGAACTTGCATTGGTTGAACCATCTAAACAAAGAGGGAGAGGACCAAGCAGACCCAAGACTAAACCTACTCAACCATTTAATGTGGAGTTCGACAGTAAAGGCCATGCCATAGGTAAACACAAAAATGACTGGGCAACATACGTTGGTAGTGTGACAAGACTGCGGATATCTATTCTTGAAGATGATTGGGGCAAAATAGAAGATGACCGAAAAGATGCTTTATGGGAGGTTATTAAGGTATAGTGTTTTAAGACTTTAATTGCATTTTCGGTTTGAAATATATGTATTATCATCTAATAAGTAAGCTTTACTTTCATATCAAACAGAGTACTTTGATCTCACAGACAATGATCACAAATTATCAACACTTAAGCAATGCAATTTTGCATGGAAGAGCTTTAAGACACAACTCGAGACAAATTCATGATACCCAATAAAAACCTTATGAAAATAAGAAATACTCTTTCATAGAGCCGAAAATTGGGATAAATTACATGAAAACATCGGTCGTGAGACAAAATGGTTTGTTAACTCTATTTTGTATCAAAGCGACTATAATAGTTTTTAGTAATTTTCTAATTTGCCCTTTACACTTTTTGAAGAAAAAGCGAGCCATTGGAAAGGCATATGCTAAGCTTCAAAAGAATTATGCACATCTAGGAAGATCGGGTATCGTGGAATGGAGGTTGATTTGTCAAAAGTGAATATCGATGAAGAACGAAGAAAGAAATCATGGATATTACTTGTGAGCGCAAAAAGATGGATCCTTGCTAGGATAACTTGTCCGGACATGGAAGAAATATTCAGAGAATTGGTAAAACTTTTAAGATTGTTTCAACTTTAATATTATTGTTTTCTATTGATAGCAATTTTATGAATAAATTGTTCTTAAATTTGCATCTACGGTGAGCGTAGATAAAAAATGGTTCAAGGACTGATCCCGAAGGAAAAGGGAGCAGACCCTTTGATTGTGGTGCTAGGACACGAGCATGGGGTCGCACACGGGCTGTGGGGAATGGTATAGGTTTTAGGAAAGGCATAGTAGGGTATAAACAAACAAAGAAAAGGGCTAAAAGCATGAAGAAATAGAAGAAATAGAAGCGATAGTGGATAGGAAATTGGCTCAAAGAAACGCTGAAAGAGATCTTGAAAGAGATCTTTGAAAGAGATGCGGCAAGAGATCTTGCAAGAGATCTTTGAAAGAGATCTTGCAAGAGACGCTGCGAGGGCCTTGAACTAGTTCTTGAAGGAGACATGGAAAGAGAAGCAAGCAATGAGGAAGATTACGAAGAGAAGAAAGCAAAGCGGTTGTGAGTCGACAACCGTTGTCCACCAAGACAGAGAAAAACTAAAAGATATAAAGGTAAATATTTACTTCCTGGTGTCATTTTATGTTGTCATTTTATATATTATATCGATAGGTCATATTGAACAACTATATTATGAATAAGCTATAGTAATATTGTGACTTTTGTGATTTTTGTCCAACGAGCTTGACATCATAAGTCATATTGTCCGACTTATAAACAATTTCACATGGTATATATAGTTGTAACTTATAATGACTAATTAGAAAATTTTCTCATTAGTAATCATGGTGGTTGCATCTGTTAAAATCTTGATTTTTGTTCTATTCATTTTATAAAGTATTATTAGTATATTGAAACAAGTAATGAATCTTTGTAAGTAATCATGGTGGTTGCATCTTTTCCTCTGTACCAATCGGTTTTGAATATTCAAAATTATTTGAACCACCTTATTCTACACATTAGGAATCTTTGTTTGTGTGTTTCATGTGACATTCGCAATTATTTTTACCTTGTCTTCAAGCTAGACTGTAGGACCATTTCGGATGGCCTCTATTATGCGATTTAGAACAACCAATCAAATAGTCGATCTGACTTAGTGAAGCTTGTTTTAGTTTTACAAATGTACTATGTATGTTAAGGGCGAATCCTCATTTCTCGTGGTCTTTTATCTTTGTATGAATTGTAGGAGCCCAAATCATGTGTCTTGTTCTCACCTCACACCGAGGATATGACTCGATAAGACGTGGGATGGTTTATCCAATTGGTGATGGTACCATACATGGAGGACCGCTTATACCCTAATACATGAAGGTGTCCATAGATTCTTTTGTTCCACTTTTGGAGATACTAAGCTTCCGGTGTTGTCGAAATCGGACACCATTACTGTGTTAAAGCAATCGGTTGGAAGCTTTCTTGAGCTGGCCACTGTAGAATTTCTCGCATTTTGGTATGGTAAACTCAAACCTTTTTACGTGATATCTGTATTAGTACTGTACTTATTAATTGCTTGTTAATAGGAGAATACCCGACTTCTAAAGATAAAGCTTCACAGAGAAAAGAAGCGACAACGTTGCGACCTCATTGGCCACACCAATCGGGTAAGCAAAACAAGTTGCTTTGCATTTTAAGTTTTCATTAGCCCATATAGTTTTCGGTAGCTTTTGTTTCATAGTTTGATGTGTTAACCTTGTAACGGTGGCTCAAGAAACAATGCCATTGTTGCCGACTCTACAAACACCGGCATTATTGGAGACCCAACAAACACAAGTATCGTCGGCGGTGGAGGATGCTAGAAAAGCTAAAGAAAAGCGACTTGATAAGTTTGAACATGAACTTTTAGGAAACAACAATGTGTGAAAGAGGCCTATGTTCGTTGGACTACCCGTGACGATGATACTGCGACCACATTTTGAAGTTCTTGGCGGGATGATTGCGGGTATGAAGATAGATTTCATGTTTCAATTTCTACCGACGACGTCT
The DNA here is from genome assembly GCA_022545495.1 of Chrysanthemum lavandulifolium. Lineage (NCBI taxonomy): Eukaryota > Viridiplantae > Streptophyta > Magnoliopsida > Asterales > Asteraceae > Chrysanthemum > Chrysanthemum lavandulifolium. The sequence goes on along the minus strand of CM040244.1, from coordinate 31,863,237 downwards.
TGAGTTTATGGAAATTAGAAGGGCTAAATAGTAGCATTTTATTATCTTCGAGTGGTAAGTACATTAACACTCTTATGCACATTTTCACATTATTCAACATTTTCGTATGTGCTCAAATGTCTTGTAATATTTCAGGGCCTATGCAAAATGTTGCGATCAAGAAATCATAACCGATGCGGGTTTTGAACCCTTATTCGATTGAAGGAACTTATGTCTTCAACCTGGTTCTATTGTTAAAGATTACCCGACACGCACATTAAGCGTCTCGACTCGATTTTATGCTAGCACCTTATGCTCGGAGTACGATATACTACTTAAGCTCTAAATAAACGTTTTATGTGTTGATTGTCTTTGCTAACGGGTTGATTTCACTTTACTAGGGACCATTGGGTCTTTTTGTTATATGTCCAAAACAACGCACCGGTACATCTTGGATTCAAAAATAAGAGGCAAACAAAGGCGGAGCGCACTTCTTGGTTAACAAGCCATTTGCAAGAGTAATTCTATTTTTGTGTAATCTGTTTAAAGATTTTCATTTGTTTTACAATACTAACACATGGTTAATCTACTTTTCGATGTTCTTTGGTAGCTATACATGGACAATGGTTAAGGTAACTTCTTTTTAATTTAATATTTTTTTTCACCGTATGTTAGCTAGACACCCGCCTAAATGGTCATCAGATTGGCATTGCCTCAAATCACATAATAAAACTTATATAATCTACCTTATGCCCAAATAGAACGCCATAAGAATATGATAGATGTTTCTGTGAGGACATAATCGTGAGTTTTAACTAAAAGCGATTTGAATAATTGTCGATCTTAGTTTCACTCTTAATGATCTTGGTTATTATTTGATTTTGAATGCGGATTCCATATCATTTCCGAGGACACCAATAGCATTGTGGTCGGGAACAGATATTGGAAAGTTTCATAGAATTCGAAAGTTGTATGGACTGATACTTGAATTAATAGAATCACGGTGAGAGATAAAAAGAATTGCGAAATCTTTATATATTAACATTTCGTTTTAACAAACCGATTATGTTCGGATGACTATAACCAATCTTACGGTGTAGCTTAATTAAGTTAAAAGCTTCAACCATAGGTAGCTAGAAAGTTGGAAGTAAAGTGGTGGGAGTATACTATGTGTGAGTCGTTTGCATACTACGAGAAACTGTCTTTGTTGACTTAACAAATAGATATTAGCAATCATGGTACTAGTATATCCTCATAGTTGATCATCTGCCGTAGTTAATTAAGTTAAGTTGATATGCTACTATGAATATTGTAATTATGATTAATAGCTATTTTGATTCATTATTAGTTTGATAGTTAATAACCACCATCGGCAAGGATTCGGGAGACGTTTGTCAAAACAAATTAGGGGCTGTTTGGATTAGGTGCGCACTTAGGTTGTGGCATCAAATTAGGGGCTGTTTGGATTAGGCGTGAACTTAGGCCTGCTTTATGACACAAAACGAGCTCGACACATATCTGCTGCAAGATTGTTTTATTGTAACAACTTGAATAGGAATAAGCACATCCAAACATTATTTTTATTGATTGTTACATTTACGATTGTGTGAATCTTGAATATGACATAGTTAGTTTCAAGTCACACTTCCGACACCCCTAACTTCTCATTGTGATATGTAGTGCAATCAACAACAACGCGACTCGGATGCGGTTATTATGTCATGAAATGGATGTACGACTTTGTGAACACTCATCGCCTTCACTTCCCTTCAACAAGTATGTATCCATGACCTTTTTTAACGCTTTCTATATTGTTAATATATGTGTAAGTATTTTATGTCTCTTTACATATAGATCCCATGGACTAGTCGACGCTAGCTTGATGAAAAGATATCGATCAAACCGTGGAGCGGTGGCATATAATGTGTCCTATTTGATTATGGATGAAGTGCTTGTTTTAGAATGGGGATAAGTGCTTATTAGATACTGATTATCGCTCTCGTTTTGCTAATTTAGAGGCTGTTTGGATTTATCTTTTGATTAAACGATGTTAGGATTTATGTTTAACTAAGACAATGTATGGATTTCTACTTAAATTAGAAGTTACTTCCTGGATTTTGCTTATTAGAGTATCGGGTAATAGTATTTGCTTATTGTTGTGAAAAAGCTGCTTAATATGTGACAAAAACATCTCCAGGTTCTGTAAATCATTGCTTAATTAGAAGGTGCTAATAAGTGAACATTTAGACCGGTTGGAAACCGGTCTAAAAGCTACTAATGTCAAAAAGTAAAAAAATTTATTTAGACCGGTGGAATACACAAATAAACCGGTTGATAAACCGGTCTAAAAAGCAACTTCCAGTCCCAAAAAAAATTATTTAGACCGGTGGAAATATTTTTTAAACCGGTTACAAACCGGTCTAAAAACTAATTTTTTAAACCGGTGCGTCACCCGGTCTAAATGACTATTACCCTTTTAGACCTCCCCCCATTTAAACCCCCCGTGTAACCGGTTTAAAAAGGGTTTATGACCGGTTTAAAAGCTAGTTTTTGTGGTAGTGCTATTCTTTTGAAAAGCTTTTTCCAATCGAGTGATGACTTTTTTTCCCCAAAAGACTTGACAATTCTCTAGCCTTTGAAGAATGAGTTTTACATAAAACTTTCATTTTAACCCTTCTCCATCCTATTAATTTGTAAAAGAAGGTAATAAACTGTTAATATAAAAGATAAAAGATTTTGAAAACTTTTTAACATTGGAGCAAACTTAGTTATAATATATAAATATAAGATCGTGGAAATATGATTTGGCAAAAAAGATTAAAGTACACTATTCGTTTTGTGGTTTCATTGACCAAAGAGCTTCATCTCTTGACCCAAAAATGTACCATCCGTCCTTAAATGTGAAACTATCTAGCCTTAGGGGTGTTTACCAAATTAAGTGAAGATATAAGCTCTTATTTAGCCTCTTATAGGGAGAGGAAGCTTTAATGTCTCTCCCAATAAGAGACTAAGGCCAGCCCACATTTCTTCCCCACTCAAGAAAGTAAACACCCCTTAGTCCTCTCTCACAACCGTTATATTTTTCTTGTTAAATCACCGTAATAACGTGCACTGAGGGTAAACTAGTCAATTTAACAGAATATAACTATAATGTTATGGGTCCCACCATTGTTCTTCCTCATCTCTTAATCATTGACAATATTCTTCTTCAAGTGGTTCCACCACTGCTATCCATCAAACCACAATTATTCGAAGAAATTTATCAAAAGCTTCTTTAATTGCGGATTTGTTAGTTAACGCTAGTGACACCATGACGTCAAGATTTTAAGCATAATTATTTTAACTAAAATAGTATCTACATGTGCATGGTCCAACACAAACACATTTCCTATAAACACCGTGGGTTTAATGGACAAAATATTAATAGATGTGTTAGATCGAACTCGAGACCACTGGATTGCACACTTTGCGTATGAGAATTAAAGTTAATAATTAAATATAAAATGTTATATTTATTTATTATTTACACGAAATATATAACGAAACGTTAAGTTAATTAAGTGTAAAAGCTATTTTATAGAGAAAACAATTAGATGACCTAGATAATTAGATTGACAAGACATATTTGATTTTATATATTAGCTCCACACAGGTTGCAAGTATTGGCAACATTCAACCTTTTTTATTACAGTTTAGATTTTATTTTTATTGTTTATGCTATAGCCCTTTAAGATTTTCCATCTTGCCACTGATTGGAATTTGGAAAACGACATATTTGACTCTACTAACAAGCAACGAAACATAAATCTATCCACGAAGCAAAGCGAGCCAAAATTGTGCCACACACGCTCATAAATCCTGAATCCGCTACTGGTTATCAGTTAGTTATATTTATTATTGGCGATTATTTGTATTTGATTGTTATTTCTTATGCGTGCCTAATGCTTGATTTCTTTTGGTTGACATTTGGTTTATTTTGGGCTTGCTTTATTTTTTGACTACTCAACCTAACTTGATATAACCAGAAATGGCAACAACATCAAACCGACAACCCGATTCATCATAAGGTTGTATTGTAGTTCTCATTGTGAAACAAAGACCCAATTCAATCCAACCATATAGGTTTATGTAATGGATTTGGGAGAAGAACATCTTTTTCTAACGATTATTAATAAAGAGTATTAGGGCCTCCAATGTAAGGTACAATGAAAGTATTTCTACTCGTAAAGCTTTTGAAAAGCTTTTCCAACGGAGTGATGACTTTTTTTCCCCAAAAGACTTGACAATTCTCTAGCCTTTGAAGAATGAGTTTTACATAAAACTTTCATTTTAACCCTTCTCCATCCTATTAATTTGTAAAGAAGGGTAATAAACTGTTAATATAAAAGATAAAAGATTTTGAAAACTTTTAACATTGGAGCAAACTTAGTTATAATATATAAATATAAGATCGTGGAAATATGATTTGGCAAAAAAAGATTAAAGTACACTATTCGTTCTTGTGGTTTGCGTTGACCAAAGAGCTTCATCTCTTGACCCAAAAAATGTACCATCCGTCCTTAAAATGTGAAACGCTATCTAGCCTTAGGGGGTGTTTACCAAATTAAGTGGTAAGATATAAGGCTCTTATTTAGCCTCTTATAGGGGAGAGGGAAGCTTTAATGTCTCTCCCAAATAAGAGGACTAAGGCTTTGGGCCCACATTTCTTCCCCACTAAGAAGAAAGTAAACACCCCCTTAGTCCCTCTCTCATACAACCGTTATATTTTTCTTGTTAAATCACTCGTGTAACATGCACTTGAGGGTAAACTAGTCAATTTAACAGGAATATAACTATAATGTTATGGGTCCCACCATTGTTCTTCCTCATCTCTTAATCATTGACAATATTCTTCTTCATGGTTCCACCATCGCTATTCCATCAAACCACAATTATTCGAAGAAATTTATCAAAAGCTTCTTTAATTGCGGATTTGTTAGTTAAACGAGTAGACACGCCGCACGCAACAAGATTTTAAGCATAATTATTTTAACTAAAATAGTATCTACATGTGCATGGTCCAACACAAACACATTTCCTATAAACACCGTGTTGGTTTAATGGACAAAATATTAATAGATGTGTGTTAGGATCGAACTCGAGACCACGGGATTGCACACTTTATGATGAGAATTAAAGTTAATAATTAAATATAAAATGTTATATTTATTTATTATTTACACGAAATATATAACGAAACGTTAAGTTAATTAAGTGTAATGGACTAACGATCGTTAAATGTTAAATGGAAGGACTAAATGTGAAAATAGAGATTGGAAAGTTCAAAACCCTCGGGATAGCTAAACCGATCGGCCAAAGGTTCCTCAAGCCCAATCCAAGTCTAACTTGGTCACCAAGTTATATTGGGTATAAATACAAGCCAGGGTCTTAGTTTTCATCTTTGGTACTATAACCTAAAACCAAAAGGTGTTTGTGTGTTTTATGTTAAACCGATCGTACACCCCTAACAAAGGTGTCGATACTTTTGTTTTTCCAAAACAAATATTTTCGTGTAATTAAAACAAATATTTTCCTTACAACTTGTATAAGGGTATTTGGCTTATTTACTTATCATCTCATAATCTAAAGGGTTTTAAGAAAGTATATCAATAATGGAACCACATTTAGCATAATCCCGTTTAAAAATTTTAATCAATATTAACTTTATTTTTTCCAAATGTATACAAGATGTAGACGCTGTGCACGAATGGTACTATACCAACGGCTCTTATCCAATCACCAATTCAATCATAAGTCTTGGTCTTTGTAGTTTATTTTTGCGAAATTATTCATACATAAAACACCTACTAAACCATTTTGCATAACTTTCACACATGTCTGAACTAAGACTTAAGCATGAGCTAGCCGATCATTTACAACTAAGGCAAATGTATATAAGCAGAGCCGTCTCATGAATCGGCGAAACTTTTGAAGGTCCTGTACGAAATTATATAATGAGGCCTTTTGTTAAGCAATATTATATAAAAGTGTCACCGTTTATAAAATATAATGCAATTAGTTATCTAAACGTTCAAACATATTACTCATTTAACATATTTTCCCATTTAAATACTTTTTTTTTCGTGAAAAATATGTCTACACATACATATAAACGGGAAAAATTTTGAGGCCTAAAATTCGAGAGCCCGAAATGTCACACACCTTGCACACCCTCAAAAACGGACGTATACATAAGGTAATCCAAAGATCCTGTGGGAGAAAGTATCGTTTTCTTTTATTATTACAAACGTTGAATTAGAGGGACTTTGAGGATATGACTACACTATGCAATTTTGATCTTTGATAAGGCCTTCATATTGATTAGAAAATAGTAACGTTTCATATTCAAGTGGTTCCCACCACTACCCATCAAACCACAATAATTCAAAAATGCTTTATCAAAAGCTCCTTTACAAAAAGTAATTTGTGGACGCTGTGCATGAATGGTTCTATACCAACTGCTCTTATTCAATCACTTGAGTCTTTCTCCCACAAACACTTGAGTCTTGGTCTTTGAAGTTCATTTTGAATCAGGATCTGTGATCTTAATTTTCTTTTCTTTGTGTGTGTGAGTTTACCCTTAAGAATTTGTGTGTAATTGTGTAAACACTCTGTGAGTTATACCTTTGGGTCTAAATTAAACCATTATTCATGGCTGATCCAGTTACTTCCGCCCTTGTGAAAGATTTGGTAGGGAGATTAATTAACTTCTGCAGCTATCCAAGAGTATGGGTTGCTTAGGGGACTTAAAAATGATCTTTCAGCTCTCGAGAATACTTTTAAACAGATTCAAGGTGTACTTTCTGATGCTGAGATGAAGCAAACAAAGGATAAGCGTGTGGAAGAATGGCTCAAGACTCTCAAATCTGCCTTTTTGGAGGTGGAAAACGTGCTCGACGAGGCCAAAACTGAAGCTATGATACAAAGGCTGCATGGGAAAATGGGCAGGAAATACAAGGTAAGAACCTTCTTTACCTCTCGCTATAATCCGCTTATGGTCAGATTTAGGATTGCTCACAAAGTTAAGAACATACGAAAAGAATTGGAAGACATTGATGCTAATAGATCTAAGTTTAAACTGACTTCCAATACCACAAGTGAAGATGGCACGCGAATTTCTGGTGAGATTTCAAAAAGGGAAACTAGCTCACTTATGCCAAAGATCTACGGAAGGGATGAAGAGAAGAAGATGATAGTTGATAAGATTTGTAACCAAGAAATAGGCATCAGACATGACGTTGATGACGTTCGAGTCTATGCTATATGGGGCATGGGTGACATCGGAAAAACCACGCTAGCTCAATATGTTTACAACCATGAAACGGTGAGGAAACATTTCGAGTTAAAATTTTGGGTGTATGTTTCTAATGAGTTTGACATCAGACGTATAATAAAGTCAATATGTGGCTCAGAAGATTCGGAGTTAAATAAGATGCAAGCATGCCTTCAAGACAAGTTACGTGGTAGGAAATTTTTTATTGTTATGGATGACGTGTGGATCGAAACCAAGGACATGGAAAAGTGGGGAGAGTTATGTAAAGCATTAAGTTGCGGAGCAAAAGGCAGCACTGTTATGGTAACGACACGGAAGAAAGATACTGCCCAGCTGATGGCTAAGATTCCTGATTTGCAGCATAATGTGGCAGTTTTATCACCAAAGGAGTCATGGTCGTTATTCAAGATGCTTGCATTCCCAGGAGGAGAAGAGAGGGAAAACGTAAGCTCCGAGCAGGAGCTTGTAGAAAAGGAGAGAGTAGGAGAGGAGATAGTGAAGAAATGCAATGGCTTACCTCTAGCAGTGAAGACTTTGGGTAGCTTAATGTCAACAAAAGAAAGGGTGGATCAGTGGCAGCTTGTAAACAACAACTTCATGTGGGAGATGCAAGACAATGACATCTTACCTGCTTTGAGGATAAGCTACGATAATTTGCTTCCACATTGGAGACGATGTTTCGCTTATTGTTGTCTATTTTCAAAAGGGGAGGAAATGAGTAAGGATTTGATGATAGAGTTGTGGATGGCAAATGGATATCTTCCATCAAAAGGAAATGTGAGCTTGTACGTGCTTGGTGAGGAAGTTTTTGATTCTTTGGTCGGGAGGTCATTTTTCCAAGATGTCGTCGAGAAGGGTATACACAAGGGTGAGACATGTAAAATGCATGATTTAATGCATGATCTTGCGGAATATGTAATGAGACATGATTGTGCGATTATAGAGCCCGGTAAGAAGTTGATAACCCCGGATGAGGTGCTTCATCTCAGTTTATCATGTGAACATTCTGAGTGTTCAGAACAGGATTTGGTAAAGCTAAGATCAGTACGATCAATGCTTGTCTTCAATAGATATTATACGAGTAACATTAGACAAATCTCCAACCATGTCTATCTAAGGGTGCTGTACTTGAACAAAATTAAAAGCTCGACGTTGCCCGAATCAATCTGCAAGCTAATACATTTGAGATACTTGAAAATAGAATATTCGGATATAAAAGTTCTACCAGACAGTATTATTTATCTCCAAAACTTGGAAGTTCTGATTCTAGAAAAGTGTTGGTTTTTACGTGAGTTACCTAAAGGTTTGAGGTACATGAGGAATCTTCAACGTCTAGATATTGGTTACTCTCCTGAAATCCAACATATGCCTGTTGGAATAAAAGAACTAACCAACCTTCGAAGGCTTTCACGATTTGTTGTAGGAAAAGATGATGGGGCCCAAATAGGTGAACTGGGAAATCTAAATCGTCTTGGGTGGGATTTGAGGTTATATAGACTTGAGAATGTTGGAAGGGGGGATGCCAAAAGTGCCAATTTGAAAGACAAAACAAATCTAAAGTCATTGAGATTAGAATGGGGTTATTATCATGAACGAGAAATATCTGATTCAGAGGAGGTTCTTGAGGGATTGGAACCAAATTCGGGTCTGCAGGAGTTGACTATAGCTTATTACATGGGAAGGGTTAATTCTCTGAGTTGGATGGTCAAATTAGTCAATTTGACTAGTATTAAATTGCATAATCATGAAAACTGTGAACAACTTCCGCCACTTGGGAAATTACGCAGCCTCAAGAGAATTAAATTGCGACGAATGCGGTCTTTAAAGAGTTTCCATGATGATGACTATGTTACATCAAGGGACGGAAACATTCTCTTTCCTAATTTACAGAAGTTAAATATACGGGTTTGTGGGTCTTTGGTTTCTCCGCCTAGTAACTTCCCAAAACTGCAGTCCTTGGAAATAGTGGGTTGTGACAAATTAAGTTCTCTATCACGTGAAATTCTAAGCAAGAGGGGAAAGTAAAGGATTGGGCTAAAATTATCCTCCACCAGTCTACTGTAATATTCTCCTTTTATTATTTCTTTTAATTATACATGGTTGTTTATCTTTAAACAAATCTAATAGAAAAAAGTATTTAATTGTTGCTTTTCAAAGTGAAAGAAAATGTACTATTTTCAAATGTCAAATGTTCTTTATGATAACAAAGATAAAGCCAAATCCATAATAAAAAGCGTTAATCAAGATTTCTTAAATAACGATATAATTTGTTCACCAATTCTTCTATTATCAATTGTTTGATTCACTTGGTCTAGTTTTTATCTAACATTTAAAATGGAGTTTGGAGGAAGCTAATGTTCATTACATTTGGTTTGTGTTTATATGTGAAGATGATGACGAGAATGAGGACACGGACGATGATAGCGTGAACTACAGGGATGAGGACAATGACGAGAATGAGCACAAGGACGATAATAGTGTGACTACAGGGACGAGGATAGTGACGAGAATGAGGACAAGGACGATGATAGCGTGAACTACGTGGATGAGGATTAGAATCAAGTTTGATATGATATGTGAAGATGGTGTTGCTTTATGGTTTTAAGTTGTTTTTGTTAGGTGAATTTTGTGGGTATATTCATGTAAACCCTCACGAGACAACACTCGTCCTCTAGAGATCATCTAGGGTTTAAAGGATTGTTGCTATGCTAAATGCAACCGCGATTCCTATGAAAGTGAGTTAGGATCATCTACAATTTGTTTTATTTTCCAGCCTTTTCGACTTGTGTGCCAATGACGCTTTCTTTTCCGCTTTTTCAATTTGTGTATGTATGAATGATATGTAGTTCCTGTATGTAAAGTGTGTTGTTGTATAACTCCTCTCTATTGTTATAAAGTTTTATCTTGTGCAAAATGAGATTTGTCATATTAGGAAAATTAGTTATAAGGTTTTCTTAATTAGAGTTATAGTATATTGACCTTTTGATAGAATATGGAAAATGAGTTGGGATTAGTTAGCGTGTTCGCATTTTAAATATATATGGCTAACAATTGGCGCGTTTAAAGTCGATCTTTGGAAGACATCTCAAATCTTGTTGATTCTATGGATGGTATTTGCATAGCTATGGGTGATTTCAATGCGCTTAAGTCCATATCCGAAAGAGCGGGCTCCCAATTCGATACAAATGAAGTTATGTCTTTCAATAATTTCGTTGTAAATGTGGGATTTCACGACTTCAACAGGGGTGGGAAGTAATAATTAGTTAAATCAAAGTGGATCAAAGATGAAAGATGAGCAAGCTAATCCGGTTCCTTGTTACAAGTTTTGTTGTTCATCGAACCAACACTTCCATAAAGATAGTAGTGTGTTTCTTGGTCAATTGTTAGACCGTGTTATCTCGGACCATTTTCCCATCCTTTTGTCCAATGCTTGTGTCGATTTCGGACCTAAGCCTTTTAGGGTGTTCGACCATGGCTCACTAAGGAATTCGCACTTTGGTTAGTAGATCATGGAATTCTTGGAAAGGTAGTGGCGTGTGGTGAATATTATTGTGTTAATTGGAGCATATTAGAGCTAGTAAGATTCAGTAAAAATGTTTTGTAAAATGGGCACTTGAGGGGACGAAAAGAATAAAATTATAGTTATTGTCTCAAATGGTTATTGGCTTAAAGGTCTATCCGAGCTCAAATGTATCATGCATTGACCCTTTTTGATAGATTCATTGAGCCTCGTGTAAAGGCCCTTTTTCCAATGCTAGTTATTTCGTAATTTGAACCCAGCAGACTCGAACGTTTTGGGTAATGAATTCATTATGGATGAAATTTAAAAGTGGCGTGGATCTGTAGGTTCAAAAGCCCAAGGACACGTGCCGGTGCTCAACTTTACATTTGTTAAGAAATTATGGGATCTTCTCAACGATTTTTTTTAGTTAGGCTTGCAATAGGGTGTAACCCTCGCTCATTTATCTTGTTTCAAAAATAAAGATACTATAGACGTACATGTAATTTTACATTTGGTGGGTCAATCTTCTTTGGATAATATGTGCCCCTCCCTTTGAGTACCTTTTGTAATTTTAGTCAACTTATGGATGAGTTAAACATGTGTATTTTCAATGCATACAGAAACGATCTATCATCGAAAACATCATCCAACTAAACACGATGCACTTTGTCGCCTAACTCAATTAGAGAATTTGAACTAGATCGGATGTAATATTTTAACCCATCCATCCGAAACTAATGAATGGCGGGCCAAATGGCGTGAGATTTCTAAAAGTGGCTACATCAAAATTCAATTTATAACTTTAACCTCCTAAAGTATTTAGCAAGGGTGATCGCCAAATACTAAGATGTAAGACATAGGCTACATCATCATGTGGAACTACCTTCATTGGAAGAAGCCATGGGTGACGATAGGTTCTAGCCTTTTCCCGCCTGCACCTTCTTCTTGCACGGAAGAACCACCAACTAATGAGTGTCCTACTACCCTATAAAGGATGTTGTCAGTATACTTTTCAATATAGCGCGCAAGACGCATAAGATTCATTTTTAAAGCTATTAATAACATCTAATATCCAACACTAATTTTGAGCTCATTGACAAGTTTTGGCTCGAATGTGTGAAATAGTTGATTTTTTTAATACATTACTTACTAGTACAAGTTTGGGCAAAAATGGGTCAAAACGGCTAAAATGGGTCAAAACGGGTGAAATGGGTGTAGCATAAACGACAAAGTTACTTATTATTACAAGTTTGGGCTAAAATGGGTCAAAACGTAAAATGTGTGCAATGACTCAAATAAACTACAAAGTTACTTATTAGTACATGTTTTGGTTAAAATGGTCAAAACGGTGATACATACATATGTACACCAACTTCGATTGAGTTATGATACAAGTCACCATGTAACTTATATTAGGTATGTAAACCCGATCGATTACGCATATAAATCATTGGAAAATTTAGTGCACTTGTGGGATGGTTCACACCTTGTAATGGGTTAGGAGGTACGAGTGTACACCCATAAGGTCCATGAACACCCGACTCTAATAGTGGTATGTATTGGTAGTGCTTGGTGAAAGTATCATGTGGTTAACACCGATTATCGGTGTTTCCATCAAGCGATTTCAATAGATCGCGTTTCCACCGTGGGTATCTCACCGAAGTTGTGTTTACACTTAGCGATGGCGTTTCCATCAAGCGGTGTAACCACCGAAAGCACTATGAAAGCATCGATATAAGTATCGATAAATGACGCTTATAATCGCATCATTATGACCACGCTTAATTGGTCATGTAACTACTAACGGCTATAATGGGATGATTATGAGGCTATTAATGGGCGATTAATACTCATAATTCCATTGAACGGTCAAGAGTAACCTCCTATAAATAGGAGATCCGAACATGCATGAAGAATATACGTAAAACGTAAACACTTATTAGCGAAAGGGTTATAGAATTGTGCCTAATTCTCTAACGCATTTGGTCTTATCCCAAGTAGATATTCGTGATACCTAGGCATTAGGGTCGATAAGTTTACTTTGGAAAGTGATCACACGATTCCAAGTGATATCCGTAACCACCAAGTGGTATCTCACATTACTAACAGCTTGTTTGTTTCATTTGAAGAGTTGCACATTACCGAATTGATTATCTTCACCGCTTTGGGACGAATATACACCAACAATCAAAGTAAACTATTTTGTGATAATCAATGGAAACCGCCGCAATGAAACACATGGCTTCAAACTTTGCTAAAATTTGGACAAGTTTGAAGGGTGGACTTTAGGAGGTGGCGAAGAAGATGCATTTCTTCTTGTCTAGCATGAGTGTGGTCTATGTGCCGACTACTCCAATTCTCGATGATGGTGATGATGCTACTGTGGAACAAATTAGGAGGAGGAGCAAGTGGGAGAATGATGACTACATATGCCGAGGTCTTATTCTCAATGGTATGTCTTGTTCTTTGTTTGATATTTATCGAACTTTGAATCTTCCAAAGAACTGGGATTCTTGGATGCCAAATTTATGGTCGAGGATGCATCAAGTAAGAAGTTCCTTGTTAGTAATTTCACAAATTACAAAATGACCGATTCAAGACCGCTTATGGAACAATACAATGAACTTCTTGGGATACTTGGAAGGTTTACACAACACCAAATGAACATGGATGAGGCTATCAAAGTCTCTTGTGTCATTGATAAACTCCCTCCTTCATGGAAAGATTTCAAGCATACCTTGAAACATATGAAGGAGGAGTTAACTCTGTTGAGTTGGGCGGTCATCCGCACATTGAGGAATCTCTCAAGGTGCGGGATAATGACAAGCCAAAGAGTGGCAATCTCTTTGGATCATCTGTTGTCAATATGGTGGAGCATAACAACTCCACCGTGTACAATGACAACAAAGGCAAACACAAATTTCATGATAACACAAGGGCGATCCTAACAAGAAGGCAACACCTACTTGTTGGAAATGTGGCAAGACCGGTCACATTAAAAGGACCGCAAGGGTGTTAAAGTTGGTGGTAAAGCCAATGGATCGGCACTAATGGTTCGGGGAGTGGTGGTTCACCAACTCACCGAAAGGTCGAATATGTTTAATAAGTCTTTTCGATTTATTATGTTACATATGTATCCGAATCTTTTATGTGCGAGGATGATGATGTTGCGTGGTGGGTTGACTCGTGCAACAGCTCATGTGTAAAGATAGAAGTCGGTTCAAGACTTATGAGTCATCGAATGATGGTTCTATTCTTCACATGGGAAATGAGTCAACAACCTTGGTGCATGGTCGTGGTTGTGTAGATCTTAGGTTTAGTTCGAAAGATTTTAACTTTGTTTAATGTTATTCATGTCCCGATATCGTGAAGAACTTGGTTTCAAGTAGTGTTTTGAATAATCATGGATATAAACAAGCTATTGAATCGATAAATTTGTGCTTTCTAAGCATGGTGTTTTATTGGTTTTGGTTATTTATGTAATCAAATGTTCAGCTTAATGTTACCACCGACAATGTTATTTCACTTTTGTGACCACATATGATCGATCCGATTCTACCCTTTGGCATGCTAGACTTGGTCATGTTCACTATAAAAGAATGCAAGATATGTCTAGGGATGGTTTAATCCTCGCTTTGACATGGACACCGAAAAGTGTAAAACTTGCATGTTGACCAAGATAACCAAGAAACCCTTCGTGGTGTTAGTCGTGAGACTAAGATCTTGAGCTTATTCACGAGTGACTGTGTGATTTGCATGCCACTCCTTCTTTGGGGAATAAGAAGTACTTTGTGACATTTATTGATGATGCTTCTAGATTTTGTTATGTCTATCTCACATACTAAGGATAAAGCATTAGATAAATTCAAAGTGTTTAAAACAAGTTGAATTACAACTTGGGTCTTTGATCAAAAGATTAAGGATCGATAGGGAGGTGAGTACATGGATACTCAAGATTTTCATCTGTTGGAATAATCCATGAAACGACGCCCTTATACTCCTCAACAAAATGGTATTTCGAAAGGAAAAACAGGTGTCAAGGAGATGGTTAATTCCATGTTGTCCTATTCAGACCGAGTCAAGGGTTCTGGGTGAAGCTATGTTAACGACTTGTTATTTGCTAAATAGAGTTCCCAACAAAGGAACAAGGTTACCCTTATGAACTCGACTAAAAGAAACCCAACCTGAATTATCTCAAGGTTTGGGGTTGTAGGGTCATTGTAAGACTCCACGATCCAAAGCAAAAGACTTTGGGTGAATGAGGCATTGATCGCATCTTTGTTGGATATGTCGAGCATTCCAAGGCTTTTAGGTTCTATGTTATTGAACCTAATGAACATGTTTCGCTTAACACAATAATTGAATCAAGGGATGCGATTTTGATGAGAATAGATTCTCATCGCCCCTAGACCAAGTCGAGGATTCCTAATGGAACTCATGACACCGGTGTATCGGAGGTCCTCGATGATGAACCATCGGTGGTCCTCGATGAGGTTGTGGTTCAAAGAACATGAACCCGTGCTCGGGAAGAGCAAAAGGGTCGACTCCAAAGTCATTTGGACCGAGTTTCAACTATACTTAGTTGAAGGTACTAGGATGAGGTCTCGCATCAATACTCCTATTGCTTCATTGTTGAGGATGACCCCAAAACATTTGAAGAAGCAATGAAGTCCCGTGATATTGCTTTCGGAAAGAAGCAATCAATGATGAGATGGATTCCATCATGGGCAACAACACTGGGTGTTGGTTGATTCATTCTCCGGTTGCAAACCTTTGGGTTGCAAATGGATTTTCAAAAGAAAATGAAGGTAGATGGAACTATTGAAAAGTTCAAGGCTAGACTAGTCATTCGTGGCTTTAAACAAAAGTCGAATACTCTATTTTGATACTTATGCCCCGTGGCTCGTGACGATTACCATAAGATCGCGATTGCTATGGCATCTATTCACAATCTAGTTATTCATCGATGGATGTGAAAACAGACTTTCTTGAATGGTGAATTGGAAGAGGAGGTTTATATGAACCAACCTCGTGGCTTCATCATGCCCGGCAATGAAAACAAGGTGTGTAAACTAATTAAGTCTCTTTATGGACTTAAGCAGCACCTAAGCAATGGCATCAAAAATTGATGAAGTGGTTTTGTCTAGTGGTTATGTTCTTAACCAAGTCGACAAATGTGTATATAGCAAATTTGATGAATCGGTAAAGGAGTCATCATTTGTCTATATGTTGATGACATGTTGATCTTTGGCACTCACTAAAATCAGTTGACTTGACAAAGGAATTTTGTCATCAAGGTTCTCCATGAAAGACATGGGGAGGCCGATGTTATCCTTGGTATAAGGATTAAACATGAAAGTAATAGAATTTCTATCTCTCGGTCTCATTATATTGAGAAGGTACCGAGGAAATTCAATTACTTTGATTGTACTCGCTGAGTACTCCTATGGATACTTGTGAGAAGTCGATGCCTAATCATGGCAAGGTCAGATCTCAACTTGAGTATTCTAGGTAATTGGTCGCCTCGATGTATGCCATGACTTGTACAAGACCGATATTGGTTTTGCAAAGGGAAAATTGAGCAGTATACTAGTAATCCTAGTGCTCATCAACGCAAGCGCTTCAGAGGGTATCAAGTATTTGAAGAGAACTATGGATTATAGTCTCTCATATATCGTTACCCATCGTTGTTGGAAGGTTACACCGATGCAAGTTGATCAAGAACATCAAGACAATTCGCCTACCAAAGGTGGGTATTCTACTTGGTGGAGGTGCCATTTCTTGGGCATCCAAGAAGCAAACTTTCATCACCGCTCAACAATGGAATCGAATTTGTGGCTTTGGCAAATACCGGTAAAGAAGTCGAATGGTTGAAAACTTGCTTGAGATTCCATTGTGGCTAAACCTATAGCACCCATTTCTATCCGTGTGATAGTGCAGCTACATTGGCTAGGGCTTATAGCCGATGTACAATGGTAAGTCTAGACACTTAGGTGTCGTGCATAGCATGATTCGTGAGCTTATCATGAATGGGTGGTATCTATAGAGTTTGTTAGATCTCAACGAACTTAGCCGATCACTTGACGAAGGGACTAGCTAGAGACTTGGTTATAAAGTCTCGCTAAAGGGATGGGTTTAAGTCCAACTTAGTCACCGAATGCTAGGACACCCAACTCCTCATGAGGAAACTTAGGAGTCGAGTTCAATGTGGAAAGCTAAACATTCAAATGGATGGAGCACATGTTTTATTTACATCCCAAGGTTATGCTCGTAACCTGTGAAAGGAGGATGAAGTCTTTACTTTTTAATGGTTAATTTTCTTTGAAAAGTGCTTAGCAGAGCATGACTAAAGAGGAACCACCTATGTAAATGTTGAAGTTTCACCGCTCAGAAGCTTTGGACTTTAGCTTTAAAACATTTATGAATTTGGATATGGACACATGGCTTGTATAGTGTCGAGTCATAAGTGTTTGAAAACTTGTGTATTTTATCTTCATGTATTCAAATGGGTTGAAGGGTTCAATTCTTAGAACACCCCGATTCTCGAATATTTGAACGTGTAATTTACTAAGATGGAAATTCAATCCTCGACATTTTCGTTTATGCACATGTTTTGCTTGATGTTTATTTTACATGCAAAGGGAGTGAACTAAATTTGGGAGGATTGTTGGAAAATTTAGTGCACTTGTGGGATGGTTCACACCTTGTAATGGGTTAGGAGGTACGGAGTGTACACCCATAAGGTCCATGAACACCCGACTCTAATAGTGGTATGTATTGGTAGTGCTTGGTGAAAGTATCATGTGGTTAACATCGACATCGTTGTTTCCACCGGCAAGATTGCCAGATCGATGTTTCCACCGGCGGTATCTCATCAAGTTGTGTTTACAAGCAAGCGATGGCGTTCAATCAAGCAAAGGTAACCACCGAAAGCACTATGAAAGTAATCGATATAAGTATCGATAAATGACAGCTATAATCGCATCATTATGACCACGCTTAATTGGTCATGTAACTACTAACGGCTATAATGGGATGATTATGAGGCTATTAATGGGCCGATTAATACTCATAATTTCATTGAACGTCAAGAGTAACCTCCTATAAATAGGAGATCCGAACATGCATGAAGAATATACTGAAAACGTAAACACTTATTAGCGAAAGGGTTATAGAATTGTGCCTAATTTCTAATCGCATTTGGTCTTATCCCAAGTAGATATTCGTGATACCCAGCATTAGGGTCGAATAGTTTACTTTGGAAAGTGATCACACGATTCCAAGTGATATCCGTAACCACCAAGTGGTATCTCACATTACTACTAGCTTTGTTTGTTTCATCAAGAGTTGCACATTTCACGAATTGATTATCTTCACCCCGCTTTGGGACGAATATACACCAACAAAATCATGCCTCTTACTCTATACCTAACTTGATTACAATCAAACATATGTAATAATGACAACATGTAACAACATCCATTACTTGTTCCCTTTAAGCGAAATGCGGCAAAAGGAAGGAAAATCCATGGACCGACCCCATGTCTTGCAAGTCATTAATGATAGTACAAGATAAATGTCTTTATCTATTTGTAAAGATAGTTTTCTTATGTCCATTTGTATGATGGAACAACGGCTCATTTGAGAAAGTTTTGACTATCGCCTATTACGTGTTTTGTAAGATAGGACCCGTATCGTAAGTAGTACTTTTCGCTAACTTTAGCGCCTTTATGCTAAAACAATGTTGGTCATCAAAAGATTTGACCACGCCAAAACTTGATCATTGAGCCATATGAGAGTCGTAAGTGGATATTGAGACAAAACCTTAATGTGGAAGTGATTGAGATGAGATAAATGAAAACAATCGTTAGATGGTACCATTGTTTGAATCAATGAATGATATCAAGATGACAAGACATAGTCAAGAACATTTCCTTAGTTGGTTTACAATCAACACGGCCGATCATTCACATCCGTAATTCATGCAAATACCAAGTCGGATTCATTTTAATATCGATCAATTAATCAAGTACACTAGTACAAAGCTCAATTAATCAAGTACACTAGTACAAAGCTTAATTGTTCATAATGATGAGCATTCTTGTACAACTTAGATGGTGTCATCAAGTTGAAAATAAGTCATCAAATTCAGTATATACTTGAATAAATATAACAATAACCTTAATTAGGTTCTGTAACCTTGTTGGTTTTCTCACATGGCTAGATTTTTTGCTAACTAGCTCGAATTAGTGACAATGAGATATATGCTATTTTACCTTCCCAGCTGAGCTGAGATTCATGCCATGCCATGCCATTGTTCCATAGTAGGTTATCCTGCTTGCTCGTACAAGTAGTGACAATGAGATATATGGGTCCGACTCGTAAAACCGAACAGGATCTTCGACATGTTATTTTACTTTTCTCACTTGGCTAGTTTTTAAAACCGACTCCTTCCCAGCTGTGCCCGAGATTCATGCCATGCCGTTGATTCATAGTCGGTTATCCTGCTTGCTCGTACAAGTAACTTTAGGGGGAGTTTATAAGCTTAAAGTTTGACAAGCAGGTACGCTTGGCGTATCAGCGTATATACTCGAGCTTGTAAACTTAATTAAGTTGTAAAGTCATGTTGATAAGCTTATAAGCCATTAAAAATGAGCTCATCAAATTATGAATGAGCTCGTAAGCCCAACAAATAAACCAAGTCAAACAACCCCATAGCATTGTCCGCTCACCATTGTCCGTTTTGCGGTCGCGCTATCTTCAAACGTTTGAGCCATAACTATTTGGATAGACGTCATGGATAGCACCGCTTAGCCTTGAGGTACACTTGACTATATATGTAGCAAAATTTGCTTTTGTTTTACCCGTAAAGTGTCAAGTTAATTTGACAACAATAATTACCTCCATCAAATAGTTCCTATGTCATAGTCATATGCCCAATCAACCTTCAAAAATTACATATTTTTCCAAGAGACAAATTTTCAATACATGATACATGTAAATATTGAAGTTTCCTTGAGGTTATAAACCCAAACAAACATAACAAAACTGAATTCATAAATCAAATAAACATAAACACAAAGAACTATATTACACAAACACAAATCCATAGTCCATAAAATATTAAAAAAAAAAAAAAAAAAAAAAAAAAAAAAAAAAAAAAACTAGAAAATTATACAAACAAATAAACCAACATCTTTATACCAAAGTTAGAGGTTGCACCTAAACAAACGGAACGCCATAGTTCAATTATCAACCCTAATCCGAAAATCGACGATCATCGATAACTGCTCCAAACATAGTCGTGGTCCATCTTAACCTTCAACGCCATTTTGGACATCATTTCGCTACCATCCATCGTCACACCGATGAAGCCAAAGAATTGTTATCTACAACCACCCCACCGAGTCGACTCGGCATCCCACTTGGTACGGGCCCCACAATCCCATTGTAACCATTTACGGCATACCCATTAGCCCATGTCCACCGCTTAAGTAAGCGGATAAACGGCATCGGCATTGGGCCCCACGGTATCCAAGGTGAACTCGCCCAACCCATAACCATTAATCGGATAATCACCCATAAACATGCCATAAGGATAACCAGTATCCTCGAATTGGTGCGTAGCTTGGAAGAACGCTGCACTGGGACTATATGGGACCCGTTGATGATCATTGTTAAAGTTATTATCCTCATTCCGCTAGTGGTCCCACCTATACTAATCTCTTTAGAACCGCCTGTATAACTTCCACAAGTTTACCACACAATTCATGGAAATTCTTTTGCATAACATCTTCGACCGAATCCTCGGTTTCGAAGTGATGAATCCAAACCCGCGTGGTCGGCGGGTCACATTGTCGTGCATAACCACGACATCGCTTATGCGACCAATTTTTCAAAGTAGAATTTGAAGTCTTTTCGCTAGGTTAGCGATAATCCACCTACAAATATCTTTTAGTTCTTATGTTCATATCATCGCTTTTAGTACCGTTAGTTCCAAATAACTATTCGCCTCGATTCGCTCATGAAGATATTGGTTCTCATGGCTTCTTGGTACCGCCTTTTAACTTCAACCTATAAAAAAACGTCACATATGCGGTTCAAAACATGAGCAGAAAATAAGATTGTATGTTCGCCATCTCATATTACAAACAGACAAGTTCATAAATAAAGTCGACAAATTCAAACATCATAGGTGAGTGGTGATTTGGTCCCATATACTTATGAATAGGTCAATTTTGATTGCGATTTTTTCTCTAACGGGTCAAAGAGTAAAGAAAGAGAAATCATTAGCTTGACATGGAACAGGGTAAAGTTGCTTCCATGTATTTCATTTGTACAAAACCCTTAAATAAAGTTTTGAAACTTTTGGGCAAAAAGTAGTCCAGCGGTGAGCGGTCAACCCGATCCTGTTGGCCCATTCTAAGAGTTACCCGTTTGACTTGTTGCCCCATAGAAGACTCCCCGTTTCTTACTAAATTTGAAACCAAAAAAGTGGCCTAGAATACTATCTCCTAACATAAGTACGAGAAACAATAATAGCGATTTTTGATTTTGACCATGCAACATAAGAAGATTCTTAGCAGCTGAAATGTTGACCCTTAGAACAAACAAACCCGTCTTTTTCGTTTTTAAATATCATCAAACGTGAATTTTTTTTTAAGGAAAGCATTACAAATTTTAAGCGAGTGACTTTGAAATAAAAAGCAAGGATAAAAGATTTACCCAATTTGTTCAAAATCGCTCATTTTAGCAATATGTTGTTTAAAATACTACTTATTGTAATGTAACATTTACACAAGGTTTTAAGAGCATCACAAGGGTCCATATCAAAAGATTGTTTCATACTAACTAACCCCAACGAGCACGGTTCCACCGCCAAGTACATCGATGGCCACTACAACTTGATTCATTTCAATTAATATACAAATGTGATATATTAAAGGTGTGCAGTGCAGCCAAAGTAGTAAGTAGTAAAAAAGTAACTCCCAATGCCTTCTTCCACGGGTTATGGGTACCCAACATCGCTTCCGGTGTTTGGGGAGGTTAAGATGTAGATGCCCTTACCCCTACCTAAGGTAGAGGTCGCTTCGGCCTACCAAAGGTAGAAAGGACCTCCGCCTTTGTAGGAGTGAGGATCGAACCCCTGACCTCTCGGTTGAGAGGCAAGGGGTTTTCCAACTGATCCAACCCTACTTGTTCAAAGTAGTAAGTAGTAACTCACCCAATAGATGATGTATAGAGCACTAAACTTGCTTAATTTTCCTTTTGTGACACAAAATCACACTTATAGTGTAATTAACCCCACTAAACCCGTTTTAAGTGTGATTTTGTGTTACAAAAGGAAAATTAGGCAAGTTTAGGGCTACAATAGGAAAAAAAATTCGATGCCCAGAAAAGGAAAATGTGGCAACTTCGATGCCTTTTTAGACAATTTGCCCTTTTCTATATCATCACAACTGATGAAATAACTATAATAATTCATCCCATTATATATCAAAATGCGACTTGACAACCGAGTCACCTCGTTTTATCTGATATTCTACTCATACAAGTTTAACAACTAAAATCAACAAGGTACTTAACAAGCCTCAACAATTCAGAAAATAAAACTTGATAACATAAACATATTGCAATAAACAAAATATTTTGGAGGTGTTTGTTTAAGGTTGTGAGCTAATTTGATTTCGCCTTAGATTTCATAAGCTCGTTTTTCGCGGCTTATTTGAAACCTATGGGCTTATAGACTTATAGAGGCTTATTACGATGTCATAATAAGCTTATTATATAAGCCCATTGATGAGTGTGTAAATACTCATCATTTTGGTCAACTGAACTGCAAAACATTTAAAACGCCGTAAATACATCAAAATACCGAAAATATCCCAAAAGTGTATTTTATATGTTTCGGATGCAAAATGTTTAAAATCGATGAAAACGAGCTAAGTTTGCATAATTGGCGCTTCATCCTCAACTTTCAAAACTTGTCAAATTTAGTCCCTAGGCATTTATTTTAAAAGAAAAGTCACCAAAGGTCCTTTTAAAATCATAAGTTGTCATAATTAGTCCTTTGGTGAAAATGTCAAAGTTTTGAGAAATTACAAGTTGGTGATTCAAGTTTCAAAATTGGCAAAATAGTCCTTGGAATTTTAAAAGATCTTTATGGTCCTTGTAATATTGAAACTTGGCAAAGTGACCCTTGAAACAACTTTGCAAAATTAGCGATTTGGTCCTTGGTTTTGTGAAATTGCAAGATTGGTCCTTGTTATTTAATACAAGCCTTGAACCCTTCCTCGACTCGCGACCGCCAAACCCTTTGACCCCTTTTGTGACCCCGTCTCTATTATATACCCGGCCAAACATGGTCAAACATACACCCCTTTTCCTCCATTTTCTTCTTCTCCCACCGCACTGCTCGCAACTCTTCGACCTCACCTCAACCTTCCATCCTTCCAGCTCTTCCCCCACTCACCATGTTCCCTCCACCTCAACAACCAAACAACAAAAAACATTTAATGCTTTCCCCCCACACTCAAACCTGTCCCAGTTGCAATATCACAATTTCCCGCCAAAACTCATCAATGGCCAATATTGTCTCAAGTGATCCAAGGGCCAAGATTAAAGGTGGGAAAAGCTCAGAGGCAAGTGGAAAGAACTTTTGCTATAAAAAGGAGGAAGAAGAGAGAGAGAAGAGTAGTAGTTTTTGGTTTTAGTTTTCTTGTATGTCTTTTTTCATTTTATTGTCTTAATTAGTTTTCTCAATTGTAATCCTAAGCTTAGACCCGTTTTAATTCTTGTGATTTTATTGTTTTATTAGTGTAACTTTAATTTCAATATTGTATTTTTCAGATAATCAATGCAGTTCAATTTTACTTTAAAGTCCATTGTAATTTGAGATTTGGTTAACCTAGCTCTAAATCTGTCATTTGCTACTAAAGTTGTTGTTTAAAACTCACAAAAGCTTGCTTAAGCTTCTGTGAGTTTATTAGTTCTCGGATAAATCTTAAACTTGAGTTTTTACAAAAAGTCAACATAAGTCACCAAAAGTCAAATTCAGAAGTCAAAGTGGTTTTTGGTTACATCCTGGATTCACTGTGTTTACAAGTTCAGTTTGATGTTAAAATTTTTACATCAATTCAGTTTAGGCCTAAACTCATCTCAGTTTCATGAAAAATTGTTGGTAGTCACTTTGAAGGAGTGTTTGGTATGCACTTAGTTTTGGGTCATAAACCATTTCTACCCACCTTGACCTGTAAGGGTCAAAGTACTCTCAAAATTGTACTTAGTTTGTGATGGATAGAAATTGCCTCAACTGTCTTCGCAAAAGTTTGGATAAAAATTTTTCTTGGTCTTTCTGTCCTTCTACATTCACAAAGCTCAGCAGCCCAAAGCATACTTTCCCTAGCTTATTTATAAGCTGTTGAAGGGTATAAGTTAATCTCTATTTGGTCTTTTTAGGAAGCCTATCATGCTAACTTTATGGTTTCAGTTTGTTAATTGCTTGGGAAGCTCTTCTTTTGGCTTAAAAATAAGCTACAGCAGACACCAACACAGCACTCTGCACTGATGTTCATAAGTTGCCCACAAGCTTATTGCAGAATTTCATACACTAGATAGTGGGGCAAAAGTGAGACACCGGGTTGACTTCATGTTCCAAGAAGCTCGTGAGGGTGTTTCATTCTCTAGCTTAGTCGGAAGGAGCTCCAAACAGTCCCTTAGCGCTGCTTTTCAAGAACTTCCACAAGAGCTAAGTTCTTTTTCTTAAGTGCTTATATAAGTCTCATTTAGCTTATTTAGTTTTTTTAGTGCTAAACAAGATCAATAGAGTATATTAGATCATTGTTATTGCTTAATCGATGCTTATTGTAGGATGTCCGCTTAATTGGTCATTTGTAGGATTATGATCTCACACTAGCTTAGGATTCCCAAAGACCGATTAGTGTTCCTTTGAGCTTATCCTGGTGCTCTAGCTTATTTTTATCCTCCATGAAGTGTTTTAGCTTATTGTTCCATACCTAAACTTTTCATCCCAAGGCTTATTACATGCCTATAATCATCATTAGGAAGTTCGGTGAAATGCTTATTGTGATCTCAAGTTTAAAAGGGTATTTGATCTTTCATCCAATCTGGGTCAATAAGTCGCTCAAACAACTTATTGAAAGGTTTTGGAAAGTTGAGTTTACAAAAGTTCTTTATTTTGATCTTAACTTCGCCACAAAAAGAAAATTTCCAAAAATAAAAAAATAAAAGAGCAAAAAGGGTGGGAGGCAGGCTCGAACCTGAGACCTCCCAACCTTTGAGAGTGATATAGGTGTACCTGTATGCCATTGCGCCGTTGGGTCTTTCTTGGTTTTAGTTTGCATGATTAAATATATAAGGTAGTTTGTTAGGTTATAGCTTATTAGCTTATTCGACTTTTAGCAGCTTATTTGTAGAAGCTTTTACATGTTTTGTATTTTTCCTAGCCTTGTATTGATATAAAGTATTTTATAAAAAAGTTTCAGAATTTTCTGAATAGTTTTAGTATTTTTAATCATTTAATTAGTCTAAAATAGTATTTAATTCATAATAAAAAATATAAAAGTCAAAAAAATATAAATCTTTTTTCTAAAATTTTCTTTTGTCATATAGTAAGTAAGAAAATTGTTTTTACACTCGTAGGACTTTTATTTCACAAATTTTACGTTTTACTTGCACTCGCGTAATTTTTACATATAACGCGTTTTCATTCTAGGTCACTTTTTAGGTAATTTAGGTTTACGCTTTAATTAAAATAGTTTATTTAAGTTATTTTGTTTTATAAATCAAGAAAATCGATTTTAAAAATAGTGATAGCGTTTATTTAATATAATTTATCTTTTAATTTTCTTTAATTTGCATTTAAGCCCTCAGTAATTTACAAACTTTCTTTAGGTATAATTATTCATAATCATAACCTTTTCCCGCTCAATATCACCCGATCCATATTCGCTTGGTGATTCAAAGGCACACTCGTTGGGACTTAACGACTTGGGGAAACACTAAACTCTCCTAAACTTCATTGCATTGGTTCCGAAATGCTTGAAGTTTATTACGGTTAACCATTCACAAGTGGTTAGCTTGTGTGATAAAACTTGACGGTTTGGCATCGATCACCCATGGGCGAAAATAAGGAGAAAACTTGGGTTATGAAACATAAGGCTAAATTACATAAGCTTAAAACAAACAATCGATGTTAAGGTCGAAGAATAAATTAAGTAAGTGCAACATATAGTATTAAGATGATAATTAAGATCGATAGATGGAAAATTACCGATTGTTTTAATTGGAGGATTGCTATGAGATTTTGGCTTTCCATTTTTTGTTATGTTTTTTTGGTATTTAGAGGTGGCAAAATGTGCTCAAAAGCAGAAATAGAGTTAAATGGGCAAATTTTTAAAAGATTTGGGCATATTTAACCTCATTTTTTTTTTGAAATCGGCATATATAGCTCATTGAAAGCTTAAATGGGCACTAACGGACACATTTTTTTTCACAATTGCATAATATTACGATCGCTTTTAAATAAATTTTTTATATATAATATATTTAAGTTTTTTTAATATAACTAAGATATTACGTTTAAGGAATTTATTTCGTCGTTGTAGGCCTTTTATTAAACGATTTGTATAACATGTGCCCGTTTGGCCCGTGCCCATTTACCCGTGCCCGTTTAAGCCCGTGCCCATTATAGCCCGTGCCTGTTTAGCCATGCCCGTGCCCGCCCATTTTTCCACCTCTATGTTGAGTGAAGTGAAAGGTTTTCAAGGTCGGGATCTTACCCTCACGATCGTTATCGTAAGATTGGATCGGAATCTTAAGATCTACTCGAATATTATTTCTTAATAGTTAATATCATACAAATCTACAAATTATTATGTATTATAAACACAAAGTACTATGAATGCTTTATATAAATGTTGTTCTAAATTATGATTATGAAATGTTTAAAAAGGTTAACAAATTGTTTTTTGAATTCTACACAAGTTTATGAACTTATAAATTTGTAGTTTTTTAGTCTGTAATTGGAGAAA
The DNA here is from genome assembly GCA_022545495.1 of Chrysanthemum lavandulifolium. NCBI lineage: Eukaryota > Viridiplantae > Streptophyta > Magnoliopsida > Asterales > Asteraceae > Chrysanthemum > Chrysanthemum lavandulifolium. The sequence continues at coordinate 31,836,392 of CM040244.1, read as the reverse complement.
AGTAAGATCGGATCGGATTAGATCCAAAGATCGTATGGTCAAGATCGGGATCCTATAAGATCTTAAGCTTGCAAAGATCCTATGTACGATCCGGATCGTTTTTGCTTTGCAGTATCTTAAAATCGTAAGATTATAAGATCAAGATCAGGATCCTGACAACTATGAAAGATGTGTTTTGGTTTTTGGCCGAATTATATTTAAAATACAACTGTTTATTGCATATTGCATACAGTAAAGTGTCTTAATAATTTTTGAGTGTGCGAATCACTTTCCATTGTCTATATTGTATTTGTGTGATCACATTATTTATTTATCCTGCTTTTCTTTTCAAGATTAGTTTAGTTTTTGTTAAATCAAATAATTATTTGCGTACGAGTCCTTCAAAAATGTGCTTGCGTATAAAAATTAAGGGTGTGTTTGGTTTGAGTCATGGAATCACAATGAGTATTGGTTTAGGAGTGAAGTGGAACATGAATGAGTTTATGATTTCAAATTTATTGTTTGGTTTTAATTATTAAGAATAAAAATCATAAAAGAAATGTTAGAGTCACCTAACATGGGTGAACTGGAGTGTAGCTAATAAAGAGGTTTGAATCCAATGTCATAACCTCAACCAAACATCTACAATCATAATCATTGTCGTTCCTCTATTTCCATTCCCCGATACCAAACACACCCTAAAACTTGTTTCTAGATTAATGTAGACTTGTTTTGATATATTGATTTCCTTACAAACAGTAATTAAAGTTTGATATGTGACATGGTTATATCCTCAATATAAAATGTTATGGGCTCATGTCTAGTTTGTAAATTTTAATTAGAGTATAGATAGATTGTAAGTGGAATTGTTGTGAGATTTTAGCTTTGAATTTTTTGTTAAGTTTTGAGTTTTAAGCCCTAAAAATTGTGTACTCGTTAAATTTTGGGGTATTTATATTAAATGAAGTTGAGTTTTTGCTTTTCATTTAGAGTGTTTTAAAAAGTTTAACTTGTGTTGTGTAATCAATTAGTAATCTATCTATCTCAATTTATTGTCCACATTACTTTTTCAAGTCCACTTTTAAAAATAGATAGAGAATTTTTGTCAAGTTTATCATATTACCCTCACACGAGTTTATTATTACAAACATTAGAGAAGTTATAAACTAATTATTTAAAGGTAAAAGCGTCATTCTAAAAAGGTAAGAACAAGAAAGTACGATGACTATCATTTTTTAGTAAGATTAATCCTTTTTTTAGAAGTACACTTACCACAACAACAACAACAACATACCCAATCCCGCTTTTAAGGGAGACTTTCTTGTCACATAGTACTCCTGACGCCATTTCGACCCTATAAAATTTTCGCTTCAGATTAAGGGGGACTTTCTTGTCATATGTACTCCTGACGCCGCCTCCATTTCTCCCAACCTCTTTAATACGGTGAGGTTAAGTCATCGCTCATTCTACCTCTTGTGTATCATCGAACCTAGATATCTAAAAGACTCTTTTGGATTAAGGATTTGGTCACTAATACGAACTTCCATCTCTTTGTTGTGGCTGATCTCGATCCCACCAAGTCACATCTCGTGGATTCGCTTCTTCTTTGCTTACCGAAGGCCATTGGCTTCATGGCCTCCTCTTGTGCTCAAGTATGTTGTTTAGCCATTCCACGATTCCGCCACCAACACAATATCATCTACGAATATCATGCTCCAAGGATGCACTCTTGAATCCTCGTGATAGCTCATCAAGAATCAAGCGCAGGTAAGGACTAATGGCCGATCCCGTGAAGTCCCACTTCTACGGGAAAATTTCGCGATCCCCAAGTGGACCGTGACGCAGTTTTCGCCCTCGTACATATCCTTAATGACCTTTAGGTATCTCTTTGGGGTTCCTTTATGAATCGTAGTTCTCCAATCAACTCACGGAACCCTATCATAGGCCTTTTTAGATCGAGGAAAGCCATATGCAAGTCTCTTCGCTTTTCTATACTTCTCAAGAGACTTATGAAAAGGTGAATAGCCTCTATCGAGGACCTTCCTTAGGCCTTTGTCTTTCTATATAATATTATCAGATGTAGGGAGGAGGATTAATGGAAGATATCAGAAGAGTATTTAAGAATATTCATAAATATAAGATGGTGGAAATATAATGGGTTAATTCTACTAATTGGCTATGAACTTTCAAAATTTCCAATGTTAGGTGAACGAACTTTCAAAATATTATTATCACCTATCAAACTTGTTGAATGTGTTTTAATGTTACCCATATAGTGTATTCAGAACTCAGAACCAGACAACCGCTTACCATCAGATCAGACTTTAATAAAGTTAATAAAAATTATATTTTATTAAAACTCCTTGACCATTACATACATATTTAGAAGAATGAAATGCCAAAATACCCCATACTCAACATCTTCATCTTCATTCATATAACCTCCCTACCATTATATCCAATCACCCCCCAAGATTTCGCCACCTCAAAGTCGGTTTTGAACTTGACCACCGAGCGTCTTTAAGAAGAAAAACAATAAATAAAATATAATTTGTTCATTAAATTGGACTTTTTGACCACCATACGAACTCAAAATAAACAAAATTCATACTTGTTAAGATGTGGGAACACAATCAAAACCAATGGCTCATCCAACATTTATTTGATTCTTTCATCCTTATCACAATCAAAACTACAAACACCCTTCTTGTTTTAATTCACAACAAGAAAATGCAATACACAATCAATCCACAAACACCCTTCTTTAATCTAAATGAATCGTGAACACTTTTTCTTTTCTAGAAACAAGATTTAAACATCAAGAAACTTAAAACAATTAATCTATATCAATCTTAAAACAATCAATCGGAATCTACTGCTGCTCGCCGGAAACTGCTACTACTCGCCGGAAACTGCTACTGCTCGCCTTAATTTGGTCATGCTCAACTGATTCTGGTGGTGGTGCTGGTGGTGAAAACAAGCAGATTTGATTCTGGTGGTGAAAACGACGGTGTATGTGTGTGTATCTATACTCTATTGTGTTTGTGTGAGAATAATACAAGAAGAGTAGCAGGCAGCTGCATCAACTGATTATCTGATTAATTTCAGATTCGAATATCCCACCAAAAGGTTGTTGATTTAAGGGGTTTGTTATCTAAAGGTTAGTCTTTGGTCTAAAGGTGGTGAGGATGGTGTTTGGTTGTGAGATTACGGTGACGGTGGTCGGAGGTCGTGGTGGGCCGGTTGGTGAGGGTGTGTTTTAGTTATGTTTGTGTGGGAATAAAAAAAAATATAGACTAAATAATATGATAAGTTGTGTTTGGTGAAACGGTTATATGATATATATGAAGGTAACATCAAAGCTTTTATGGGTGATAATAATATTTTAAAAATTTACATTTAACATTAGAAATTTTGAAAGTATATAGCTAATTCGTAGAATTAACCCGAATATAATTTGACAAAAAAAAGTTATCAAAAGCTTTTTTTAATTGCGGATATTTGTTAGTTAAATGTGAAAATGGTACAAAAAATTAATTTGTGGACGTTGTGCTTTAATGGTACTATACCAACTCACCATGTCAGCTTTAAGTTTTTTACCATGGACCCAAACACTCCATTCTCGTTCTTTCTAGTTCAATTTGAACTAGGTGAAATCGAGTTTCTTCTTTTTGAGTAATACGGCTGTGTTTGGCTAGGGGTTTATGAGGCTTAAATTTCAAAAGTCATCTATGTTTTATTCTGGTGAGACTTATAGAGGCTTTGAAATTATGTTCAAGCTCCAAATTATAAGTTCTAGCCTCAAAATGCGGCTAAAGTTTTATAAGCCTCAAATATAAGTTCTGTTGATACTAAATTACTTAATTACCCACAAAATATTTAATATATACATATGTTAATTTGATTATATGTACTTTTAATAATTTTACAATAATAAGCCTTAACTTAAACTAATTTGCCAAACAAGTTTATGAAAATAAAAATTTAGTTTCGGCTTATAATATTAGTCTCACCTCTAACCCTAAATTTCTAACCCTAATTTCCAACTTCACCTTTCTACCCAAATTTCACTACCAAACATACCCTACCTACATATATGTTTAAAACTTACTTTATCCTTAATATATATTGTTTTTTTTAAAACATCATTCATGACTGATGCGATTATTTCGCCCCTTGTACCGAAAATAAAGCAACTCAATGTGACTTGATATAAATCGAAATGGAAACAACGTGATCAAACCGACAACTCGATGCATCATAGGGTCGAGTGGAAGTTCAGATTTTTGTGAAGCGAAGACCCGATTCAATCCAACTTTAAATATCTAAAATACATATAAAGAGAAAACACATTTATTTAAAACTTATAAAAATTTAAAAAATGAGTAATACTGTGAACTTAAAATGCCTCTACTTATAAAAGATAATGAAATATATAAAATATATAAATTTTTAATTATAATTTAAAGTACCATTTTTTTTCATTTTCACTTACTTCACGCGAATAGATACATCAAAAAATTCGATACAATTTCACGAGTAATCGCCTAGTTTATGTAATGGATTAGAGAAGGATCACTTTTCTTAGAATTATTAATAAATAATACAAGGATATCTTCAATTTAAGATATAATGAAAGTATTTTTTTTTTTTTTTTTTAACTCAAAACTAGGGCCGAGCATCGACCAAAACCGATCATTCAAAACGGAACCGAACCGAAAATAGATTTTGTAGAAAACAAGAATCGAGAATCGATCCGGTGACCCGCTTTGGTTCGCTTTTGTGTCGGCTCGGTTTGGTTTATATTGTTTAGGTGTGTTTTTCTGTTTTGGCTAGAACCGAAGCAAACCGGCCTAGAAGGAAACCGAAAACCGAACCGATTATGGTCGGTTCGGTTTCAACCAGTCCGGTTTGGTTCGGTTTTTTGATTTGGTTCAGTTTAGTTTTCGGTCCAGCCCTACTCAAAACCGCTTTTGAAGCTTTTTATTTTTTTTTTATTTTGTATTTTATTTTTATTTTTCACGGAGTGATAATTTTTTTATTTAGTCTTTCAAGACATGAAACTTTCATTTAAACAGCTTCTCTATCATATTAATTCGTAAAAGGTAGAGTAATAATGTTTTTATATAAAAGATAAAAGCTTTTGAAAAGTATTTTAACATTAGAGTACATCTTTATTACTTATGAATTCATATTTATGTTTGTTTTAAACTTAAAATGATTAAAATTTAAGTAATTTTAATTGCTTATAATATACCTTTTACAAAACAAGTTCAAGTAAAAAGTTTTACTTATTGTAATTAATTCGGTTTAAACGACAAGTTTTTAAAATAGTAATAACATGCACTACTAATAAAATATTGTTTTATCCTCAAATTTTTATTTATTTTTCATCTATAACTTATAAAAAAAATTCTCGCAATGACTAAAAATTGAACTCGCAAGTGTTGTATCAAGTGTCGCAAAAAAAATCAAGTTCGCAAGTATAATTATTTGTCATTAGAGCACCGGGTGTGGTAACCATGGAGGTGAGTTATGTGGTAACTTCACATGCGTTAAGGACGAGTTACCACACCACAAGGTTGCATTAAGGAGCGAGTTAAGGAGCTGCGTTGCCATGACAACGCAGCGTTAAGGGGCATAAATAAATAAAAAAAATACACATTTGGTCCTTAAATGCCTATGTACAGTTTGATATTCAAAAAAAATTACACTGTTGGTCCTTATACGTTATGTAACGGTCATTTGTGTAAGAAAAAAAATCAAAACTTTTTTTTCTCCTCTATAAATATCCAATTAACACACAATTTTTTTTCACACTTTCACAACTCAAACTCAAATTTATATACTTCCTCTTTAAATAAATAAAAATAAATAAATAAATAAATAAAATAAAAAGTTTTTCATTCACAATGGATCCGAATCAAAGTGACGAAGAACCTAAGAACTAGTTCGATGTAGATAACGAAACTGACTTATACTTTATGATGGGCGCGTACGAATATCAGCAACAATTGGAACAAAAGGCAGCTTGACCTCGCTTGACCCGTAACCCGATCTACCGTGAACGTGAGGTTGCCGAAGAACGTTTGATGAACGACTATTTCAATCCAGGTTGTAAGTATCCGCACCAGAATTTTCGAAGAAGATATCGTATGAGCCGGAAACTATTTTTAGAAATAGTCAAAGGTATTGAATCTTATACATCCGATCCTATTCTAAGTCATTTTGAATTCTTTAGCCAAGCACCCGATTGTACGGGTCGAATGAGTATAAGTGTTATTATGAAGTGTACAACAGCCATACGTCAATTGGCATACGATACCGTACCTGACGCATTTGATGAATATTTGCAAATGGGTGAACATACTTCACATGATTGTCTTCATAATTTTAACAAGTGCGTTATTGAATTGTTTATGCCGAAGTATTTAATAAAATTAACATATGTCGGAGTATTTAAGAAAACCTACATATGCCGATATTCAAAATATTTATGAAAGAAATGAGCAGTGGCATGGTTTTCCGGGAATGCTTGGTAGCATTAAGTGCATGCACTCGGAGTGGAGAAATTATCGGTGGGTTGGAAAAGGCAATATGGTAGGGGTGACAAAAGATACCCAACAATAATGCTTGAAGCTGTTGATTTTCAAGATTTATAGATTTGGCATGCATTTTTGGGGTGGCGCGGGCGAATAATTATATTAATGTTTTAGATAACTCTCCGTTATTCGACGACATTCTTGATGACGTCGCCCCTGTAGCACCATATATGGTAAATATAACCATGTATGAAAAGGGATATTACTTAGCTGACGGAATTTACCCATAATGGGCAAATTTTGTTAAATCATTCACGGTTGCACTTGACGATAAACATGGTTATTTTAAAAGGAAACAAGAAAGTGCACGAAAGGATGTCGAACGTATTTTGGTGTGCTCCAAGGACGTTGGGGTATAATACAAAGAACTCGCATGTCAAATGGAAGTTACAAGGATACGAGAATCATGTATTCTTGCATTATTTTGCATAACATGATTTTAAAAGATCAAAAGTTTGACTACGCGAGTATAGCGAAATGTCGGTGGATCCGACACCACGTATGACACAAAAAGGTGGGTCGACGATGTGATGTCCATCGCGAAATGCAAAAGAAATACGTAATGTAGAAACGCATACTAGTCTCCAACTAGACATTATGGAATTTATAAAACATCTTCATCATAAACAACAAGATTCAAGAAGATGAATAAATATTTGTAATTCAGATATTTTAATTTTTGTATATTTTAAATTTCCGCATGTTTTAAAATTTTGTATGTTTTTTATTTTCGTATGTTTTTATTTGTAATAGACTTTAATGAATGAATTATTATTTATGAGGTGATGTTATGAATGAAAAATTTGTTAAAGGGTTTAAATTGTGATAAAAGATATATATTTATTTTTAGTTAAGAAAGAAATGTTAACGCTGACGTGACGCAAAATTATAACTTTGTTTAGCAATACTCATAAAAGTATGGATCAAATGAGAAATAAATTTGAAATGAAAAGAATGAGAAATAAGCACAACCAAACATTTTAGATGCACCTACAAAAGTAGATGCATTTCCTTTTAAATTTATTTTCTTATTTAAAATGTGTGGCTAAGAATATTTCACACTTTTCTCATTTTATTTTCTCTCCTCACTAGATCTCTTCCCATACTCATAAATATAAGATCGTTAGAAATATAATTTGGCAAAAGAAAAAAAGTTATCAAAAAGCTTTTTTTAATTGCGGATATTTGTTTGTTAAATGTGAAAATGGTACAAAAAATTTATTTGTGGACGCTGTGCATTATTGAATCACAAGTCAACTTTAAGTCTTTCTCCCACAAGTCTTGGTCTTTGTAGTTCATTTTGATCTTAATTTTCTTTGTTTTGTGTGTGTGAGTTTACCCTTAAGAATTTGTGTGTAATTGTGTAAACACTGTGTGAGTTCGACATGTGGTTCCAAATTATAGCATTATTGGCTACTTTTATTTCCGCCGTTGTGAGTGAGGTGATAGGAAGACTAGCTTCTGCAGCTGTCCAAGTGGGGTATAGTTTGCTTTCGGGCCTTGAAGATGATCTTTCAGCTCTCGAGAACACTTTCAGACAAGTCCAAGATGATCTTCATGACACGGAGATGAGACAAACGAAAGGAAAAGATGTGGAAGAATGGCTCTGGAGGCGGAAAACGTGCTCGACGAGGCCAAAACTGAAGCTATTATACAAAGGGTGCACCGAGAAATGGGCAAGAGATTGAAGCTGTTAGATCCGCTTATGGTCAGAATTAGGATTTGGAGGATTGCTCACAAAGTTAACAACATACGGAAAAAATTGGATGAGAATACTTCCAAGTTTGATTTGACTGCTTCCAATACCACAAGTAAAGATGACGCTGACAACAATGATGTTCTGGAAAGTTGCTCACTTAAGCCACTAGAGGAGGAGATTATAGGAAGGGATGAAAATACAAATATGATAGTTGATACAATTTGTAACCAAGATATAGGCATCGGACGTGACATCAATCATGTTCGGGTTTATGCTATATGGGGCATGGGTGGCATCGGAAAAACTACACTAGCTCAACTGGTTTACAACGATGAAACGTTGAAGAAACATTTCGATTTAAAGTGTTGGGTGTATGTCTCTGCTGTGTTTGACGTCAAACGAATAATTAAAGATATATGTGGCCCAGAAGATAAGAAGTTGGATGAGATGTCACTGGATCATTTGCTGAAACAACTTCGAAACAAGTTAGAAGGAAAGAAATATTTGATTATAATGGATGATGTGTGGATCGAAGACAAAGTCGAAGACATGAAAAAGTGGGACTATTTATGCAAAGCATTAAGATACGGAGCCAAAGGCAGCACGGTTATGGTAACAACACGGAATGAATTTATTGCCCAACTGATGGCTAAGAGTATTCCTGAGTTGCAGCATGAAGTGGCAGGTTTATCAAAAGACGAGTCATGGTCGCTATTCAAGATGCTTGCGTTCCGAGGCAGAGGAGATCAGGGGGGAAATGTAGGGGAGCTGGAGCGTGTAGTAAGGCAGATAGTGAAGAAATGCAAAAGCTTACCTCTAGCGTTGAAGACTTTGGGTAGCTTAATGTCGAAAACAAAAAAGGTTAATCAGTGGCAGCTTGTAAGAGACAACTTCATGTGGGAAATGCAAGACAAAGGCATCTTACCTGCTTTGAGGATAAGCTACGATAATTTGCTTCCACATTGGAAACGATGTTTCGCTTATTGTTGTCTATTTTCAAAAGGGGAGGAAATGAGTAAGGATTTGATGATAGAGTTGTGGATGGCAAATGGATTTATTCCATCAAAAGGAGATGTGAGCTTGTACGTGCTTGGTGAGGAAATTTTTGATTCTTTGGTCGGGAGGTCATTTTTCCAAGATGTCGTCGAGAAGGGTATAGACAAGGGTGAGACATGTAAAATGCATGATTTAATGCATGATCTTGCGGAATATGTAATGAGACATGATTGTGCGGTTATAGCTCCCGGTAAGAAGTCGATAACCCCGGATGAGGTGCTTCATCTCAGTTTATCATGTGAACATCCTGAGTTTTCAGAACAGGATTTGGTAAAGCTAAGATCAGTACGATCAATGCTGGTCTTTGGTAAAGCTAACATTAGACAAATCTCCAACCATGTCTATCTAAGGGTGCTGTACTTGAACAAAATTAAAAGCTCGACGTTGCCCAAATCAATCTGCAAGCTAATACATTTGAGATACTTGAAAATAGAAGATTCGTATATAGAAGTTCTACCAGACAGTATTATGTATCTCCAGAACCTGCAAGTTCTAATGATAGGAGGATGGTCTCGGCGGTTCCGTGATTTCAAGTATATGCCTGTTGGAATAAAAGAACTAACAAACCTTCGAAGGCTTTCACAGTTTGTTGTGGGAAAAGATGATGGGGCCCGAATAGGTGAACTCGGAAATCTAAATCGTCTTGGGTGGGATTTGAAGTTATCAGGACTTGAGAATGTTGGAAGGGGGGATGCCAAAAGTGCCAATTTGAAAGACAAAACAAATCTAAAGTCTTTGAGATTAGAATGGGGTGATTATCATGAACGAGAAATATTTGATTCAGAGGAGGTTCTTGAGGGATTGGAACCAAATTCGGGTCTGCAGGAGTTGACTATATGGAATTACGTGGGAAGGGTTAATTCTCTGAGTTGGATGGTCAAATTAGTCAATTTGACTAGTATTAAATTGCATAATCATGAAAACTGTGAACAACTTCCGCCACTTGGGAAATTACACAACCTCAAGAGAATTAAATTGCGACGAATGCTGTCTTTAAAGTGTTTCCATGATGATGACTATGTTACATCAAGGGACGGAAACATTCTCTTTCCTAGTTTAGAAAAGTTAAATATACGGTTTTGTGAGTCTTTGGTTTCTCTGCCTAGTAACTTCCCAAAACTCAGGTCTTTACAAATAGATTCTTGTGACAATTTACGTTCTCTACCACATGAGATACAAAGTTTCAAGGATCTCAATCAAATTTCCATTCGTTGGTGTAAAATTCTAAGCAAAAGGTGTGAAGAGGGGAAAGGAAAGGATTGGGCTAAAATTTCTCACATTCCACATCTCAACATTTCTCCACCAGTCTCCTGTAATATTCTCCTTTTATTATTTCTTTTAATTATACATGGTTGTTTATCTTTAAACAAATCTAATAGAAAAAGTATTTAATTGTTGCTTTTCAAAGTGAAAGAAAATGTACTATTTTCAAATGTCAAATGTTCTTTTATGATAACAAAGATAAAGCCAAATCCATAATAAAACTGTTAATCAAGATTTCTAAATAACGATATAATTTGTTCACCAATTCTTCTATTATCAATTGTTTGATTCACTTGGTCTAATTTTTATCTAACATTTAAAATGGAGTTTGGAGGAAGCTAATGTTCATTACATTTTGGTTTGTGTTTATATGTGAAGATGGTGACGAGAATGAGGACACGGACGATGATAGCGTGAACTACAGTGGATGAGGACAATGACGAGAATGAGGACAAGGACGATAATAGTGTGAACTACAGGACGAGGATAGTGACGAGAATGAGGACAAGGAAGATGATAGCTTGAACTACGTGGATGAGGATTAGAATCAAGTTTGATATGATATGTGAAGACGGTGTTGCTTTATGGTTTTAAGTTGTTTTGTTAGGTGAATTTTGTGGTATATTCACTCAGAAACCCTCTCGAGACAACACTCGTCCTCTAGAGATCATCTAGGGTTTAAAGGCTTGTTGCTATGCTAAATGCAACCGCGATTCCTGCGAAAGTGAGTTAGGATCATCTACAATTTGTTTTTCCTTTTCAGCTTGTGTGCCAATGACATTTCTTTTCCGTTTTTTTCAATTTGTGTATGTATGAATGATATGTAGTTCCTGTATGTAAAGTGTGCTGTTGTATAACTCCTCTCTATTGTTATAAAGTTTTATCTTGTGCAAGAATGGGATTTGTCATATTAGGAAAATTAGTTATAAGGTTTTCTTAATTAGAGTTATAGTATATTGACCTTTTTGATAGAATATGGAAAATGAGTTGGGATTAGTTAGCGTGTTCGCATTTTAAATATATATGGTTAACAGCCATGCGTTTAAAGTCATATCTTTGGAAGACATCTCAAATCTTGTTGATTCTATGGATGGTATTTACATAGCTATGGGTGATTTCAATGCAGTTAAGTCCAAACCGAAAGAGCGGGCTCCCAATTCGATACAAATGAAGTTATGTCTTTCAATAATTTCGTTGCAAATGTGGGATTTCACGACTTCAACAGGGTGGGAAGTAATAATTAGTTAAATCAAAGTGGATCAAAGATGAAAGATGAGCAAGCTAATCCGTTCCTTGTTACAAGTTTTGTTGTTCACTGAACCAACACTCCTGTTAAAGTATAGTAGTGTGTTTCTTGGTCAATTGTCGACCGTGTTATCTCGGACCATTTTCCCATCCTTTTGTCCAATGCTTGTGTCGATTTCGGACCTAAGCCTTTTAGGTGTTCGACTCATGGCTCAGAAGGAATTATGCACTTTGGTTAGTAGATCATGGAATTCTTTGAAAGGTAGTGGCGTGTGGTGAATATTATTGTGTTGATTGGAGCATATTAGAGTTAGTAAGATTCAGAAAAATGTTTTGTAAAATGGGCACTGAGGGGACGAAAAGAATAAAATTATAGTTATTGTCTCAAATGGTTATTGGCTTAAAGATCTATCTCGAGCTCAAATGTATCATGCATGACCTTTTTGATAGGTTCATTGAGCCACGGTAAAAGGCCTGTTTTTCCAAGGCTAGTTATTTCGTAATTTGAACCTAGCGACTCGAACATTTTGGGTAATGAATTAATTATGGATGAAATTTAAAAGTGGCGTGGACCAGCAGGTTCAAAAGCCCAGGACCTGTGTTGGTGCTCGAACTTTACATTTGTTAAGAAATTATGGGATCTTCTCAACGATGATTTTTTTTAGTTAGGCTTGCAAAAGGATGAAATTTGAAGGTTTTGACGATTTTAAGGAATACTCAAAGTCAATCGTTTTTCCACTCCTTATTCATCAAATTATTGGTTCATTCATTGCGCTTTCATTGATTACACACTGATTACTGGTCAATCTATTAATCTGGTTATCAATTGGTCTACTTTTTCGTGGGTCGGTTGCTTTCAATTTTATTAATTGATCAATCTGGTTGGTGTTAGTATCTTTTTTCTCAATTGTGGGGCTCGAGCATTATTAAAAACGATTACTCCACTTTCGATTACTTGATCGCATCAGTTTCGTTTTGAACGACTTTACATATTTATTGGTACGATTAGCTTGTGATCTTACCGATTATATTCGTTTATTCGTTTATTGATTTACCGATTGAATTATATTAATATTTGCTTGTGATCTTTCAATACCGATTGGTTACTATCATCATGGTGGGAGGTTAGTTTCTTAAGCTTTAACGGTTAAAACCCTAACTTTTTAGTTAGGGTTTTCATTCTTTTTCATTGGTTCTGCTTGCATGCTTGGTATTGGATTGTCTTTGGTTATTCTTTGCACGCGGTTATAGAGATGAATAAGGGGTTTCTTAACAACGAGAGTACTGCCGGTACTGGTGGAGAATCGAGTGCTATTCCATGTGTGTCCGAGGTTAACAAAAGTAATACTACTACCGTTAATTCGTTAGATGGTGATATGTTTACTATAGCACCTAATGGTGCGAGATAATGATAACGTGAATAAGGTTAAGGATAAGGTTGTTTTGGATAATTTGGAGCAAAGCCATGATACACCGCTCGATTCGCCTCTAATGTTTCAAAACAATTTAATGTGGAGCAATTGATTGCTAATGCGCATCGTAAATTTGATGAAGCAATGAATAAAATTGACAAGTTGATATTGCTAAGATGGCTTCATCTTCCGATGTGAACAATTCGAGTGGGATTGGGCTTCAATCTAATTCGAATGGTACTAATGTTTATTCAAGAAATACTCCTCCGCCGAGTTTTGATGTCGCTATGCAATCCCGTATGTATGGTACTAATCATGGTGTTACTTTTGATCCTAATGCACCCAAGGTTGTTACTACTTGTGGTAATGGAGTTAAGCCGGTCTCTTACGCGGTGTTGCTTCTAATGAATCCTTAAACATGTGTCTAATTTTCGGAGGTTAGAATGCAGCAAAAGAAGGATGATGTTGACCTTCATCCCAATGAAAGTGGTGGAAGAGTGAACATGAGGTTTGAGAATACTCTCACGGATACTTCCTTGGTCAACGCCTTGCTTTTCCCGTTGTTGACTATTATGTTCGCAATACATGGGCGAAGTATGGTTTACAAAAGGTTATGATGAACGCTAAGGATTCTTCTTCTTCAAGTTTAATTCAAAAAGGCGTCGATGATGTTCTTGATAATGGTCCTTGGTTGATTCGTAATGTTCCTATTATTCTTAAACCGTGACATTGAACACCAACTTGCTTAAAGAGGATTTGACTAACATTCCGTGTGGGTTAAATTCCATGATGTTCCTTTAGCTATGTTTTCCGATGACGGCTTATTCTTCTTGTTACATTGATTGGTACGCCCAAAAGGTAGATGCTTTTACTAGTCAAATGTGCAAAGAATCTTGGGGCCGTAGTAGTTTTGCTAGGTGTATGATTGAAGTGAAATCGGATGAGGTTCTTAGGATGCCCTCACCGTCGAGATTCCTTTACTTGATGGTACGGGTTCGACTATTGAGAAGATCCGTGTTGAATATGAATGGAAACCGCCTAGATGTGAGAAATGTCGGTATTTGGACATACTTTGTTGGATTGTCCTAAGGTTGTGATTCGACTACTCAACCTCATGCGAACGTAAGTGATGGTTTTCGATCATAACAAAAAGAAGGGACAACAAGGTGGGCCGAATCCGGGTCGAGGAGGTTCTACTAAATCATGGTGGCAAGCATTTTGAATATCGCCCAAAAGCCTCCTCCCGAACCCAAGAAAGTAAATGTCAAGAAGAAGATGGCTTCGATGTGGCTAGTACGAGTGGAACCGTGATCACTACATCTAATCGCTTTGATGCTCTTAATATGGACGATACCGATGTGGATACCGGGTCGCATAATGGAGGTTAATGAGGATGAGTTGACTAAGATCGGTTATACATCACATGTACCGCTTGTGAGTGATTCAATGGAAACAATGGATGTTGGTTCTACGCCCATAGTTGAGAAAATTGGTAAGCTTGAAAAGCTAATTATTGATGGGAAAGCTACTCTTGTGGATGATGATGGTCAACCTATTCCGTCTACCTCTTCTACTAAGAGAGTTAACCCTTTTTCTAAAGTGGGAGAGATTGAGGTGTCTGATTCTGAAGATGAGGTTGTTGCTAACCCATATGATGACTATGACTTCGATGACTATGAGAAACAGGATCTACCAGGGAATTTGGATGCCTTTAATGCCATGTATGGCACAAAGTTTCAAGGTCTTAGGAAGTAATTTTATTTCGTTGTGTCATATGTTATCTTTTTAGTAGTGGTTTGTTTTCTTGTTTTGAAACTAGGAAGTATCTTGTTATGTAAGCTTTATGCCTATGTAACGGTCGAGATATGGATTTCACTCATATCCATTGTACTTAAACGCTTATTTGGTTAATATATTTACCAGGTGCGTGATTACTCCCTTTACCCAAAAATAGTTCCAAAAAGAAAGATACTATAGACGCATATGTAATTTTACATTTGGTGGGTCAATCTTCTTCCGGATATTATGTGCCCTCCCTTTTGAGTACCTTTTGTATTTTAGCAACTTATGGATGAGTTAAACATGTGTATTTTCAATGCATACTGAAACGAACTATCACCGAAACGCCATCCAACTAAACACGATGCACTTTGCCGCCTAACTCACTTAGAGAATTTGAACTAGATCGATGTAACATTTTAACCCATCCATCCGAAACTAATGAATGGCAGCCAAATGGCGTGAGATTTCTAAAAGTGGCTACATCAAAATTCAATTTATAACTTAAACCTCCTAAAGTATTTAGCAAGGGTGATCGCCAAATACTAAGATGTAAGACATAGGCTACATGTCATGTGGAACTACCTTCCGTTGGAAGAAGCCATGGTGACGATAGGTTCTAGCCTTTTCCCGCCTGCACCTTCTTCTTGCATGGAAGAACCATCAACTAATGAGTGTCCTACTACACTATAAAGGATGTTATCGTGATACTTTTCAATATAGCCAAGAAGACGCATAAGATTCATTTTAAAGCTATTAATAACATCTAATATCCAACACTAATTTTGAGCTCATTGACACGCTTTGGCTCAAATGTGAAATAGTTGATTTTTTATACATTACATACTAGTACACGCTTGGGCTAAAATGGGTCAAACGGTGAAATGGGTGTAACATAAACGACAAAGTTACTTATTATTACAAGTTTGGGCTAAAATGGGTCAAAACGTAAAATGTGTGCAATGACTCAAATAAACTACAAAGTTACTTATTAGTACATGTTTTGGTTAAATGGGTCAAAACGGAGATACATACATATGTACACCAACTTCACATACGCTATGATACAAGTCACCATGTAACGATATTAGGTATGTAAAACCCGATCGACACGCATATAAATCATGCCTCTTACTCTATACCTAACTTGGTTACAATCAAACATATGTAATAATGACAACATGGTACAACATCCATTACTTGTTCCTTTGAGCGAAATGTGGCAAAAGGAAGGAAAATCCATGGACCGACCGCATGTCTTGCAAGTCATTAATGATAGTACAAGATAAATGTCTTGATCTATTTTTAAAGATGCTTTCTTATGTCCATTTGTATGATGGAACAACGCTCATTTGAGAAAGTTTTGACTATCGCCTATTACGTGTTTTGTAAGATAGGACCCACATCGTAAGTAGTACTTTTCGCTTAACTTTAGCGCCTTTATGCTAAAACAATGTTGGTCATCAAAAGATTTGACCACGCCAAAACTTGATCATCGAGCGCCATATGAGAGTCGTAAGTGGATATTGAGACAAAACCTTAATGTGGAAGTGATTGAGATGAGATAAATGAAAACAATAGTTAGATGGTACCATTGTTTGAATCAGCGAATGATATCACGATGACAAGACATAGTCAAGAACATTTCCTTAGTTTGTATACTATCAACACGGCTGATCATTCACATCCATAATTCATGCAGTAACCAAGTCGGATTCATTTTAATATCGATCAATTAATCAAGTACACTAGTACAAAGCTTAATTGTTCATAATGATGAGCATTCTCATACAACTTAGATGTGTCATCAAATTCAGTATATACTTGAATAAATATAACAAGAACCTTAATTAGGTTCATTAAGTTGGGTTGGATCAGTTGGAAAACCCCTTGCCTCTCAACCGAGAGGTCAGGCGTTCGATCCTCACTCCCTACAAAAGGCCGGAGGTCCTTTCTACCTTTGTTAGAACTGGAAGTAGCCTATCTACCT
Source organism: Chrysanthemum lavandulifolium (assembly GCA_022545495.1). NCBI lineage: Eukaryota > Viridiplantae > Streptophyta > Magnoliopsida > Asterales > Asteraceae > Chrysanthemum > Chrysanthemum lavandulifolium. The sequence continues at coordinate 31,819,367 of CM040244.1, read as the reverse complement.
TAGGTAGGGGTAAGATTGTCTACATCTTAACATCCCCAAACACCGGAAACGGTATTGGGTACCCATAACCCCTGGAAGACGGCATTCGGAGTTACTTTACTTTTACTTAATTAGGTTCATTAACCTTGTTGGTTTTCTCACCTGGCTAGATTTTTTGCTAACTAGCTCGAATTAGTGGCGAGATATATGTTGTTTTACCTTCCCAGCTGAGCCGAGATTCATGCCATGCCATTGATCCATAGTCGGTTATCCCGCTTGCTCGTAAGTAACTTTAGGGAGTTTATCTTAGCTTATTTGATGGGCTTATAAGCTTAAAGTATGACAAGCGTAAGCTTGGCGATGAGCTTATCTACTCGAGCTTCGAACTTAATTAAGTTGTAAAGTCATGTTGATAAGCTTATAAGCCATTAAAATGAGCTCATCAAACTCGAAAGCCCAATAAATAAACCAAGTCAAACAACCCCTTAGCATTTTCCGTTCGCCATTGTCCGTTTTTGCAGCTGCGCTATCATCAAAAGTTTGAGCCATAACTATTTGGATGGACGTCCGCGGATAGCACTTCGCTTAGCCTTGAGGCACAATTGACTATATATGTAGCAAAATTTGCTTTTGTTTTACCTGTGAAGTGTCAAGTTAATTTGACAACAATAATTACCTCCATCAAATAGTTCCTATGTCATAGTCATATAGGCACTTTATAAAGGGATATTACATGTAACCAAACAACCTTCAAAAATTACATATTTTTCCAAAACACAAAATTTCAATACATGATGAAAGCATGTAAATATCAAAGTTTCCTTGAGGGTATATTTTAAACCCCAAACAAACATAACAAAATTGAATTCATAAATCAAATAAACATAAACACAAAGAACTATATTACACAAACACAAATCCATAGTCCATAAATTATTTTAAAAAAAAACTAGAAAATGATACAAACAAACGGAACGCCATGGTTAAATTATCAACCCTAACCCGAAAATCAGATCGCGATAAGATAACTGTTCCAAACATAGTCAAGGTCCATGTTAACCTTCAACGCCATTTTGGACATCATTTCGCTACCATCCATCGTCACACCAGATGAAGCCAAAGAATTGTTATCTCAGAACCACCCCACCGAGTCGACTCGGCATCCCACTTGATACGGGCCCCACAATCCCATTGTCACCATTTGCTGGCATACCCATTAGCCCATGTCCACCGTTTAAGTAAGCTGGATAAACTGGCATCGTCATTGGGCCCCACGGTATCCTAGGTGAAACCTGGCCCAACCCATAACCATTACCTGGATACCACCCATAAACATGCCATAAGGATAACTAGTGTATCCTGGAATTGGTGCGTAGCTTGGAAGAGCGTCGTACCTGGGACTATATGGGACCTGTTGATGACTGTTGTTAAAGGTAATATCCTTCATTCCGTTAGTGGTTCCACCTATACTAATCTCTTTAGGAACGCCCGTTTAACTTCCACAAGTTTACCACACAATTCATGGAAATTCTTTTGCATAACATCTTCGACCGAATCCTCAGTTTCGAAAGTGATGAATCCAAACCAGCGTGGTAGGTGGGTCACATTGTCGTGCATAACCACGACATCAGTTATGCGACCTAATTTTTCAAAATAGAATTTGAAGTCGTCTTCAGTTAGGTTAGCAGATAATCCACCTACGAATATCTTTTTAGTTCTTATGTTCATATCGTTGCTTTTAGTATTGTTAGTTCTGAAATAACTATTCTGCCCTCGATTCTGTTCATGAAGATATTGGTTCTGTTGGCTTCTAGGTACTGCCTTTTTAACTTCAACCTATGAAAAAGAAGGTCACATATGCAGTTCAAAACATGAGCAGAAAATAAGATTGTATGTTCGCCATCTCATTTTACAAATAGACAAGCTCATAAATAAAGTCAATAAATTCAAACATCATAAGTGAGTGGCGATTTGCTCCCATATACGTATGAATGGGTCAATTTTGGTTGCTTTTTTTTTCTCTAATGGGTCAAACACTAAAGAAAGAGAAGACATTAGCTTGACATGGAACGGGCCGAAGTTGCTAGCATGTATTTCATTTGTATAAAACCTTCAAATAAAGTCTTGAAACTATTGGGCAAAAAGTAGTCCAGCGGTCAACCCGATCCGTGTTGGCCCATTCTAAAAGTTACCCATTTGACTTGTTGCCCCATAAAACACTCCCCATTTCTTACTCAATTGAAAAAAAAAAATGAAGCTGGCCTAGAATACTGTCTTCTTACATAAGTACAAGAAACAATAACAGCGATTTTCGATTTTGACCATGCAACATAAGAAAATTCTTAGCAGCTGAAATGTCGACCTTTTATAAAAACAAACCTGCCTTTTTCGTCGCTGAATATCATCAAACGTGAAAAAATTGCAAGGAAAATATTACACATCAAACATCATAAGCGAGTGGCTTTGAAAGAAAAACTAAAGATAAAAGATTTACCCAATTGGTTCAAATCGCTCATTTTAGCAATATGTTGTTTTTTATGGTTTCCTAAAACACTAATTAGATTATAACAAAAGCAGGTTAAAGTCAACAAAACAGTCACTTAAAAAAGATGTCATAATTCAACCTATTTTACACTTTCAAACACAAAATTGACACACATTTTGGCACGTGTCCATTATTTGGTTGGTCCATGTGTCTTTCGCCCCTCGTAAAATGCCTTCTGCTGTAGCCTTTCAAAAAAAATTGTCTTCTGCTGTAATTTTAGCTTATGTTTTATCTCTAGCTGCTCAAATGGCTAAAAATAGGCTAAAAAAGGTAACATGTCAAATGGATCAAAAATTGTTCAAACTGTATTCTATTGTATAAAACCTAATAAGTGGCACTGAATTTCCTGAACCATTTCTGTCATTTGAGAAATGAAGATCGGTCTCACTGCACTTAGCGAGCGCTGCAAGTGAAGCTTCAAGATCTCATATGAGGACCTCCCACTAAGGGCAATAACATTGCTTAAAAACAATAATCAAATAAAAAAGAAATAAGAAAATAGGCACGACAATATATGTGTGTTGATGGAAAGTCCATGTTCAAGTTCCATTAAAACAGCAGGCCCATGTCTGCTCGCAAATCTTCTCTTAAGTTTTGTACAATCAGATCTTTTAGGTTGTATGTGAAACACCTTTCTGCTTTAATAGAAACGTTCAAATAACTTAACATCCCTCGCTTAAAAGCTTCCTCAAAGTGTTTGTTAATCAGCCATATGCCTACACAGAAAAACAATAAAAATAGTTAATTGCAACCATCTATGTAAACATTTAGCAACTTGCTATGCTTAGTGTCGATGTCTAGTTTATTGTTAAAAAAAAAATCTATCCAAGCCTACCAAACTGACTTCTAGTATCAAAAAAAAAAAAAAAAACAACTTTGTGTACCAAGCTAACAGCACAAAGATCACTTGACAGTAATAGCTTTCAAGGAACAAATGTTTGAGAGATTAAGTCCAATTGTGATTAGATCAAAAGTTGAAGGAGCTTCTTCTTCGTTCTCTTAGTTGAATTTCAAAAACCTCCGGCTTAATGTTTTTAGATAACAAGCCATCTTATCACTCTTATGTATATTCTTGTAGTCATTTGTACAGAGCTTTTTAGGTTGTACCTGAAACACCTTTCGGCTTTAATAGGAACTTTCAAATAACTTAACATCTCTCGCCTTAAAAGCTTCCTCAGAAGTGTTGTTAAAATCCGCCATGTCTACATTACTTCATAGAAAAACAATAAAGATAGTTAATTGCAACCATTTCTGTAAATATTTAGCTACTAGTTATGCTTACTGTGGATTCCTAGTCGTTTATCGTAAAAAAAAAAATCTATCAAAGGCTATCAAACTGATTTCTAGTATCAAATGAAATCATGAACTTTGTGTACCAAGCTAAGAGCACAAAGTTCACTTGACCATGTTAGGATACTGAATTTTTAGTACCGATATAATCATGATTATAGTCATTAAACAAGATGTACATAGAAGTTACACTCCATGACCAAACCAGCAATACTCCGTTATATACTCAATTAATAAAGGATGCCGAATCATCCACCGAATCCTATGTTTCATCCTAGTTTATTTGATGTGTATACCTGTTTTTCAGTTGGCCTCATGTATATCTAGGCCAATGTGTCTTATTGGGCTTAGTATGTGCTTAGTTTCGTTAATCCTTAGGCTCTTTTGATTACGTAGAAACTTGGATGATTTTTAGCCTTTGTAATCGTAATCTAATTTCAAGCATTTTTTAGGTTAGTTTCTTGATTTTAGAGCTCGGGGAGTGTCTTGAGTTCTTTGTTTGGTTGCCTGGGGTGGGGTATGCCCCTTCATTTATCTTTTCTTCGGGGGTTCTCCTCCATCGGTCAATATATTCTTACTTACCGAAAAGAAAAAGTCAAGAACAAGTAGTAGGCGATCCCACATAATATAATACATCTTGAATGATTTAAGATATAGAAATGAATGCGAATATAATGTTGTATATTTGGGATGAGACAAAATGAGGCAGGCCTAGGCACTAAGAAATTGTCATGAAATTGATATCATACCAAATACCTCCATTATTGTTATGGACTAATTATTTATCTATATATTTTTTAGTACAACTATCTACTACAAAACAAACAAGCATTCAATTTTGGGTTCAATGGACCTCGATGATGATTGTAACATCCAAAAACTCTATTTGATTAAAATACACCCTAGTTGACCTTTCATTTTTTTTTCAACTTTTTGTTGAAAAATATCCTTACCATAACTCAAAATCAGCGAAAAGAAATTTTACCTTCCACAAGTTTTTACATGACTGATTTTTGTCGCATGAAGTCATGTGCATGCGATGTATCAGTTGGAACTTGGAACAACATATTATAACAGACATTTCAATGAAGAAGAACTGAGAAATATATGTTTAACAGAAAGAATTATAAGGCCCAAGTGTTTAGAATTAGCCTATTGTGTTAGCTTTCTTATTAAATCATTATGTAACTATATTTAGGGACATTATTAATAATATGATTAAGCACAATCATTCATAATTTGTACAATCAGAATAACTTGAAATCTCTCACTACACCTTAAAACTTCCTCAAAAGTGTTGTTTAATACGCCTTGCCTACAAAGAAAAACAACAAATTAAAATAGTATATTGCAGCCATTTCTTATAGTAATATTTAGCAACTTGTTATGCTTAGTGTGTATGCCTGGTTTGTCGTAAGAAAATAAACTGTAAATATTACTAATATTGCAGCCATTTCTGTAAATATTAGCAACTTGTTACAGTATGTGTTTTGTGTGGATGCCTAGTCCTTTATCCTAAAAAACAATCTAAGGCTACCAAAACGACTTCTAGTATGAAATAAAATAAAAATAAATAAAAACTGTGTACCAAGCTAACAGCACAAAGTTCGCTTGACCATGTTTGGTGTCTGAATTTTGGTATCGATATAATTGAGATAATAGTTATTACACAAGATGTAAGTATATGTTACACTCTATGACCAAACCAGCAATAAGGTGACCAGTAAAAAAGTCAAGTAACAAGTAGTAGGTAATCCCGCGTAATATATTCCATCTTGAATGAAACAAGATGTAGAAGTGAATGCAAATATAATGTTGTCTATTTGGGATTAGACAAAATGAGGCAGGCCTCAGGCACTAAGAAATTGTCATGAAATTGATATCATACCAAATACCTCCATTATTGTTACTGACTAATTATTCATCTATATATTTTTAAGTACAACTAGCTACTACAAAACAAACAAGCATTCAATTTTGGGTTCCATGGACCTCAGCTCGATGATGATTGTAAACATCCAGAAACTCTATTTGATTAAAATACACTCCTTAGCTGACTTAATAATTATTATTTTTTTAACATCTCTCCTTGAAATCCTTACCATAACTAAAAATCAGCAAAAAGAAATTTACCATCTACAAGTTTTTAGTTACATGAATGATTTTTGTCGCATGAAGTCATGTGCTATATATCAGTTGGAACAACATATTATAACAGACATTTCAATGAAGAAGAACTCGGAAATATTTTTGTAAAATTGGAACATGTTAAGCTAGTAGCTATGTGAAAAGTATTTGATGGTTATTAATTTTATTAGTTCAGATAATGTTTGACACTTAACTATTAATTTGCTAATTTAACATGTAATTATTACTTTTACAATAAATTGAGTGAGCAGATCAAGAAAAGGCGATGCTCCCTTGTTAGCAAGGGTGTTTTTATTGGTTTCTAAATTGACAAATGATAAAAATAAGTATTTCGTTAAATATGTTTTGGAGTACAATGGTCATCTAAAAAACTCAAAGTTTTGTATACACTTGTGGTTTTTACAGTCTTACCCTATAATATCGGAAATAGTCATGATCGTATATATATGTATATCCAAGCACTTGTAATTTGAAAATTAGTAACAAAACTATCGAACGTAATAAAACTTTGCTGATAAATAAAAAGGATCATTTAAAAATAGAACGCAAAAATGCATCCAAACAGATTATGTCTTCAACTCTAATTCTGTTCATAGAATAATTTTTACGATGAGTTTTCCTAATAAGAAGATTCTACAGAAATCAAGACTTAATTGAAGAATAATTTGGTAATGCACATGCTTTGATCGGAAATGAAGTAGTGATTCAATTCAGAACTAGATCGCAGCATGTGCAAGGTGCTAGCTTAACGGGCCTCCATTTTTTTAAGACAACAATAATATGTTAAGTTGGTTGAGACTTATTTTCTAAAGGACTGACGCTGTACATATGAAGAACGAGGAGGCTTGTTTTATAAGTTTGGTTTGCAGTAAATATACCTAGTTTGTGAAGTTCAAAAAAAATAATAAAATAAAATAGCTAGTTTGTGATTATTATTATTATTATTATTAGCAATCACATAATCACCCATTATTTCACGCACCGAAAAGTCAAACACAAACCACAAGTATAATACCTTAAACTTGACAATATAGAATTTCTACTACCCTATACTAATTAACTTAAGGTGTGTTTGGTTTACGTGACGGAGTCACTATCGGTATAAGTTTGATAATTTAGTGAGGGGTGTTTGATAAAATATAATGATTTAGCACTAAATAATTAATAAATCTGAGTGATTCAAATACTCTGTATAAATCTGTTTTCATTGTTTGATAACTGTTCCGAATGAACAATCTGAATGACAAAAAATCATTATATCAATTTTCATGATAATACTACTAACACTTCAATTTTAGTATTCCAAGAATTTTCGTTATTTGTTTTTACTTTGATATAGTACAAGAACCAAAACATTTAACTATAACTGAAATTTCGAATTAATATACAAACATTCATCAATCATATTATGACCAGTTTTGCATCATAATATACATTACTTGAATATATACAAGAAATTGATAATAGCCTACAGCTAGCATGACTTTTTAGTTTATATAAAACTTAACAAAAACATTTAAATATTGAGATATATGTTTCCCATTTTCAATTTTCCAAAGTTGATATCTACTTTCAAGCTCAACAGCAAACATATGCTCGACTCATATTGTTTCAATAATATTATAATATCTCAATATCACCTATTGGTTTAAAAAGTACGGTGTAGCAATATTATAATAAAGGTAAATGTTATCGGGTGGCAAATGAAACTGAATGATTTTGCATGCTTGTATTGAGAATCAGTCAGCACTATTTTAGTCATTCAAAGGTGGTCATTGGCTCTCATCAAACACACTTAATGCTGCCCGATTGAGCATTCGGTGTTGAATCATCCCATTAAGCACTAATCAAACAAATTTCGAATGCGTATTAATATCATTACTTGAAAACATATGTTTGGTTTACACAAGGAAGAGAGTGGGGAATGAATCAAGCCATATGTAGCTAAATTGGATGGTATGGAGTATGAAATATATTCAACTTTGAATCTCAAATGTGCAAGTGTTTGGTTAAGATGTATAACTTTCACAAGAAAAAAAGTTAAAAATACATACGGGCTTCATGGCTATTTCTTTTTAATTAAGGACCAAACATAAAATTTCTAAAAATCGCTAACCTCTTCTTCAAACACTCATTCACTAAATATATATATATATATATATATATATATATATATATATATATATATATATATATATATATATATATATATATATATATATATATATATATATATATATATATATATATATATATATATATATATATATATATATATATACATAATAATAAAATAAAAAATTTGTCGAGACAATCGATAGAAACAACATCCACAGAAGAATTCGGGGTTTCTATTTTAAAGCCAAACAAATGAATCTTGATAAAAAGATATGTTTTTTTTTTTTATTGTGGTTTGATTGTTGCTTTGGGTTTGTATTAACCGACTCTTGTACATAGGCCCGATAGTTTTCTCATTGTTCTTAGGCCTAGCCCATATGCATCTATTCTAGAATGATCTCATGTATCCTATATATTTGTAACTTCTTCATGGAATAAGACACACACAATTATACCAATTGATATGGTATCAGGCTACATTAAAATATCGTTCCTCAAAATCCCTCCCTCCCTAATCGTTCCTTCCCTCCCCTCCTTCTCCAAAACAGCCGCCTCTTTTCCTAAACCCTAATCACAAAAGTCGATCAACAATGACTAATGACACCACCCCTCACCCTACATCCTCTGACAAACTCATCCCATTTAGTATCACCAACAAAGTTCCCGTCAAATTAAACCTAGAAAAACACAACTACACGTCATGGAGTTACATCTTCTTAATTCATCTTGGAAGCCTTGGGTTAAAGTCCCATGTTGAAAAAGAAGACTCATCTAGTACCACCGATCCGGAGTGGTGCAAACTTGATGACCTCATCAAGATGTGGATTCTTGGGTCTCTATGTGATTCTTTACAATAACAAGTCGTGTCCTCTCCGGGCAATGCAAAAGCCTTGTGGGATCACATCAAAGCATTGTTTCATGACAACAAAGATGCTAGGGCCATTAACCTAGACAATGAACTTCGTTCCATTAAGATTGGTAGCATGTCAATCAACGAGTATTGCACTAAAATCAAATCCATGGCGGATAGGCTTAAAAACCTAGGCTCGTTGGTTATTAGTGAAACGAATTTGGTGATCTATGCCGTTAATGGACTTGATTCACGTTTTGACACTATTGTCAAAATCATACGACATCGTGAACCACTTTTCACTTTTGAAACGACACCAAACATGTTACTCTTGGAAGAATCTACGTTGAATGATCAAGCCAATGGGTCAACCACATTCGATAGAAGTGCCTCCTTGCCTACCGTACTTGTCGCCTCTCACTCGTTGGACTCCAAAGGTAACAACCCTTCTAATAAATCTCAAAGCATCACTCAACTATGTAATCAATTTAATCGAGGGTCATGTAAATTCGGTGATCGTTGTAAGTTCATGCACGACCACCGAAATAGGGCGGGACTACAACCTAAAAACAACAACACTGACTTCAACACAAAACACCACAACAGTAGCCAAAGCCAAAACAATAACATGGGACGTATTACTGGTCATCGAGTACAAAAGAACAGCCCCTCAACTTGGGCTCCACCTTGGTATTATAATAACCGATTGGCCCAGCTTACTATTCACTATCCAACCCAACCCAACCTTCAACACACGCCACTGTTCACAGCCCAACAACAGCAGCCCCATCTGGTCGTGTACATGGCCCAACCCTCAGCCCAATCAACCCAATCACAACAGCAGCTCGGTATCCGGTCAAGGCATTCTCGGTCCCGCTCCGGCAGTTTTTCCGACTCAAGCTACATCTCTCCCTAGTGCATTTAGCACTATGACTTTGCAAGACCCAACATGGAACATGGATACAGGTGCTTCCTCTCACTTAAACTCTAACGCAACTAATTTAAGTACTCTTTTTAACAAACGTTTATTCCCATCTCAGCATCGCTGCGATGTAAATTTATTCCCATTACTAACACCGGCCATAGCATTATTCCATCAACTCATCGCCCACTTCATCTTCACAATGTTCTTGTTACTCCCAATATTATTATAAATCTTATTTATGTTCGTCAATTTACTAAAGGTAATAATTGCACTATCGAATTTGACGCCTTTGGTTTTTCTGTGAAGGACTTCTGGACTTGTCATATCCTCCTTCGATGTGATAGTTCGGGCGATCTCTATCCTGTCACCAAGCCTTCATCAATCCTACCTCTTTTCTCTCAACCAGCTCCTCCACGTGGCACCAACGCCTCGGTCATCCCGGTGACCAAGTCCTACGGTCTCTTGTCTCTCATCAATTTATTTCATGTAATAAAGAAAAGTCTCCACATGTTTGTCATGCATGCCAACTTGGCAAACATGTGAATCTTCCTTTTTATAGCTCTACGTCTATTGTTGAACATTGTTTTGATATTATTCATTCCGACTTGTGGAAATCTCCTATTATCAGTAAAAGTGGCTTTAAATACTATGTCTTATTTCTTGATCATTTCTCTCACTATTTGTGGATATACCCCCTTCGTAATAAATCTGACATGCTTGATAAATTTTTACACTTTCGAAATTATGTTAAAAACCAATTTAAATGCGAAATAAAAAGTTTCCAATGTGATCATGGTGGTGAGTTCGAAAATAACCGCTTACATAAGCTTTTTGCCAATCACGGTATACAATTTCGATTCTCATGCCCAAAAACCTCTCAACAAAATGGCAAGGCGAAACGTATGATTAGAACCATCAACAATATCATTCGTACACTTTGTTTCAAGCCCACCTACCTCCCACTTTTGGGTCGAGGCCCCGTGATATGGCCACATATCTCCTCAACCTTTACCTCACCGCCATCAACAACGAAATCCCCACACAATACTTTTCATAAAGCACCGACTACTCTAACTTACGTATTTTTGGGTGCCTATGCTACCCACACATTCACTCTCCTCACAAATTTGGCACACGACCAACACCGTGCATCTTCTTAGGCTATCCCGCCTATCACCGTGGCTTTCGATGTCTGGACCTTGAAACAAACAAAATTTTAATTTCCCGACACGTCACCTTTGATGAAACCCAATTCCCCTATCGCTCAATGACACCAGAATCCCCACCATCTTACACCTTTTTAGACTCTACACCGTCCCTTCTCCTTCACCTAACACTTACACATTCCTCCCCTACAAATTCCCCACCCAAAGTTCCTAATCAACATCATGAGCCCATCCCACCCAACAGCCCACCACCCACACCTCAACAACAACTCAATAGCCCACCAACAGCGATCCAAAATCAATCGCCACCGAACTCACAACCTCCCTCAATAATAACCAACCCCGACGCCTCAACCCAACCTCCCACCGAACCACCCCGTACTCACCACATAGTCACTTGGTCTCAATTAAGCATTGTCAAACCTATCGAACGTCTCTCCCTTCATACTTCCTCTATCTCGCCCTACCTAAATCTCCCTTTCAGGCTCTTCAAAACCCCTATTGGAATAATTCTATGTATGATGAGTATAATGCGTTAGTTAAAAATGGTACTTGGATTCTTGTACCACGGCCCTATAGTGTTAATTTGGTGAGATCTATGTGGTTGTTCAAGCATAAGTTTCATGCTGACGGAACTTTGAGCCGTTATAAAGCTCTTTTAGTTGCTAATGGCAGTAGTCAGCAACTTGGTATTAACTATGATGAGACCTTTAGTCCGGTTGTCAAACCGGCTACCATTCGCACCGTTCTTAGTCATGCGGTCACTCGCAAGTGGCCTATTCATCAGCTTGACGTTAAGAATGCATTTCTTAACGGGACTTTATCTGAGACAATATATATGCATCAACCACCGGGATTTGTTGACTCACGGTACCCTCACCATGTCTGCCTTCTGCAGAAATCCTTATATGGCTAAAGTAGGCACCTCGTGCTTGGTTCCAGTGATTTGCAGGTTATGCTAATCGAGTTGGTTTTTCTCATAGTCGTTGTGATTCTTCATTATTTAATCTTCGACAGGGTTCTCAAGTGGCTTATTTACTTATTTATGTGGATGACATTATACTTACAGCCTCATCTACTGCCCTCCTATAACTGATAGTTACTTCTCTCCACAGCGAGTTTGAAATGACTGATCTCGGGCCGCTTAATTATTTTCTTGGTATCTCTGCTACTCGGCATTCTACAGGTCTCTTTTATCTCAACAAAAGTATGGTATCGAGCTCTTGAGCGTCCGACATGACCAATCAGAACCTTCTCGAACGCCATTGATACGTAATCCAAACTAGGTCCCGAAAGGTGTTCCAGTCAGATCTTACATCAGATCTCGCCTTGCGTGGCCTTCAAGACTCACATTTACTGCACCGATCTTTCCTATGCTGTACCACGATTTGCCTATACATGCATGATCCTCGTGAGCCACATTTAGCATACCTTAAACGTATTTTCCGATACATTCGAGGGACTTTGGAGTTTGGACTACACCTATATTCATCCTCGACCACTTCTCTTGTTGGATATACTGATGCCGATTGGGCGGGTTGCCCATCCACACGACGATCTACATCAGGATAATGTGTTTTTCTGGGTGATAATCTTCTTTCTTGGTCTTCCAAGCGACAGCACACCATCTCACGCACTAGTGTCGAAGCTGAATATCGGGGTGTTGCAAATGTTGTAGCTGAAACTGCATGGCTTCGTAATCTTCTTCGTGAGCTACATTTTCCTCTCTCTACTGCTACTCTTGACTACTGTGACAATGTTAGTGCTATTTGTTTGTCTGCCAATCCTGTTCAACATCAACGGACTAAACACATTGAGATTGATATACACTTTGTCCGTGACATGGTTACTGCTGGCCAGGTTCGTGTTCTCCATGTGCCCTCTCGTTACCAGTATGCAGCTATCTTCACCAAGGGTCTCCCCTCAGCCTTGTTTGAATAATTCAGGTCCAGTTTAAGCGTTCGGCTTCCTCCCGCTCCAACTACGGGAGAGTATTAACCGACTCTTGTACATAGGCCCGATAGTTATCTCATTGTTCTTATGCCTAGCCCATATGTATCTATTCTAGAATGATCTGATGTATCCTATATATTTGTAACTTGCTTATGGAATAAGACACACACAATTATACCAATTGATAGTTTGATGCAAACAAGATCAAATCTTGATCGACTTTGATGGCATTTTTGTAGGATACATATGTTAAAATTCTAATCTTATGTTAAACACATACTTAGTTCTAATGATGTTAATGTTAATGCATACTTAGTTTTTTTATGTTAATGCATACTATGTTTTTGTAGGATGTCAACTGACTATTGTTAATTTTTACACTTATGTACTTTGTTAGTTAAATATGTGGTTGCAGAGAAGAGTAATGGCATGAATGAGGAAACACTCAAAATTAGAATGGGTAAGCTTGCATATTAACACTCATATTCAACTTCTGATGTTTGTAAAGGGTGACTCGATTACATCAGTCGAATAGAAGCAAATTCTTGGGGTTACAAAATGACAACCAAACTTTATTCAATAATCGAAAACACACTGTTATGTTACTGCTTCTAATAGTTTATGGTATGGAGAGGTTCAATTAATCTCGAGAAGCTTTTCCTTAAAAGCACTACATTCTCTTATCCTAAGTTAAAGAGAATAACGATGTACGATAAATAAACCTTGACATTCTTGAAGAACAAAAATCATTTGATTGATCATCGTGGGTAAAATTATTGCTATTGATTTGTGTTTTCTTTGTTTTTAAATGTGTTACGTTTAATCTTTAAACAAGTAGAATTTTCATATGATCTCGAAAGATGACATTTGTTTAAATTAGTTGCGATGGTGGATAATGTAGGACCTTAGATATATCAACCTTATCACTTTACCAAGTTAACCCAACAAGTATACACGTAACAAACACGTTACGCGTAGAACACGTTAAACACAAACACAAACTATGCGTAGAACACGTTAAACACAAACACAAACTTCACGATCAGAGATCGCTTGAGACACACTGCGTAATCCACAAGAATTACCGGTGACTGCGCTGTGGCCGCTGATGTTGACCCCGCAGAGTTTCCATTCAATCACCGAGATCACAATTGTGAAACCTCTCATAAATGTTCGGCAGATTGCTAAGATCCGCAGAGATTATGGAATGCATCACTTGTGTCCTTATTGATGAACCATGCGATGAAATGTCATGTGTTCCTATGAGATCTTTTAATGAATCTCGTGGCTCTAGACTCAATTAGTGCTTTTGGTTTTCCCGAGCGGAGACTAGGAGAGGGTATCCTTCTTCAATACCAACCATCTCTAAGAGAAAGCGATAGATTGCGTAGGTTCCCAAGTGAGAATGAAACAAACCTTTTAAGAGGAATTGAGTGGCTAGAAGGTTTAGTGCAAAGGCCATCGGGTCCATGACGCTTTGTCTTCAATACCGTGTCATCTAGTGACAACTAGTAGCAGATGAATTGAACCCGGTTTCGCCTAAGGTTGAATATGGAGGGCTATTTCTTTTCACCCTTTTCTTTACTTTTCTTTTAATTCTTCAACCCCTTCTTCTCCTTTCTCATATTACTCCTTTTTTCAATCATACCTAAGGACTTAATACTAACTATTGGTGGTGTCCTTGGTAGATCCTCCGCTCGCGGATCATAGGACTAATATTCCATCCTTAGTCACCTTATAACCCATGATCGTCCCATGTTGCCTTAAAACCATTTTTCTTGAAAATCTCTTAGAGTGTTTATGATTGAAAACATGTTAGAAACACTCCGAGAGTTTTATATTTTCGTAAACACTTCCCTTCACATGTGCTTTTAAGTTTTGACCAAATCGCACAGTGATGGTAGAGTTCGTGACTTTTGAATTGATCGGCTCATGATACACAATTCCCCATGAGACATCATACGTTGTTTAGTTAAAGAGTTCCATTGTCGCTTTTAGGTGACAACTAGCTCTAATAACTAACTTGAAGTTGTAAACTCTTCTTGAAAAGAAGGTTAGACCCATGAAAGTGCATGTCTATCACGAGTTTCTCGAAATGGTACATTTACTGACTTAGATTCCTCGTCAATTCATTGGTTCCGGCTGAGTCGAGCTCATTTGAGATTCAAACAACGATCATTAAACATATTTGATCACATTTTAATCACGTCTTCTCCCCCTCAAAAATAGCATATTCGTGATATTTTTGATATCAACTGATTAAACATCATTTTTAGAATCTTTTGGGAGACAAACGGATGTGATTTAAGCATGAATTTGGAACATTTTAGTTTTATACTCCCCCTTTAATAAAGCATAATCAATTAAAGGGTTTTAGAGGGAGTTATCTTGAGCACAAAATATTTTGACAGATTTTGAAAATCTTTTGAACAATCTTGAAAAGTGCTCAAGATGATGATGATTTATCACCGCTTTTAAATGTAGTGCATCAAGCGCACACTAGTGATTTTCATTAAAAGCACGAGTTTTGATTTGAAAGTAATCAAAGTGATCATTTTGTCCGGTTTCGCATCAAGTATACGAAAGCCATAGTGAAAGAAATTTTGAGAAACGACATGTTTTAGAAAACATTTAAAGAACTCTCGCTCAAGCATTTGTACATGCCCGTATCATTGTTGAATGACATTTCTAGAAACGCATGAATATCGATTATACGAGACATGTCATGAGAAGAATATTTTTGATTTTTGATTTTATATTGTTTTTGTATTTTTGAAAGTTTTATATTTTTATATTTTGCTTTTGTTGGTTTTTCAAATTTTGTATTTTGTTTTCAAAAATACTTACAATAAGCTTTTGGAAAATTATTTTCAAGAAGATTCGAGAAGACGTTCTAACTCCTCGGGGTTAGGCTTCAGATTCCAATTCATCGAACTAAATTGTTAAACCTTTCTTTTGGAAGGGCTTTAGTAAATAGATCGGCGAGTTGGTAACTGTCTTCACGAAGAATAATTCAACAAGCACCTTCTTCAACGTGTTCTTTTATGAAGTGATAGCGACTGATATGCTTAGTCTTTGAGTGATGAACAGGATTGCATGAGATGGCTATGGCACTTTTGAGTCACGACATAGGTATTTTATCGAAAGTAAAGCCATAATCGTGAGTTGTGTTCTTATCCATAGAACTTGATCACAACACGCAGATTGAGACACATACTCGGCTTCAGCGGTTGAAAGTGCAAAGGCAATCTTGTTTCTTTGAAGAGCGGTGACTAACTTTTCACCCAAAAATGTGCCTCCCGATGTACTTTTGTTGTAACTTGATCACTGCGTGGTCCGCATCCAAAAAAGCAATTAGATCAACCGATTCCTTCGGATACCAAAGTCCCATGTGAATGGATGTCTTCGTGCACCGAAGATCCTTTTAACCTCTTTGAGGTGCGCTCAGCACGCTTTGCACGAAACCATGCTAATAAGCAAACATCAAAATGAATATCGAGTCGACTAGCAGTGAGGTACATGAGAGAACCAATCATACTCCGATATTTCTTCGCATCAATAGGTTTCCCAAATAAACCGGCTCCAATTTTTGGTGAAGTTACCATTGGTGTTCTGACCGAATCACAATTATCCATACCATGATTTTTCAAAACCTCAGTTGTATATTTGGCTTGATTGATAAAAATTCCACGTGGGGATTGATGTATTTGTAAACCAAGAAAAAACTTTAGTTCCCCATCATGGACATTTCAAATTTTCTTTAATGAGATTTTCAAATGTTTTGAAAGATTCGATTAGTGGACCCAAAGATGATGTCATCCACGTAAATCAACAATCAAAATGTCGTTTTTGCATTTTGTGTAAACAAGGTAAGATCAACTGTTCCTTTGGTGAAATTGTTTTGGATAAGGAAAGAGGATGTCATTATACCACGCCTCTGAGCTTGTTTCAAACCATAGATTGCCTTTTGAGTTTGTAGACGAGTCTCGATGTTCCATGTCTATGAAGCCTTCGCCACTTCTTCCTTCGTAGTTTCATTCAAGAACGCGGTCTTAATGTCCATATGATAAACCGTGATGTTTTTGTGAGTCGATAGGCTAAGAATATCCCGACTACTTCAAGTCTAGCTACCGCGAATGACTCTTCAAAGTCTATCCTTCTTCCTGCTTTGTATCCTTTGGCCACAAGACGAGCTTTGTTGCAATCATCGTCATTTCTTCATCCTTTTGTTCTTCCATAACCATTTGAGATCAATGACGCGAATGTCAATTGGTCTTGGAACCATATCCCAAGAGTCATATAGACGGTATTGGAGAAGTTCCTCCTGCATTGCTTCTATCAATGCGGGTTCTGCCATTGCCTCTCGAATGTTTGTTATGTGTTTTGTGTAAATAACGTTTGTTATGTGTTTTGTGTAAATAATAACTAAATATAACATTTTATATTTAATTATTATAACTTTAATTCTCATACGTAAAGTGTGCAATCCCGTGGTCTCGAGTTCGGTCCTAACTCACAACTATTAATTTTTATCCATAAAACTAACAGTTCTTTAAAAATCAAAGTTAACTCAAATTGTACTAGTGTAGTTTTATGTTATCTTAGAGATTCTCGGGACCCTTTCCAGCAACAGCTTGTGGTTAAACAAAATTGCCTAAGTAAACACACGCTTACAATTCTTAAAATTTATCATCCACAAAAAAAGCATATGTTTACTTAGAAAATTTTGGTGGGTGAAAAAAAGCCTCTGTTTACTTAGGAAAATTTGTTTAGATACAAACTCCCGACAAGTTTGCCCCTCGAAATGTTTGTTTCCCAAAAAGTTCCCGACAAGTTTGCCACGTGTCCATTATTTGGTTGGTCAGTGTCTTTCGCCCTGCGCCACCTAGTACGGCGAAATGGGTGTCCATTTTTGGTAATCAGCTAAAATAATGTCTTTTTTTTTCACTTGCCTTGTAAAATGTCTTCTGCAGTAATTTTCGCTTATGTTTTATCTTTAACAGTTCAAATGGGTAAAAAAGGCTAAAAAAAGGGATCATGTCAAATGGGTCAAAAATTGCCCAAAGTGTATTGTATTGTGTACAACCTAATAATCTGCATGCTAATAACTGCCACCGAATATCCTGAACCATTTATGTCATTTGAGAAATAAAGATCGGTTTCACTGCACTTAGCTAGCGTGGCAAATGAAGCTTTAAGATCTCATATGAAAACCCCACCACCAAAGGGAAAAGGCAATAAATAGCTTAAAAATAATAATCAGATAAAAAAGAGATAAACAGTAGGCACAAGAACGATAGTCGTTTTTCAAATCATAATAAATAGATCTTTTAAACCACTCTTATCTGCAGCAGCTAGAGGCACGACAAAATATGTGTGTTGATGGGAAGTCCATGTTCAAGTTCCATTAGAAAAGCAGTCCCATGTCTGCTGGAAAATCTTCTGTTAAGCTTTGTACAAACAGAACTTTAACATCTTTCTGCTTTAATAGAAACTTTCAAATAACTTAACATCCCTCACTTAAAAGCTTGCCTAAAGTGTTGTTTAATCCTCCATGCCTACATAGAAAAACAAAAAGATAGTTAATTGCAAGTTTGCAACCATATCTGTAAAGTGTAAACATTTAGCAACTTGTTATGCTTAGTGTGTATGCCTGGGTTATCGTAAAAAACGAATCTGTAAATATTATATTGCAACCATTTCTGTAAACATTTAACAACTTGTTATGCTTTGTGCAGATGTCTAGTTTATTGTTAAAAAAGATCTATCAAAGCCTAACAATCTGACTTCTAGTATCAAATAAAATCATGAACTTTGTGTACCAAGCTAACAGCACAAAGTTCACTTGATCATGTTAGGATACTGAATTTTAGTATCGATATAATCATGATAATAGTCATTACACAAGATGTACGTAGATGTTACACTCCATGACCAAACCAGCAATACTCAAGGTCATTAGTAAAAAAGTCAAGAACAAGTAGTAGGCAATCCCGCGTAATATATTCCATCTTGAATGATATAAGATATAGAAGTGAAGGCGAATATAATGTTGTATATTTGGGATGAGACAAAATGAGGCACTAAGAAATTGTCATGAAATTGATATCATACCAAATACCTCCATTATTGTTATGGACTGATTATTCATCTATATATTTGTAAGTACAACAACTAGCTACTACAAAACAAACAAGCATTCAATTTTGGGTTCCATGGACCTCAGCTCGATGATGATTGTAAACATCCAGAAACTCTATTTGATTAAAATACACTCCTTAGCTGACTTAATAATTATTAGTTTTTTAACATCTCTCGTTGAAATCCTTACCATAACTAAAAATCAGCAAAAAGAAATTTACCATCTACAAGTTTTTAGTTACATGAATGATTTTTGTCGCATGAAGTCATGTGCTATATATCAGTTGGAACAACATATTATAACAGACATTTCAATGAAGAAGAACTCGGAAATATCTTTGTAAAATTGGAACATGTTAAGCTAGTAGTTACTATGTGAAAAGCATTTGATGGTTATTAATTTTATTAGTTCAATTCACTTTTGGACTTCACAATGTTTGACATTTAACCATTAATTTGCTAATTTAACATGTAAATATTTTTCGTACAAACATTACAAGTTTAAGTAATCAAAACAAACTGAGAGTGTCCACAATAAATTGAGTGATCAGATTAAGAAAAGACGATGCTCCCTTGCTAGCAAGGGTATTTTTATTGGTTTCTAAATTGATGAATGATATAAATAAGTATATTATATTAAATAGTTTTAGAAGTACATATTGCCTTAACTAGTACAATGGTCATCTAAAAAACTCCAAGTTTTGTATACACTTGTGGTTTTACCAGTCTTACCCTATAATATCGGAAATAGTCATAATCGTATATGTATATCCAAGAACAATTTGAAAATTAGTAACGAAACTATAGAACTAAATAAAACTTTGCTGATAAATAAAATGGATCATTAAACAATAGAATGCAGTAATGCATCCAACTGATTTCTCTTCAACTCTAATTATGTTCATAGAATTATTTTTACGATGAGTTTTCTAAATATGAAGATTCTTCATAAATCAAGACTTTATTGAAGAATAATTTGGAAATGCACATGCTTTGATTGGAAATGAAGCAGTGATTTATATTTTTAAGACAGTAAATTTTTATAACGATCCAGGTTGTTTAATACATTTTAGTACCTTCAACAATTAACAGGATGAATAAGTATTCATAAACGTAAGATACTTTTGATTCCTACAAAAGATAAAAGTTCGATAAGTTCTTAGATTTTACACTTTTATTTCCAAATAAGTAACATAATGAGACATTCAACACATTTGAAGTAACAAAATATCATATATTTCATTTAAAGAACTATTGAGAAATATCAGTTTAATAATAGTGGAGATCATGCTAAGTTGGTTGAGACTTATTTTCTATTGGACTTCCGCTGTACATGTGAACAACAAGGAGGCTTGTTTTATAAGTTTGTTTGCAGTAAATATAAAAAGCTAGTTTGTGAAGTTCAAGAAATAATGATAATACTAAAAAGTAAAAATAAAAGCTAGTTTGTGATTATTATTATTATTATTATTATTATTATTATTATTATTATTTTTTTTATTTTTTTATTTTTTTTTTTTTATAACATCACTTCATTAGAAATCAAAGGAAATTACAAGAAATTAGTGGGAGTTTAGAAATTATTATTATTATTATTATTATTATTATTATTATTATATATAATCAACACTTTATTAAAAACTCATAGGATTTAAAAAAAATTAGTGGGAAGCCAAAACCAACCTACCCACACACTCACGATTATTTCACGCATTATTATTATTATTATTATTATTATTATTATTATTATTATTATTATCATATAATCATGCATTATTTCACGCAACGAAAAGTCAAACACAAACAACAAGTATAACACCTTAGGGTGCGTTTGATTTATGAGAATGAGAATGAAAGAATGGATTCCATTCTTTTGGTTTGTGGGTTTTATTTTGAGATGTGGGTATGAAACCCATTAAACAAGACATAAGTTAAACCCACCAAGAGTGGTGGGTTTACAAAACTCATACCCATTGTGATTCTTTTGAAAAACCAAACGCCTCCTTAGACTTATAAAAGTGCAGAATAATACTCTAAACTTGACAATATAGAATTTCTACTACCCTATACTAATTAACTTAATAATTATTTTTTGAGTAAATTGCATTTTTGGTCCCTAAGGTATGGCCAAATTGCAGGTTTCGTCCCTTACGTTTTGAAAGTGCAGCGGTAGTCCTCATTTTGAATGTTTTGTTGCATGTTTGGTCCCTAAATTGCAGATTTGGTCCCTAAAAGTTTGAAGTTTTGGTTGCATGTTTGGTCCTTACGTTGCATATTAGGACCAAACATTCACAAAAACATTCAAAATGAGGACTATCGCTGCATTTTCGAAACGTTAAGGACGAAACCAACAATTTGGCCATACCTTAAGGAACAAAAATGCAATTTACTCTTATTTTTTTTTATATTTCTAAAAAACAATTTAGTAAAGTCTTTTATAATAAATAATTTATAATAAAACTTTGGCTAGGTAACTATTTTCTTTATTAATTTTAAATGATTTTCATTTTTTAAAAAATAGCATAGTATTTTAATTGATTATTAGAATATAAAAAATATATATGTAGCATCTATTTCTAAAATATTTCTAACGCACTCCTCTTATTATATTTTCTTATTATATTTTAAATGTTTATTTCAAATAAATTTAAAACAACTTATAACTAACTATATGGGAGATTTGTAAATTTCAATTTAACATTTGCATATAAAGAAATAAATATTTAAATTGTTATGGTCTCGATATTATTTGAAACAAACAATTAAGTATATAATTCGGATATCTATATATCAAAAGTGGTGCTAAATTCACTTTTCATTATTTCAAATACATATTTATTCTCTAACTAAATATAATATTATATTAATTAAAATAAAAATAAAATTAATTACTCTCTCCGTCCCAAAATTGTTGTCCACTATTGACTTTTTTAGGCTTTCTACTTCAACTTTGACCATAATTATTTTCGTTTGTGTTATATAATACTTGATAAAAAATATATTAATGTATTGGGTTTTAAATGTATTTTTCATTGATATAATTTTCATCAAGTATTATATAACACAAATAAGGGTGCGCTTGGTTCAAAATGAGGAATGGGAAAGGGAATGGTAAAGGGAATGCAAAGGAATGGAATGGAGATTATCATTATATTTGATAGTGCTCGGTTTAAAAAAACACATTGACCTCCAAAGTGGTGGTGGTGGTGGAGGTTGATAGTGGTGGTGGTGGTGGTGGCTGGTGGTGGTAGCTGTTGGTGGTGGTTGCTGCTGGTGGTGGCTGCTTTTTGTGGTGGTGGTGGTGGTGGTGGCTGGTAGATGGTGGTGGTGGCGGCTGGTGGTGGTAGTGGTGGTTGCTGGTGGTGGTGGTGGTGGTGGTAGCTTCTGGTGGTGGTGGATGCTGGAGGTGGTGGCTGGAGGTGGTGGCTGATGGTGGTGGTGGTGGCTAGTGGTGGTGGTGGCTGCTAATGGTGGTGGCAGGTGGTGGTGACTACTGGTGGTGGTGGTGGCTGCTAGTGGTGGTGGTGGCTACTGCTTGCTGTGGCTGCTGCTAGTGTGGTGGGTAATCATTACCATACCTCCCAATTTACTGGGTAATGTCCCATTACCTAATACTAAACAATGATTGCATTCCCTAAGCAAAAACAGCCCCTGAAGTTTAAGTGTCGCTACAAAATAAGTCCTTAGAAGCCAATCCCGCTGCATCGCGCGGGTTTCTACACTCGTTTATTCTAAAGATCCGGGTTTATTAATTCATTTTTTACCCTAAATAGGATGAATAAGTATCAATAAACGTAAGATACTTTTGATTCCAACAAAAAATAAAAGTTTGATAAGTTCTTAGATTTTACACTTTTATTTCCAAATAAGAATAATGAGACATTCAACACATTTGAAGTAACAAAAGTGTAGCTTGGCAGGGACACCTCAACCCTGTGTACCTTTTGGTACCCGTCAACCCTACCCAACAAAGGTTTTTTTTTTTTTTTAGAAAGGCTACCCAACAAAGGTTTGATGCCTGTGAAATACCTGATCGCGGTACCCACACCATGCTGCTAGTCCAGATTCGAAGTAACACCAAAAGCCTCTTGGGCCAGTGGTATGTGAGTAACCCATCAACCTAGTGGGTTCAAGTCTCGTTGGAGACATATGAGATAAAATTTGTGAGAAAGGTGGTGTAAGTTGTAAAAAATTGCCGTTCTAAAAAATAAAATAAAAAACATTTGAAGTAACACAATATCAGACATTTCATTTAAGAACTATTGAGAAATATCAATTTGTTGAGGCTTATTTTCTAATTATTATATCTTTGTTTGTAGGCAGGAAAATGTAGATAAGTTGAAAGTTAAAGCAATTAAGCATGATCAGGAAAATCTAAGGGACTGAAGCTGTAGATGTGACGAACGAGGAGGCTTGTTTTATAAGTTTGCTTTGCAGTAAAATACATGAAATAGCTAGTGTGTGATTATTATTATTGTTATTAGCAATCACATAATCAGGCATTATTTCACGCACCAAAAAGTCAAACACAAACACATGCACACCCAACGGTTTGTTTCTCAGATTGTTTGGGGTTTCGTTCTTAGTCTGTTCTCTGTTAATCTTGGTTAAAATTTGTTTTTTGAAAATAATTTCTTTGCGTTCATATAGTGTGAGTGGTTGTTCAAGTGAATTACGGTTTTCTGGATTTAGTTCTGGTTAAAATATTTTCTTTGGAATTAGTCATTTGAATTGGTTCTTACTAGAACGATGGCTGATCCCATTACTTCGGCTCTTGTGAATGACATAGTAGGGAGATTAACTTCTGCAGCTATCCAAGAGTATGGCTTGCTCAGGAAACTTAAGACCGATCTTTCAGCTCTCGAGAACACTTTCAAACAGATCCAAGGTGTTCTTTATAATGCTGAGATGAGACAAACAAACGAAAAGGATGTGGAAGAATGGCTCAAGACTCTCAAATCTGCCTCTTTGGAGGTGGAAAATGTGCTCGATGAGGCCAAAACTGAAGCTATGATACAAAGCCTACTCAGTATCAAACAGAAGTTGAGAACCTTCTTTTCCACCCACCATAACCCGCTTATGGTCAAAACTAGGATTGCTCATAAAGTTAAGAACATACGGAAAAAATTAGAAGACGTTGATGCTAATAGATCCAAGTTTAATCTGACTCTCACTAACATAAGAGAAGATGACGCGCGAATCGGTGGTGAGATATCAAACATGGAAACTAACTCTCTTATGTCGAAGATCTACGGAAGGGATGAAGAGAAGAAGATGATAGTTGATAAGATTTGTAACCAAGATATAGGCATTCGGCGTGACGATGACGATGTTCGGGTCTATGCTATATGGGGCATGGGTGGCATCGGAAAAACTACGCTAGCTCAATATGTTTACAACCATGAATCGGTGACAACACATTTCGAGTTAAAGTGTTGGGTGTATGTCTCTGCTGTGTTTGATATCAAACGAATAATTAAACGAATGATTAAATCAATATGTGGCCCAGAAGATGTGAATTTGGATGAGAAGTCACTCGATGATTTGCTGAGACAACTTCAAAACAAGTTAGAAGGAAAGAAATATTTCATTATAATGGATGATGTGTGGATCGAAAACAAAGTCAAAGACATGAAAAATTGGGACGATTTATGCAAAGCGTTAAGTTGTGGAGCAAAAGGCAGTACCGTTATGGTTACGACGCGGAAGGAAGATACTGCCCAACTGATGGCTAAGATTCCTGGGTTGCAGCATAATGTGGCAGTTTTATCAAAAGAGGAGTCATGGTCGCTATTCAAGATGCTTGCGTTCCCAGGCGGAGGAGAGGGAGAAAATGTAAGGGAGCTGGAGCTTGTGGGAAGGGAGATAGTTGAGAAATGCAAAGGTTTACCTCTATCAGTGAAGAATTTGGGTAGCTTAATGTCAACAAAAAAAAAGGTGAAGGAGTGGCAGCTTGTAAACGACAAGTTGATGTCGGAGATGCAAGACAATGGCATCTTAACTGTTTTGAAGTTAAGCTACGATGAGTTGCTTCCACATTTGAAACGATGTTTCGCCTATTGTTGTCTATTTTCAAAAGGGGAGAAAATGAGTAAGGATTTATTAATAGAGCTGTGGATGGCAAATGGATTTATTCCATCTCAAGGAGATTTGAGCTTGTATGAGCTAGGTGAGGAAATTTTTAGCTGTTTGGTCCGGAGGTCGTTTTTCCAAGATGTCGTCATGAATGGTCTACGCGAAGGTGAGATATGCAAAATGCATGATTTAATTCACGATCTTGCCCAAGATGTAATGAGACATGATTGTGCAGTTATAGTGCCTGGTAAGGAGTTGATAACCCTGGATGAGGTGCTTCATCTCAGTTTATCATGCGACGGTTTTCGTTTTTCAAAACAGGATTTGAAAAAGCTAAGATCAGTACGATCAATGTTGGTCTTTTCCAATATTATGAAAGTAACATTAGACAAATCTCCAACCATGTCTATCTAAGGGTGTTGTACTTGAGCAGAATTGAAAGCTCGACTTTGCCGAATCAATTTGCAAGCTAATACATCTGAGATACCTGAAAATATCATGGTCAAACATAAAATTTCTACCTGAGTCTATTATATATCTTCAAAACTTGCAGGTTCTAATTCTAAAAGAGTGTTGGGACTTATGTGAGTTGCCTAAAGGTTTGAGGTACATGAGGAATCTTCAACGTCTAGATGTCAAAAGTCACAGATTTCATCTCCAGCATATGCCTGTTGGAATAAAAGAACTAACCAACCTTCGAAGGCTTTCACATTTTGTTGAAGGTATAAGTGAAGGGGCCCGAATAAGTGAGCTGGGTAATCTAAATCTTCTTGGGTGGAAGTTGACGTTAAAAAATCTTGGAGATGTTGGAGGTTTAAGGGATGCCACAAGTGCGTGTTTGAAAGACAAAACAAATCTAATGTCTTTGACATTAGATTGGTCGTACTGGACTAGTAGATCAGAAACAAATGATTCAGAGGTTCTTGAGGGATTGGAACCAAATTCGGGTCTCCAGAAGTTAAAAATACGGTATAACATGGGAAGGGTTATGTCTCCGAGTTGGATGGTCAAATTAGTCAATTTGACTAGTATAAAATTTTTTGCAATCAAAAATTCTGAACGGCTTCCACCACTTGGAAAATTACCGAAGCTCAATAACATTAGATTGTCAAGTATGGATATAAAGTTTTTCCATGATGATGACAATGCTGCATCAAGAGACGACATTCTCTTTCCTAGTTTACAACACTTAAGGATAGACGGTTGTAGTTCTTTGGTTTCTTTGCCTAGTAACTTCCCAAAACTCAGGTCCTTACACATATTTGCTTGTAGCAAATTATGTTATCTACCAGATGAGATACAAAGTTTCAAGGATCTCAATGAAATTAACATTAGTCATTGTGCAATGCTAGCGAGAAGGTGTGAAAAGGATATTGGAGAGGATTGGCCTAAAATTTCTCACATTCATGATCGCAATCTTCAACCTCCACCAGTCTACTGTAATATTCTCCTTTATTATTTCTTTTAATTATATATGGTTGTTTATCTTTAAACAAATCTAATAGAAAAAGTATTTAATTGTTGCTTTTCAAAGTGAAAGAAAATGTACTATTTTCAAATGTCAAATGTTCTTTATGATAACAAAAGATAAAGCCAAATCCATATTAAAACTGTTAATCAAGTATTTCTAAATAACAAAAATAATTTGTTCACCAATTCTTCTATTATCAATTGTTTGATTCACTTGGTCTAATTTTATCTAACATTTAAAATGGAGTTTGGAGGAAGCTAATGTTCATTACATTTTGGTTTGTGTTTATATGTGAAGATGGTGACGAGAATGAGGACAATGACGAGGATATAGCGTGAAACAATACGAGGGATGAGGACGATAGAATCAAGTTTGATGATGATATGTGAAGATGGTGTTGCTTTATGGTTTTAAGTTGTTTTTGTTAGGTGAATTTTGTGGGTATATTCACTGTAAACCCTCACGAGACAACACTCGTCCTCTAGAGATCATCTAGGGGTTTAAAGGCTTGTTGCTATGCTAAATGCAACCGCGATTCCTGCGAAAGTGAGTTAGGATCATCTACAATTTGTTTTTCCTTTTCAGCTTGTGTGCCAATGACATTTCTTTTCTGTTTTTTTCATTTGTGTATGTATGAATGATATGTATATGTAAAGTGTGCTGCTGTATAACTCCTCTCTATTGTTATAAAGTTTTATCTTGTGCAAAAATGAGATTTGTCATATTAGGAAAATTAGTTATAAGGTTTTCTTAATTAGAGTTATAGTATATTGACCTTTTTGATAGAATATGGAAAATGAGTTGGGATTAGTTAGCGTGTCTGCATTTTAAATATATATGGTTAACAGTTGGCGCGTTTAAAGTCAGATCTTTGGAAGACATCTCAAATCTTGTTGATTCTATGGATGGTATTTGCATAGCTATGGGTGACTTCAATGCAGTTTAAGTCCATATCCGAAAGAGCGGGCTCCCAATTCGATACAAATGAAGTTATGTCTTTCAATAATTTCGTTGCAAATGTGGGATTTCACGACTTCAACAGGGGTGGGGAAGTAATAATTAGTTAAATCAAAGTGGTTCAAAGATGAAAGATGAGCAAGCTAATCCGGTTCCTTGTTACAAGTTTTGTTGTTCACTGAACCAACACTTCTGTTACAGTATAGTAGTGTGTTTCTTGGTCAATTGTCAGACCGTGTTATCTCGGACCATTTTCCCATCCTTTTGTCCAATGCTTGTGTCGATTTCGGACCTAAGCCTTTTAGGGTGTTCGACTCATGGCTCAGTAAGGAATTCTGCACTTTGGTTAGTAGATCATGGAATTCTTGGAAAGGTAGTGGCGTGTGGTGAATATTATTGTGTTGATTGGAGCATATTAGAGCTAGTAAGATTCAGAAAAATGTTTTGTAAAATGGGCACTTGAGGGGACGAAAAGAATAAAATTATAGTTATTGTCTCAAATGGTTATTGGCTTAAAGATCTATCTGAGCTCAAATGTATCATGCATGACCCTTTTTGATAGGTTCATTGAGCCTCGTGTAAAGGCCTGTTTTTCCAATGCTAGTTATTTCGTAATTTGAACCTAGCAGACTCGAACGTTTTGGGTAATGAATTCATTATGGATGAAATTTAAAAAGTGGCGTGGGACTGTGCAGGTTCAAAAGCCCAAGGACCTGGTGCTGGTGCTCTGAACTTTACATTTGTTAAGAAATTATGGGATCTTCTCAACGACGATTTTTTTTAGTTAGGCTTGCAAAAGGGTGTAACCCCTCGTTCATTTATCTTGTTCCGAAAAAGAAAGATACTATAGACGTACATGTAATTTTACATTTGGTGGGTCAATCTTCTTCTGGATATTATGTGCCCCTCCCTTTTGAGTACCTTTTGTAATTTTAGCAACTTATGGATGAGTTAAACATGTGTATTTTCAATGCATACAGAAACGAACTATCACTGAAAACATCATCCAACTAAACACGATGCACTTTGTCAGCTAACTCACTTAGAGAATTTGAACTAGATCAGATGTAACATTTTAACCCATCCATCCGAAACTAATGAATGGCAGGCCAAATGGCAGTGAGATTTCTAAAAGTGGCTACATCAAAATTCAATTTATAACTTTAACCTCCTAAAGTATTTAGCAAGGGTGATCGCCCAAATACTAAGATGTAAGACATAGGCTACACTGTCATGTGGAACTACCTTCTGTTGTAAGACAAGGGAAGAAGCCATGGGTGACGATAGGTTCTAGCCTTTTCCTGCCCAGACCTTCTTCTTGCACGGAAGAACCATCAACTAATGAGTGTCCTACTACACTATAAAGGATGTTATCAGTATACTTTTCAATATAGCGCGCAAGACGCATAAGATTCATTTTTAAAGCTATTAATAACATCTAATATCCAACACTAATTTTGAGCTCATTGACACGTTTTGGCTCAAATGTGTGAAATAGTTGATTTTTTTATACATTACTTACTAGTACACGTTTGGGCTAAAATGGGTCAAAACGGCTAAAATGGGTCAAAACGGGTGAAATGGGTGTAACATAAACGACAAAGTTACTTATTATTACAAGTTTGGGCTAAAATGGGTCAAAACGTGTAAAATGTGTGCAATGACTCAAATAAACTACAAAGTTACTTATTAGTACATGTTTTGGTTAAAATGGGTCAAAATGGGTGATACATACATATGTACACCAACTTCGCATACTGATTATGATACAAGTCACCATGTAACGTATATTAGGTATGTGTAAACCCGATCGATTACGCATATAAATCATGCCTCTTACTCTATACCTAACTTGATTACAATCAAACATATGTAATAATGACAACATGGTACAACATCCATTACTTGTTCCCTTTGAGCGAAATGCGGCAAAAGGAAGGAAAATCCATGGACCGACCCCATGTCTTGCAAGTCATTAATGATAGTACAAGATAAATGTCTTGATCTATTTGTAAAGACAGTTTTCTTATGTCCATTTGTATGATGGAACAACCGCTCATTTGAGAAAGTTTTGACTATCAGCTATTACGTGTTTTGTAAGATAGGACCCGTTACTGTAAGTAGTACTTTTCAGTTAACTTTTAGCGTCTTTATGCTAAAACAATGTTGGTCATCAAAAGATTTGACCACGTCAAAACTTGATCATTGAGCGCCATATGAGAGTCGTAAGTGGATATTGAGACAAAACCTTAATGTGGAAGTGATTGAGATGAGATAAATGAAAACAATCGTTAGATGGTACCATTGTTTGAATCAGCGAATGATATCAAGATGACAAGACATAGTCAAGAACATTTCCTTAGTTTGTTTACAATCAACACGGCTGATCATTCACATCCAGAATTCATGCAGTCACCAAGTCGGATTCATTTTAATATCGATCAATTAATCAAGTACACTAGTACAAAGCTTAATTGTTCATAATGATGAGCATTCTCGTACAACTTAGATGTGTCATCAAGTTGAAAACAAGTCATCAAATTCAGTATATACTTGAATAAATATAACAAGAACCTTAATTAGGTTCATTAACCTTGTTGGTTTTCTCACCTGGCTAGATTTTTTGCTAACTAGCTCGAATTAGTGACGAGATATATGCTGTTTTACCTTCCCAGCTGAGCCGAGATTCATGCCATGCCATTGATCCATAGTCGGTTATCCTGCTTGCTCGTACAAGTAACTTTAGGGGGAGTTTATCTTAGCTTATTTGATGGGCTTATAAGCTTAAAGTTTGACAAGCAGGTAAGCTTGGCGTATGAGCTTATCTACTCGAGCTTCTGAACTTAATTAAGTTGTAAAGTCATGTTGATAAGCTTATAAGCCATTAAAAATGAGCTCCCCCCAACAAATAAACCAAGTCAAACAACCCCTTAGCATTGTCCGTTTTTGCAGCTGCGCTATCTTCAAACGTTTGAGCCATAACTATTTGGATGGATGTTCGCGGATAGCACTTCGCTTAGCCTTTGAGGTACACTTGACTATATATGTAGCAAAATTTGCTTTTGTTTTACCTGTGAAGTGTCAAGTTAATTTGACAACAATAATTACCTCCATCAATTAGTTCCTATGTCATAGTCATATAGGCACTTTATAAAGGGATATTACATATAACCAAACAACCTTCAAAAATTACATATTTTTCCAAAACACAAATTTTCAATACATGATGAAAGCATGTAAATATTAAAGTTTCCTTGAGGGTATATTTTAAAACCCAAACAAACATAACAAAATTGAATTCATAAATCAAATAAACATAAACACAAAGAACTATATTACACAAACACAAATCCATAGTCCATAAATTATTTAAAAAAAAAACTAGAAAATGATACAAACAAATAAACCAACATCTTTATCCCAAAGTTAGAGGTTGCACCTAAACAAACGGAACGCCATGGTTAAATTATCAACCCTAACCCGAAAATCAGTATCAGCATCAGCATAACTGCATAACTGTTCCAAACATAGTCAGTGGTCCATGTTAACCTTCAACGCCATTTTGGACATCATTTCTGCTACCATCCATCGTCACACCAGATGAAGCCAAAGAATTGTTATCTACAACCACCCCACCGAGTTGACTCGGCATCCCACTTGGTACGGGCCCCACAATCCCATTGTAACCATTTGCTGGCATACCCATTAGCCCATGTCCACCGTTTAAGTAAGCTGGATAAACTGGCATCGGCATTGGGCCCCACGGTATCCTAGGTGAAACCTGGCCCAACCCATAACCATTAACTGGATAACCACCCGTAAACATGCCATAAGGATAACCAGTGTATCCTGGAATTGGTGCGTAGCTTGGAAGAACGTCGTACCTGGGACTATATGGGACCTGTTTGTTGATGACTGCTGTTGAAGTTAATATCCCTCATTCCACAAGTTTACCACACAATTAATGGAAATTCTTTTGCATAACATCTTCGACCGAATCCTCGGTTTCGAAAGTGATGAATCCGAACCCGCGTGGTCGGTGGGTCACATTGTCGTGCATAACCACGACATCAGTTATGCGACCGAATTTTTCAAAGTAGAATTTGAAGTCGTCTTCGGTTAGGTTAGCAGATAATCCACCTACAAATATCTTTTTAGTTCTTATGTTCATATCGTTGCTTTTAGTACCGTTAGTTCTGAAATAACTATTCTGCCCTCGATTCTGTTCATGAAGATATTGGTTCTGTTGGTTTCTTGGTACTGCCTTTTTAACTTCAACCTATAAAAAAAAAGCGTCACATATGCAGTTCAAAACATGAGCAGAAAATAAGATTGTATGTTCGCCATCATATTACAAACAGAAAAGTTCATAAATAAAGTCGACAAATTCAAACATCATAGGTGAGTGGCAATTTGGTCCCATATACTTATGAATGGGTCAATTTTGATTGTGTTTTTTCTCTAATGGGTCAAACAGTAAAGAAAGAGAAAACATTAGCTTGACATGGAACGTGACGAAGTTGCTACCATGTATAAAACCTTGAAATAAAGTTTTGAAACTTTTGGGCAAATAGTAGTCCAGCGGTCAACCCGATCCGTGTTATTCTAAAAGTTACCCGTTTGACTTGTTGCCCCATAAACTCCCTATTTCTTACTCAATTACAAACAAAAAGAAAACATCTAGCCTAGAATACAGTCTCTTAACATAAGTACGATAAACAATAACAGCGTTTTTGATTTTGACCATGCAACATAAGAAGATTCTTAGCAGCTGAAATGTTGACCTTTTAAACAAACAAACCTGTCTTTTTCGTTGCTAATATCATCAAACGTGAAAAATCGGAAGGAAAACATTACACATTGTGGCGAGTGGCTTTGAAAGAAAAAGTAAGGATAAAATATTTACCCAATTTGTTCAAAATCGCTCATTTTAGCAATATGTTGTTTTTTATGGTTTCCAAAAGCAATAACTGATTGTCTCCACTAACACATGTAATTATCGCTTTATAATTGGCAAAAGTTTATCGAATACCACTCATAGTAACAGAAACTTTACACAAGGTTTTAAGAGCATCACAAGGGTCCATATCAAAAGTTTATTCCATACTAACTAACCCCAACGAGTACAGTTTCACCGCCATAATACATCTGATGGCCACTACAACTTGATTCATTTCAATTAATATACAAATGTGATATACTAAAGGTGCTCAGCCAAAGTAATAAGTGTTAACTCACCCACTAGTGATGTATCAAGCTCCTTCTTAGAGAGGGTTATAGTGATCAATGAGACGTGCCTTGTCGTTTCAAGACTGCAGCACCAGCAAAATCAAGTAAAGAGTCATATAACGTAAAATAAGATCAGATTCTTTACAAAATATGAACTCAAAAAAATTGATCTTACGGAAGTAAGCCTTCCTCAAGGGGCTCCCATGTATCAGTTATGTTTGTGAATCAAATGGATGGTATTTGATGAAGACCAATAATTCTCCTCTGCATTACAGAAAGTACCATAACACTTGTCAGCAGAAGTACCAATAAGCGGTGGAAAATCGATACATACATAACAAAGAAACATGGACAACCTTTATCAGTTCCACAATGGTAATGGTCTTGTTGATATCTCTACCCATTGCTTTAAACACGATCTCCGATGAGCCTTTTCCTAGAAACCAGATAAGTAAGTAAAAGTGAGAAGCAATACAAGCCAAATCACCTCAAACATTAAAAGATAAATATGCTAAAGTGCTAGACTGACAACTGCAAACAGGTAATATTCTATTCCTAAACAATTGAGCACATATAAGTTCTGCCCAATAGACTAAGGGGTTTTGCGTTGATAATATGGTTACATAAACTGTTGTATATAATTAGTTTCAAGTTGCTTATTCAGAACAAATTAATTTGCTTGCATAATATCAGATAAGCAGTTTGTTAAGCAGTCCCAAACACCCTCAAGCTTCTTATCCGTGTATCAAAACGCAATAAGCAATCCCAACCTCCAGAACGATTATTGAGTTCACCATACATACAGAAAGACAAAGTCGATTTCATAACAGTTCAGATAATCCAGATGCTGAGAGACCCTGTACCATAACATGCGCAGAAGGATAATCATCTAAAAGTACCTCAAGCAAAGTCATGGCATATGTGATACAGTTACGCATCCTGCCCTGGCTAGTAATTCGTATCTCGTTCTCTTGAATTGGTTGCTCAGCGCGTGGCTTTTCCACCCTCTGGTACCGATCCATATCCTATAAATCAAAACCAAAAATAATTGATATCAAAACACTATCCAATATCACTGTCGAATTCTTAACAGACCAGCATCATAAAACAAGGATTCATAAGGAAAATCATAAAGGTACATTATACGCAACAAAACGGAAAACTACAGTGGAGATCAGAATGCATATGAATAACCAATATTAGATCATTAGTTTACAGCTTCATAGCACTACAACTGATGAACCAACTAAAGTCAAGGCATCTCAAAAACAACAAAACCACAAATTCAACAACTAGCAAAACAGATATTAATAGCTTAACATAAAGCCACAAACATAGAAATTAAGATCAATGTAGCAAAAGGTAGACCAATGAATCAGCTTAACGCAGCTTAAACATATAGCACTAAACCTACTTTTACCAAGTTAGCAATCTAGGTTTTATATTATAAGAGTGGCCTAACGGCCTAGTGGTAAGTCACCCCTGATGTCCTCACAAGAGGATACGGTTCAAACCTCGCTAGGTACACATTTGAGGGTGGCCAAAGAAATGGTCGGAAAAGATCAAAGAGATCCCAATTGGGCTGTGACATTTGGGTCAAAGACTCGCCCTCCCGGGCTAACCTCACCCGTTTTACCTGTTTTCTATATCATCACAATTGATGAAATAACTATAATAATTCATCCCATTATATATCAAAATGCGACTTGACAACCGAGTCACCTCGTTTTTTCTGATATTCGACTCATACAAGTTTAACACCTCAAAGATAACAAAATCATTAACAAATCGCATTAAACCTCAACAATTCAGAAAACATAACTTGATAACATAAACATATTGCAATAAACACAATATTTAGGGGGTGTTTGTTTAAGCTTGTGAGCTTATTTGATTTCGCCTTAGATTTCATAAGCTCATTTTTCGCGGCTTATTTTGAAACCTATGGGCTTATAGCCTTATATAGAGGCTTATTATGATGTCATAACAAGCCATGGGCCATATAAGGAGAGAAAACTGGGGTTATGAAACATATAAGGGTGCCATTACAATAAGCGAGAGATTAATAAGCTAAAAATTTATGAAACATATAGTTAAGATCGAAGATGTATAAATTACATAATTGGAGGATTGCATAAGCAATAAACAAAGTGGAGTCTTGCTTTTCTTTTCAGATATAAATAAGCTAAATTTAATTTATTTTTGGTTTTAATTATTAAGGGATAAATAACCTCAGATCAAATTTATTAAGGGATCACATTTTTTCAATATAAAATGTTATGGGCTCACAATTGCATAGATGTAAAATTACCGATTGTTTTTTCAATTGGAGGATTGCTATGAGATTTTGGCTTTCAATTTTTGTTTAAGTTTTTGGGTATATTGAGGACCTTCCTTTAGGCCTTTGTCTTTCTCTAGATAATATTATTGTATGTAGGGAGGATTAGTTGGAAGATATTGTAAGAGTATTTAAGATATTCATAAATATAAGATGGTGGAAATATAATAGGTTCTTTTAATTGGCTATGAACTTTCAAAAATTTCCAATGTTAGGTAACTAAACTTTCAAAATATTATTATCACCCATCAAACTTGTTGAATGTGTTTTAATATTACCCATATAATTATCTATCTTTTCATCTCTGAACCCAATGCAATCGCTTACCATTGTACCAGACTTTAATAAAGTTAATAAAAAATCATTTTTTTATTAAAACTCCTTGACCATTACATACATATTTAGAAGAATGAAATGCCAAAAATACCCCCATACTCAACATCTTCATCTTCATTCATATATAACCTCCCTACCATTATATCCGATCATCCCCCCTTCCCCCGGATTTCGGCCACCTCAAAGTCGGTTTTTGAACTTGACCACCGAGCGTCTTTAAGAAGAAACACAATAAATAAAATATAATTTGTTCATTAAATTGGACTTTTTGACCACCACACGAACTCAAAATAAACAAAATTCAGACTGGTTAAGATGCGGGAACACAATCAAAACCAATGGCTCACCCAACATTTATTTGATTCTTTCATCCTTATCACAATCAAAACTACAAACACCATTCTTGTTTTAATTCACAACAAGAAAATGCAATACACAATCAATCCACAAACACCCTTCTTTAATCTAAATGAATCGTGAACACTCTTTCCTTTTTAGCAACAAGATTCAAACATCAAGAAACTTAAAACAATTAAACTTTATCAATCTTAAAACAATCAATCGGAATCTACTGTTGCTCGCCGGAAACTGCTACTACTCGCCGGAAACTGCTACTGCTCGCCTTAATTTGGTCATGCTCAACTGATTCTGGTGGTGGTGCTGGTGGTGAAAACAAGCAGATTTGATTCTGGTGGTGAAAACGACGGTGTATGTGTGTGTATCTATACTCTATTGTGTTTGTGTGAGAATAATACAAGAAGAGTAGCAGGCAGCTGCATCAACTGATTATCTGATTAATTTCAGATTCGAATATCCCACCAAAAGGTTGTTGATTTAAGGGGTTTGTTATCTAAAGGTTAGTTTTTTGTCTAAAGGTGGTGAGGATGGTGTTTGGTTGTGAGATTACGGTGACGGTGGTCGGAGGTCGTGGTGGGCCGGTTGGTGAGGGTGTGTTTTAGTTATGTTTGTGTGGGAATAAGAAAAAAAGGGAAATGATACGTACACGGAACCTTTTACTTGGCACACGGAATATTAATATGCCAAGACATTTTTGCCCTCACACCTTTCTACCATTTTTTTTTCTTCACTTGACTGTTAGTTTATCTTCCATTTTTTCCGTTTGTTTATTTTTTTTCTGTTTTTTAACGGCCCAAGTTATTATTTTATTGATGACAAAGCCTTGTTCATTGAGCTAAAGGCAACACCCCCTCCTTCCCAAAACCTTCTCTTCATTATGAGTTATAAAAAGTTACAGATATCATCCAGCTTGTGTTTTTCTTTAAATTTATGACATGTTTGTTCATTTTTTATTTTTTTCAAAACAAATTATTTGGTAGCACTGTTTACGTTTTTTACATAGGAAGTCAACAAGTTTATCTCATCATCATCCCTTTCATGATACATAGTCTCGATATCGTCGTAAAAACTGTCGATATCCCACCGCTGACTTACTTTCATAACTGTGTGCCAGTTTTAAGGAAAGTGCGGTGGATGGAAATTGTGTCTCCAACCGTAAATTGAAATTATTGGACAGTGTATTAGAATCGTTTATTTATTAAAATTAGTTTGTTTTCTTACGATGCTTAATCGAAACATTATCGTCGTAGATGGAAGGGGATAAAAAAGTATCGGTGGTTTTAGGGATCGGAGTTTTAAGGAAAGTGCTTGGCTCATGGGTGTGATCCGCAACGGTATTAAACCATATAATATATTAAGTGTACGAGTGAAGAGTATTTTAATAAGATCATTTAGTGGGTGTTTGAAAGATATAAATGATAAAATGATTTATGCATTATTGTTTTGTACCATTTGGTACATCATTTAAAGGGCCTCTTTCGGTGAGTATTTTAATGATTTCAATTTTGACATTAATACACACGTAAATAGCTATACATGCATTAAACTTTTGGTTACAAGTTTACATACATTATAATTATAATTTATATAGTAGTATAATTATAATGTTATAATATACTGTTATAGCAGAGTCCAAACTAGTACTTAATGAGCAAATGTTTAAGAGGCCTATTTAACATTGTTGATACGAATAGTGAACTATAAAACATTTCATATTTGTCCTTTTTCTTTGTGTTGTAAAAAGTAATTGATTAATCCATCTTAACATTTATTTTGAGGTATTATAATTTTTGTTATTCGAATATGACTTTTTTGTTTATCTATATACTTTAGTTATCAAACTTTGGAGCCTAGAATTGTTTGTATATAAATTTTATCTGAAGTAATGATCTATAATTCAACTTAATATACCAAAACTTAGAACACAATCACACATATCTCAATTGAAATGAGCAGATTTGTATAAAACTCGCTAATTTGCATGTAAAAGACGAATGCACTTAATCCTCTAACTTAATGTATTTTTGTATACCCATAACAACTTTTTGCAATATAATGAAACTTTTGCGGTATGTAAATATATGAGCGATAAGGGGGCCTCTTTTATAGTATGGCACAAGGCCACCAAAAACAATGAGACGGCCCTAGAAACTTCAACCAATAGAAAGAGAAGAAGAGGAAAAATAAGTGTGAGGGTATAATAGTCATAACACTTTAAGTTTCTGTGTGACAAGTAAAATCTCCGTGTACATATCAATACCCTAAAAAAAATATAGACTAAATAATGTGATAAGTTGTGTTTGGTGAAACGGTTATATGACATATAATAGAAGGTAATATCAAAGTTTTATGGGTGATAATAATATTTTTAAAAATTCGTTACTTAACATTAGAAAATTTTGAAAGTATATAGCTAATTCATAGAATTAACCCAAATATAATTTAGAAAAAAAAAAAGTTACCAAAAGCTTTTTTTAATTGCGGATATTGGTTAGTTAAATGTGAAAATGGTACAAAAAATTAATTTGTGGACGTTGTGCTTTAATGGTACTATACCAACTCACCAAGTCAACTTTAAGTCTTTCTCCCACAAACACTTGAGTCTTGGTCTTTGTAGTTATTTTGATCTTAATTTTTGATAAAAGCATGTCGCTCTTGTCTAATCACCATGTCAGCTTTAAGTTTTTTACCATGGACCCAAACACTTCATTCTCGTTCTTTCTAGTTCAATTTGAACTAGGTGAAATCTAGTTTCTTCTTTTTATGTGGGTTTATCCTTAAGAATGTGTGTAAAACCTTTGTGAGTAATATGGTTGTGTTTGGCTAGGGGTTTATAGAGGCTTATGAGACTTAAATTTCAAAAGTCATCTATAAGCCTTATTTGGCGTTATAGAGGTTTTGAAATTATAGAGGTTTTGAAATTATAAGCCCAAACTCCAGCTATAAGCTCTAGCCTCAAAAATGCGGCTAAAGTCTTTATAAGCCTCAGATATAAGCTCCGTTGATACCAAATTACTTAATTAGCCACAAAAATATTTAATATATACATATGTTAATTTAATTATATGTACTTTTTAATAATTTTACAATAATAAGCCTTAACTTAAACTAATTTGCAAACAAGTTTATGAAAATAAAAATTTTAGTTTCGGCTTATAGTATTAGTCTCAACCCCTAGCTCACTTCGCTCCAAGATTTTGCATAAACATACCCAACCTACATATATGTTTAAAACTTACTTTATCCTTAATATATATATTTTTTTAAAACATCATTCATGACTGATGCGATTATTTCGCCCCTTGTACCAAAAATAAAGTAACTCAATGTGACTTGATATAAATCGAAATGGAAACAACGTGATCAAACCGACAACTCGATGCATCATAGGGTCGAGTGGAAGTTCAGATTTTTGTGAAACGAAGACCAGATTCAATCCAACTTTATATATCTATAATACATATAAAGAGAAAACACATTTATTTAAAACTTATAAAAATTTAAAAAATGAGTAATATTGTGAACTTAAAATGCCTCTACTTATAAAAGATAATGAAATATATAAAATATATAAATATTTAATTATAATTTAAAGTAACAGTTTTTTTTCAATTTCACTTACTCCACGCGAATAGATACATAAAAAAATTCAGATACAATTTAACGAGTAATCATCTAGTTTATGTAATGGATTATAGAGAAGGATCACTTTTCTTAGAATTATTAATAAATAATACAAGGATATCTTCAATTTAAGATATAATGAAAGATTTTTTTTATTATTATTATTATTATTTTTAACTCAAAACTAGGGCCGAGCATCAGACCAAAACCGACCGTCCAAAACCGAACCGAAAATAGATTTTGTAGAAAACAAGAATCGAGAATCGATATGAAGTGACCCAGTTTGGTTCAGTTTTGTGTCAGTTCGGTTTGGTTTATATTGTTTAGGCGTGTTTTTCTCGATTTTGGCTAGAACCGAAGCAAACCGGCCTGGAAGGAAACCGAAAACAGAACCGAATATGGTCGGTTCGGTTTCAGCCAGTCCGATTTGGCTCGGTTTTTCGATTCGGTTCAGTTTAATTTTCTGTCCAGCCCTACTGAAGACCGCTTTTGAAGCTTTTTTATTTTCTTTTATTTTTGTGTTTTTATTTTTATTTTTTCACCGGAGGGATAATTAATTTTTATTTAGTCTTTCAAGACATGAAACTTTCATTTAAACAGTTCTCTATCATATTAATTCGTAAAAGGTAGAGTAATAATGTTTTTTATATAAAAGATAAAAAGCTTTTTGTAAAGTATTTTAACATTAGAGTAAGGGTGAAGAACGGATAACCGACCGAGCCGGACCGACACGGACGAGACCGACCGACCACATTCGTCCGGTCCATGGGTCTCGAAAAGTCCGGTCCGGACCAAACCGACGAAAAACCGAAGAATTGGGCGTTTGGAACCGATTAGAACTTCGGTTTCGGTCGGCATTTTCACCTATGCACACCCACATTAGAGTACATCTTTATTGCTTATAAATTCATATTTATGTTTTTTTTAAACTTAAAATGATTAAATTTTAAGTAATTTTAATTGCTTATAATATACCTTTTAAAAAACAAGATCAAATAAAAAGTTTTACTTATTGTAATTAATTCGGTTTAAACGACAAGTTTTTAAAATACTCTTAATTAAAAATAGTAATAACACGCACTACTAAATTAATAGTTAAAATATTGTTTTATCCTCAAATTTTTATTTATTTTTCGTTTATAACTTATAAAAAAAATTCTCGCGATGACTAGAACTTGAACTCGCAAGTGTTGTATCAAGTGTCACACAAAAAAACAAGTTCGCAAGTATAATTATTTGTCATTAGAGCACTCGGTGTAGTAACCATGGAGGTGAGTTATGGGGTAACTTCACATGAGTTAAGGACGAGTTACCACACCACAAGGTTGCATTAAGGAGCGAGTTAAGGAGCTGCGTTGCCATGACAACGCAACGTTAAGGGGCATAAATAAAAAAAAAATACACATTTGGTCCTTAAACGCCAATGTACAGTTTGATATTCAAAAAAAAATTACACTATTGGTCCTTATACGTTATGTAACGGTCATTTGTGTAAGAAAAAAATCAAAACTTTTTTTTTCTCCTCTATAAATATCCAATTAACACACAACTTTTTTTCACACTTCCACAACTCAAACTCAAATTTATATACTTCCTCTTAAAAAAAAAAAAAACCTTGTTCATTCACAATGGATCCGAATCAATGTGACGAAGAACCTACGAACTAGTTCGATGTAGATAACGAAACTGACTTATACTTTATGATGGACGCGTAGGAATATCAGCAACAATTGGAACAAAAGGCAGCTTGACCTCGCTTGACCCGTAACCCGATATACCGTGAACGTGAGGTTGCCGAAGAACGTTTGATGAACGACTATTTCAATCCAGGTTGTAAGTATCCGCACCGGAATTTTTGAAGAAGATATCGTATGAGCCGGAAACTATTTTTAGAAATAGTCAAAGGTATTGAATCTTATACTTCCGATTCTATTCCAAGTCATTTTGAATTCTTTAGCCAAGCACCCGATTATACGGGTCAAATGAGTATAAGTGTTATTATGAAGTGTACAACAGCCATACGTCAATTGGCATACGATACCGTACCCGATGCATTTGATGAATATTTGCAAATGGGTGAACATACTTCACGTGATTGTCTTGATAATTTTAACAAGTGCGTTATTGAATTGTTTATACCGAAGTATTTAATAAAACCAACATATGTCGGAGTATTTAGGAAAACCAACATATGCCGACATTCCAAACATTTATGAAAGAAATGAGCAGTGGCATGGTTTTCCGGGAATGCTTGGTAGCATTAACTGCATGCACTCGGAGTGGAGAATTATAAGTGGGTTGGCAAAGGCAATATGGTAGGGGTGACAAAAGACACCCAACAATAATGCTTGAAGATGTTGATTATCAAGATTTATAGATTTGGCATGCATTTTTTGGGTGGCGGGGGCGAATAATTATATTAATGTTTTAGATAACTCTCCGTTATTCGACGACATTCTTGATGACGTCGCCCCTGTAGCACCATATATGGTAAATGTAACCATGTATGAAAAGGGATATTACTTAGCTGGCGGAATTTACCCATAATGGGCAAATTTTGTTAAATCATTCACGGTTGCACTTGACGATAAACATGGTTATTTTAAAAGGAAACA
This sequence comes from Chrysanthemum lavandulifolium, assembly GCA_022545495.1. Classification (NCBI taxonomy): domain Eukaryota; kingdom Viridiplantae; phylum Streptophyta; class Magnoliopsida; order Asterales; family Asteraceae; genus Chrysanthemum; species Chrysanthemum lavandulifolium. Next base: position 31,777,250 of record CM040244.1, on the reverse strand, counting down.
AGAAAGTGCACGAAAGGATGTCGAACGTACTTTTGGTGTGCTCCAAGGACGTTGGGGTATAATACAACAACAGGCATGTCAAATGGAAGTTACCAGGATACGTAGAATCATGTATTCTTGCATTATTTTGCATAACATGATTTTAAAAGATCAAAAGTTTGCACTACGTGAGTATAGCGAAATGTTGGTAGATCCGACACCACGTATGAGGCAAGAAAGGTGGGTCGACAGATGTGATGTCCATCGCGAAAGGCAAAAGAAATACGTAACAGAGAAACGCATACTAGTCTCCAACTAGACATTATGGAATTTGGCAAAAACATCTTCAACATAAAAAACAACAAGATTCCGAAGAAGATGAATAAATATTTGTAATTCATATGTTTTTAATTTTTTGTTTATTTTTAAATTTCCGCATGTTTTAAAATTTTTGTATGTTTTTTTATTTTCGTATGTTTTTATTTGTAATAGACTTTAATGAATGAATTATTATTTATGAGGTGATGTTATGAATGAAAAATTAGTTAAAGGGTTTAAATTGTAATTTATAAGTTTTAAAATAAAAGTGTGGCAAAAAATGTGGTGTTATAGTTGAATTATGATAAAAAGATATATTTTTTTTAGTTAAAAAAGAAATGTTAACGTTGACGTGACGTAAAATTATAACTTTATTTAGCAATAGTCATAACTATAAGATCGTGGAAATATAATTTGGCAAAAGAAAAAAGTTATAAAAAAATTAATTTGTACTATACCGACACCACGTATAATTTGTGCATTAATGGTACTAACCACCCGTAAACATGCCATAAGGATAACCAGTGTATCCTGGAATTTGTGCGTAGCTTGGAAGAACGTCGTACCTCGGACTATATGGGACCTATTGATGACGGATGTTAAAGTTATTATCCCTCAAATGTGATATATTAAAGGTGTGCAGTGCAGCCAAAGTAGTAAGTAATAACTCACCCAATAGATGATGTATAGAGCTCCTTTTTAGAGAGGGTTATAGTGATCAATGAGACATTCCTTGTCATTTCAAGACTGCGGCACCAGCAAAATCAAGTAAAGAGAAAGAGTCATATAACTTAAAATAAGATCAGATTCTTTACAAAATATGAACTCAAAAAATGATCTTACGGAACTCAAAAAAATTTGATGAAGACCAACAATTCTCCTCTGCAATACAGAAAGTACCATAACACTTGTCAGTAGAAGTACCAATAAGCGGTGGAAAATCGATACATACATAACAAAGAAACATGGACAACCTTTATCAGTTCCACTATGGTAATGGTCTTGTTGATATCTCTACCCATTGCTTTAAACATGATCTCCGATGAGCCTTTTTCCTAGAAACCAGATAAGTAAGTAAAAAGTGAGAAGCAATACAAGCCAAATCACCTCAAACATTAAAAGATAAATATGCTAAAGTGCTAGACTGACAACTACAAACAGGTAATATTCTATTCCTAAAATTCCAATTGAGCACATATAAGTTCTGCCCAATAGACTAAGGGGTGTTTGGCGTTGATAATATGGTTACATAAACTGTTGTATATAATTAGTTTCAAGTTGCTTATTCAGAACAAATTAATTTGCTTGCATAATATCAGATAAGCAGTTTGTTAAGCAGTCCCCAACACCCTCAAGCTTCTTATCCGTGTATCAAAGCAATAAGCAATCCCAACCTCCAGAGCGATTATTGAGTTCACCATACATCAGAAAGACAAAGTCGATTTCATAACAGTTCAGATAATCCATATGCTGAGAGACCCTGTACCATAACATGCGCAGAAGGATAATCATCTAAAAGTATCTCAAGCAAAGTCATGGCATATGTGATATAGTTACGCATCCTGCCCTGGCTAGTAATTCGTATATCGTTCTCTTGAATTGGTTGCTCAGCACGTGGCTTTTCCACCCTCTGGTACCTATCCATATCCTATAAATCAAAACCAAAAATCATTGATATCAAAACACTAGCCAATATCACTGTCGAATTCATAACAGAACAGCATCATAAAACAAGGATTCATAAGGAAAATCATAAAGATACACTATACGCAACAAAACGGAAAACTACAGTGCAGATCAGAATGCATATGAATAACCAATATTAGATCATTAGTTTACAGCTTCATAGCACTACAACTGATGAACCAACTAAAGTCAAGCCATCTCAAAAACAACAAAACCACAAATTCAACAACTTGCAAAACAGATATTAATAGCTTAACATAAAGCTACAAACATAGAAATTAAGATCAATGTAGCAAAAGCTAGACCAGTAAATCAGCTTAACGCAGCTTAATCATATAGCACTAAAGCTACTTCTACCAAGTTATTAATCTATGTTTTATATCATCACGTTGGCCTAATCGCCTGGTGGTAAGTCACCCTGATGTCCTCATAAGAGGATAGGGTTCAAACCTCGCTAGGTACACATTTGAGGTGGCGGAGAAAGGGTCGGACCGGGCATTTGGGTCAAAGACTAGCCCACCCAAAGCTAACCTCACCCGTTTACCAGTTTTTTATATCATCAGAATTGATGAAATAACTAGAATAATTGATTCTCACAAACCTCGATAACTCAAACAATCAACAACTGATTCCTGGTGTACATTATTATACAAAATGCAGAGAGTTGACAACCGAGTCAACTCGTTTTATCCGATATTTGACTAGCCTCTAACTTCATGAAGTTTAACAACTATGATCGCATCGCAAAACTAAAATCAACAAGGTACTTTAACAAACCTCAAAGATAACAAATCATCAACTAATCGCATTAAACCTCGACAATTCAGAAAACATAACTTAAGCTTGTGAGCTTATTTGCTTTCACCTATATTTCATAAGCTCATTTTCCCGGCTTATTTCTAAACCTATGGGCTTATAGCCTTATATATAAGCTTATTACGTCATAACAAGTTTATATAATAAGCCCGTGGGTGCCACAATAAGCGCGAAAAGCGGGCTTATGAAACGTAAACAAAACCATGTGGTGATAAGTACTTAAGTGATAAGGTGTTAGAATGTTGATGGCATGTGAGGTGCTTGTGCATAGTCTAAAGACTAGACACAAGAGGTGCACATGACTTACTCTCAACCGCTCCTAACAACCTTTCCCGCCAAAATCTACTTTAAATACTTGTATTGTTTTACTTTCACTTTCGACTTTAGAAATACAATTCTCTCAACTCTTGTAATCTTGACTATCTTTGTAACATTTCACACTTTGATAATACAAAATTGGTTTTGGCGGTCTATTTCTTCATTCTTGATTGCTCAACCATTTGTAATCCTCTAACGGATCTTAATTGATCCCTATTGGTGTCTATCAAGTGGTATCAGAGCTCTTTCTTGGCTCTATATTGTCTTCATTCATATTTTACATCCATTACAATCACATTTCTGGTCCACTTTTGGTGGAGGTTGTTATTTTTCTGATAAAAAATTCTGGTAAATCAAGAAACGGTTACAGTTACTAGTTATTGTTCAATTGAAGAAGTAAGAGTGATAATTAGTAACAGATCTACATCATATTCAAGAAATAGTACACGTGATAGTTAGTTGAGAATCTTGAAGTAGTTAACAATGGTGGTTACAAGAACTGGTTCGTGAGATCACACTGACTCTGGGTCTTGATGGTTTTGATGATGAAACAAGAAGGTACATAGCAGATCATATAGCTCGAATGATGAGTAGGGCTATGGAGCTATGAATACAAGATTGGAACAAATGTCCGGGGAAATTACGAGGTTGAGTTTGCAAAACACCCAAATGGGTGGTTATAATAGAGGTGGTTCATTACAACACACAAGAGTAGCTAAAATTGATTTCCCTAAATTCTTTGGTGAAGATGTAAGAGGTTGGCTGTATAGATGTGAACAACTGTTCTTGATTGATCAAGTGGCTGAAATTGAGAAGGTAAATCTTGTTTCTATTCATCTTTATGATAAAGCTTTGTTATGGCATACACAGTTTCTTAAGATTCATGGAGGATTTGTAGAATGGGTAGTGTATAAACAGGCCATTTTGGACAGATTTGGTAGTGTTTATGATGATCCTATGTCTGAACTAAAGAATTTGAAGTATGAAACTACTGCTAGAGATTATGAAGATGCATTTGATAATCTTTTGAGTAGGGTAGAGATAAGTGAAGTACATGAAATGAGTTTGTTTTTGGGTGGGCTACCAACTGAATTGGCTATGAGTGTCAGAATGTTCAAGCCAAAAACATTGGCTGATACTTATTGTTTGACAAACCTCCAAGAAGCCACTCTTAATGCAGTTAAGAAGAAGAATAGGAGTACTTTTGTTCCAAATAATTCAAGATTTGGTCAAGCTTCTACTAGTACTCTTAACAAACCCTTGTTGCCAACACCAAACACTTCAGTTGCTAAACCAAACAATTCAGTTGCTAGTAACAATAGAAGGTTGACCCAGAAAGAGTATGCAGAAAAAAGAGCCAATAATCTTTGTTTTTACTGTGATCAAAAATATACTCCTGGACATAAGTGTAGTGGTCTGTTTTACTCTTTGGTTTTAGTACCTGATTTGGAAAATGAAGGGTGTCATTTTGGAGATAGATGAAACTGTGGGATAAGAGGATTTGATTGATTTGCGATCACGACCATTGATATCACTCAATGCTCTCACTGTACCACAAATTTTCAAACCATGAGGGTCCTTGGTACAGTTGGTAAACATACACTACACATTTTGATTGATTGTGGGTCTACACATTATTTTTGGACAAAAATATGGCCAGCGGATAGGTTGTGTCACCAAAATACATGCCTATTACCGATTCTGATTGCAGATGGTAATAAACTGTTACTAATGCAGAATGTAAAGGATTCAAATGGCATTTTGGTACTACTCCTTTCACTACAGATGTGATGCTATTACCTTTGGGGGGTTATGATATGGTACTTGGAATTCAATGGTTGGCTACCTTAGGAGAGATAAGGGTGAATTTTGGAGAGTTGAGGATGATTTTCAAGTATAATAATAAAAAGGTTTTGCTCAGAGGAACTCACAAGTCTAACATGGATTGGTTGAAGACCAAAGCTTCTGACAAAACTGTAAGACAAGCAGAACTACATTCTATGGCTCTTTGTGTATATCCTAACTCTGCACCTACTTGTATGCAAATGGAGGGTCAGGAGAAGGAACCACACCCACAGATTCACAAGATTGTGGAGAACTTTGCGATGTATTTCAAGTCCCTCTTGAATTACCACCTAAGAGAACCCATGATCACGAATTCCATTGGTGGAAGGTGCTCATCCGATGAACATTAGACCATATAGACATCCTCCAACACGAAAGATGCTATTGAAGGTATGGTAAAAGAGCTTTTGAGTCGTGTGATAAAGAAGAGCAATAGTCCTTTTTCTTCACCAATTGTTATGGTTAAGAAGAAAGACAATTCATGGAGGATGTGTGTAGATTATAGACACCGAACAAATAAACCATCAAAGACAAATTTGAATACCCATAATTGAAGAGCGATAGATGAATTACATGGGGCACAATTGTTTACAAAACTGGATTTGAGGTCAGTTACCATCAAATAAGAATGCATGGTATGGATGTGGAAAACAACTTTTAGAACTCATGAAGGTCACTATGAATTCTGGTTATGCCATTTGGATGACTAATGCTCCTCTACTTTTCGCCTCTCATGAATGAGGTATTCCATTCTTACTTGAGAAATTTGTGCTTGTGTTCTTTGATGATATACTCATTTATAGCCAAAATATGGAGGATCACTTGTTACATTTGGAGACTGTGTTGGAAACTATGAGGCATCACAAATTATACGCTAAGCAAAGTAAGTGTGTGTTTGCTACTAATAGAGTTGAGTATTTGGGTCATGTTATTTCTGCTATGGGAGTAGCTACTGACCCTGAGAAGATAAAAGCTATGGCTAGTTGGCCTGTACCCACCAATGTGAAAGCGACTTAGAGGGTTTTGGGTCTTACAGGTTATTATAGAAGATTCATTCAAGGGTATGCTAGCATTAGTAGACCACTCACCTAATTACTCAAGAAGAATAGTTTTTTATGGTCTGATGAGTCTCAAGCAGCTTTTGATAAGCTCAAACATGCTATAGTTACTGCTCCAGTGCTGAGGTTACCTGATTTCACCAAAGAATTTACCTTGGAAACTGATGCATCAGGGGTGGGATTAGGAGCTGTGTTGTTACAAGAAGGACATCCTATAGCTTTTCTTAGCAAAACACTTTCACAAAAACACCAGCTTATGTCTACTTATGAAAAAGAATTCCTGGCCATTGTATATGCTTTGGAGAAGTGGAGAGGATACTTGTTGGATAGACATTTTAAGATTAAAACTGATCATTTTAGTCTTAAATACTTATTGGATCAAAGGATGTCTACTCTGCTGGTGAAGTGGCTACCAAAGTTAATGGGGTTTGATTATGAGATTCGATTACAAAAGGGTGTGTAAATGTTCTGCGGATGCATTATCAAGACTTCATATTCTAGTGAATTGTTCGGCTGGTTACATCTTCTATGAATCTTGAATTGTACCACAAAATTGTGACTAGTTGGGATTCGGATGAAAAGCTTAAACAGTCATTACAGGTTGAAGAATGGTCAAAATGTAAAAGGTTCTTATACATGGTCTAATCAAGAGTTAAGAAGAAAAGGGAAGTTAGAGGTAGGTAATGATCAAGAAATAAGAGCAGAGTTACTCAATCACTTTCATGCTGGGTCAGTTGGAGGACATTCTGGAGTTAAGACTACCACTAGCAAAATTTGCAGTGTCTTTTATTGGAAGAGGTTAAGAAAACATGTCAAACAAATGGTGAGAGAATGTGATACTTGTCAAAGAAATAAGTCAGAATTGGTGGCTTATCCAGGACTTCTCCAACCATTGCCTATGCCAGCTACTATTTGGTCCAGCATTTCAATGGATTTTGTGGGAAGCCTACCTAAATCTCAGGGTAAGACTGTAATATTTGTAGTAGTTGATAGGTTGAGCAAGTATGCACACTTTATGGCCCTTGCCCATCCTTTCACTGCTATTGATGTTGCACAAGTCTTTTGGACAACATCTACAAATTACATGGGTTACCAAACACAATTATATCGAGATAGGGACAAAGTATTTTTAAGTAACTTTTGGAAAGAAGCTGTTTAGGTTGTTACAAGTTAAGTCGCACATGTCTACATCATACCATCCTCAAACCGATGGCCAAACCGGGGTGGTTAATAGATGCTGGAGTGTTATTTGAGGTGTATGACAGGAGCAACCCAAACATTGGATGAGATGGTTATCATTGGTGAATGGTGGTACAACACTAATTACCATTCTGCAATCCATACTACCCTTTTGAAGTAGTCTATGGACAACCACCACTGTTCATGTACCATATGTGGGTGGTGAGAGCAAGGTGGAATCGATGGACAAAACTCTCACGACTAGAAAGTGGCAATTGATTTGCTTAAATTCCATTTAAAAGGGCCCAAGATAGAATGAAGTCCCAAGCTTACAAAAGCAGATGACAGAGAGCATATGAAGTGGATGGCGGGTCTATTTGAAGCTATGACCCACAGGCACGTCACCATTAGGAAGAGCAAGCAGAATAAACAGTCCCCAAAGTACAAGCTAAGATTGACGGGTTGCTTATAAGTTGAAGCTACCGATTCTTCTCAAATCCATGATGTTTTCATGTGTCCCAACTCAAGAAATGGACGGTGTGGTAACTCAAAGTGGCGGTTTACGGGTTTGTGGTGTGGATGGTACTATGTTAGGAGAACCCATAGCTATACTAGAAAGAAGGTTGGCTAAGAGAGGCAACACGGTGTGGTCTTTGGACTTGTTCGGTGGTCAAATGGGTCAAAGGAAGATGCTACTTGGGAACCCATTGAAGAAATTCAAAGAAAGTTCCCTCCTTTGTTGTTTGATCTTGAGGACAAGATCAATTTGAGGAGGATGGATTGATAAGTACTTAAGCGACAAGGTGTTAGAATGTTGATGGCATGTGAGGTGCTTGTGCATAGTCTAAAGACTAGACACAAGAGGTGCACATGACTTACTCCTCAACTGCTCCTAACAACCTTTCCCGCCAAAATCTACTTTAAATACTTGTATTGTTTTACTTTCACTTTCGACTTTAGAAATACAATTCTCTCAACTCTTGTAATCTTCCGACTATCTTTGTAACATTTCACACTTTGATAATACAAAATTGGTTTGGCGGTCTATTTCTTCATTCTTGATTGCTCAACCGTTTGTAATCATCTAACGGATCTTAATTGATCCCTATTGGTGTCTATCATAAGCTCATAAGCTTAAAAGAAACAATCGATTGATGTTAAGGTCGAAGAATAAATGAATTAGCTAAAACTTAACATAAAACCAATAAATTCAAATATAAACATGGATAATTTTTAAAAACAATTAGCTTATACTGATAATATCTGAGGCAAATGTTTTAAAAGGTATCATATTACCACTATTTGCTTTTTTGGGTAGCGAATTTTTTTTTGCTTTTTGGATACTTTTCTTTTAAATTCATCCTTTTTAGGGTACTTTGTGCCATTCGGAAAAAAAATTCTATTAGCTAAGAGGGCAAAATTGTTCAAAAACTTCAAAAATACAAAAAAAGGATGAATTTGAAAGAAAAGTAGCCACAAAACAAAAAATTTGTTCGCTACCCGGAAAAGCAAATGTTGGCAAGTATGACACCTTTTGAATACATTTGCCCTAATATATAGTATTAAATCACTTGGAACATTAACAATTTTAACTAAAATGGAGATAAATAAGGTAAATTTATTGGAAGAAAGATGATGACTAAGATCGATTGATGTGAAATTATGGTGAATTAGAATCGAATGAGAGGATTTACTTATTTCGTTAAGTTTTGAGTAAGGTGTCGCCCAACACTTTATGTACTTTATAAAAAAACTCTTATCTCTCAATTTCTAATTTTGTTCTATACCATTCTTCTCTTGAAAACTTTAACAATATATCCCTACCAAAATAAACTAACTCTTATTAACTTGCATTCAATCTTTTCCCTGAACCTAATGTCATCGATGCTACCACTTTCAAACTTTAAAGACTCCATCAGAGTAGTTTCAATTTTGAAATATTGTATAGGGATGCCTATTCCACAATTTTTATCAAGCCCACAAAATTATCAAGACCAAGTTTATTCTTCTTTTCTATTAAACTAGACGAATAATCATGCATAACAACGCGATTTTCTAACGGCAAACAACTATAGTTACACAAAACGTTATACAAAACACTTAACCAAAATATCACTATAACTAAATGCCGCTATAAATCTCGTTGCTATGCAAGGGTACTCGTCTAGTCTATAGAAAACGTTTAACTTGTGTGTGTGTGTGATCATATTATTTATTTTTCTTGATTTTCTTCACTTTTTCCATATTAGGTTAGTTTTAAAATCAATGGTTATAGAAGTGGAATGGGTTAACAAAGTTTTGTTTTGTACATATAGTAAAGTGTAGGGTTGTAGTTTGTACATAATTAGTTTTAATTGTAATTAGAGAAGGAAAGTCTGTTTAACCTCTCTTTAAGTATGTGTATCACTCTTTCATTTTCATTCAAGCAATCTAACAAACTTTCCCCAAATTCTCTCTTCAATGTGTGTTTTCACTATGTGTTCATCATCTTGTTATTTCGGTTCACATGGTATCGGGCGTGAATAACAAGATTCATCTCATTTCAATCACTAAATTCGTGTCTCATTTCTGGTACAATCAGTTAGATCGAATCTTGAGATCATTTCTTGATTCTCGATCAACCTAATTGATTGATTACTGTGATATTGATTCAATTTCAAGTGTGATTATAAGTTGTTAATAGTGCTTCGCGATTGTAATAATGAGTCCTTCTAGTAGTAATTCAGTTCAAGGAGGTGCTGACCTCAGTTTTGTGCAAAATCCATTGTTCTTGCATCCTTCATATGGTCCTGGATCACTTTCCATTCAAGAAAAGTTGGTAGGTGCTCAGAATTATCGTTCTTGGAGGAGGTCTGTGGAAATTGCTTTGTCAACAAAGAGGAAACTAGGGTTCATAAGAGGTACAATTCCTAGATCCTCTGATCCTGCTTTGTCTGAATAGTGGGAAACTTGTAATAACATGGTGATAAGTTGGTTAATGTCTTACGTATGCGAGTCTATTCTTTGAGTCAATTATGTTCATTGGGAATCCTTATGAGATTTGGAGTCGCTTGGAAAGAGGTTTGCATTGAGTAATGATCAAGAAAGTACAAATTGAATAGGAAACCTATGATATTGTGTAAATGGGCAACCAATCGTGAGTATTATACAAAATGAAGTGTGTTTGGGAAGAATTGGACTCCATGAATGTGTTGCCTAGGATTTCTAATATTACTATTATTCTTCTTTGAAATAATCGCTTTCTTGAATGCTATTCATACTCGGAAGGAAGAGCAAAGACTTTTTCAGTTTCTAAATGGTCTTGATGAACACTATTCAGCACAAAGAAGTCAATTGTTACTTAGTTCACCATTGCCCAATGTAGAATCTGCTTGTGCATTGCTTCAACAGGAAGAATCTCAAAGGGAGGTGTTTGGTAGAACTTTGGATTCTCCTATGGAGTCAACTGCTTTGTATACAAAAACTGAGAATAAGGAGAAGTGCAATATATGTGGTTATAAGTGGCATCCAACCGACAAGTGTTGGGAGAAGATAGGTTATCCAGTTTGGCATTACAAGTATAAGCGTAATCGGACTATAAATGAATGTAGAGTATGGTCAAACAAGGAGGAGCAAGAAGAAATATTGTTGCAAGCTACTGAAACTTCGGTCATATTATGTTTACCTCCAAGCAATTTGAGCAACTTATGAAGAGTTTGTCTCATTTCAATTACTGGCGATATGAAGTATTTCAACGTCTTGATGAAGAAGCTGACAATGAGTTTGTCGCAGGTATATCCTGGTACTCTTGTTTGTCTTGATCTAAAGTTATTATTCATGGTTGGATAATTGACACTGGTGCCACAGACCATATGACACCTCAAGTCCCAGATCTGTTTGAGCTACAAATACTTAATTTTAAACCACATATTACTCTACCAAATGGTCAAACTTCACATATTTCTCAAATTGGGAAGGTTAAGCTTAAAAATGGAATTATGTTGAAGGATGTGTTAGTAGTTCCCACTTTTTACTTTAGTCTTCTATCTGTGACCAAGTTGACAGAAGATAACAATTGTTTTGTCTCTTTTTACCCAAAATTCTGTGTCATCCAAGACTTGACCACAAGGAAGGTTCTGGGTCTAGGTAAGAGAAGGCATAGTCTCTATCATCTGCTTAATATCCCTCTTCATCAAATTCACTCCAAGCTGCAATCTATGGTGGTAATAGCTATGGAAGATTGTAGTCTATTTTCAATTTTCTTAAATCATCAATCATAATAAGAATGCTGCAAGTGTATTTTCAAATTTATATACTTTGTGGCATCATAGATTAGGTCATTTTTCAAATTCTAATCTCAAACATGTACCTTGTGATTCTCTGTCAAAAATCAATTCTAATTCAGATGTGTGCCTTTCATGTCCTATGGCAAAATTCACAAAAGTGCCATATTCATATAGTGAGTCACATCTTTGTTGGCGTTTTAATTTGATACACATTGACATATGGGGTCCATACAAGTTCCTACCAATGGAAATTTCGGTATTTCTTACCATTGTGGATGATTGTAGTAGAGCAACTTGGACTTATCTCTTAGTTCAAAAGTCGACTCACCCAAAGTTTTGAATACTTTACGCAGTTTGCTCAAACACGCTTTGAGAAGAAAGTCAAAGTAGTTAGGTGAGATAATGCTCTATAATTATTTCATTGATCAAGGGATAGAACATCAAACTTCATGTGTGGATAGGCCACAATGAAATGGTAGAGTGGAGAGGAAGCATAGACATATTTTGGAAGTAGCTAGAGCCCTAAGATTTCATTCTCATTTGCCACCGGAATCTTGGGGTGATTGTGTCCTAATGCTACATTTCTCATAAATAGAACACCTTCATCGGTTCTATAACATAAGACACCTTATGAAGTTTTTTGAATAAAAAGCCGGTGCACGCCTTTTAAGAGTGTTTGGGTGTTTAGCCATGGCTAGTAATCATGATAGAACGGTGATAAGCTCTCTTCAAGAGGTGTTCCATGTCTTTTCTTAGGCTATATACAACATCAAAAGGTTACAAGTTACAAAATCTTCTCACCAAAAGCAGATTTGTGTCCAGAGATGTCGCTTTTATGAAGACATTTTCCTTATTACAAACCACACATGCTTAAACTGCTACAACCTCTTCCTTCACCTACACCTCAAACAACTCATTGGTATGATGATTATGTAACTACAACTGTTCTTGATGAGTCTAGCACACGAATTCGAACCTATTCCAAATCCTATTACACCTACACAAACTCACGAACATGTACCAAGACCACCACCTCCCGAGAATGCACCTAGAAGGTCATCCGAACTACAACTCCTCGGTGGCTACAAGATTATGTCACTCCCACTATTCCCAGAGCCAATAAAGTCTCGATTACTCATGTACAATCTCGGTTTCAAGTTTTTATTGCTCCATTAATAGCACAAGTTACTCCTACTTCCTTTAGAAGCCAAGAAGACAAAGACCGGTGCTTGGCGATGAATGATGAATTGAGAGCTCTGGAGTTGAATGATACTTGGGAAGTCACAGAATTGCCACCTTCCAAGAAAGCAATTGCTTGTCATTGGATTTTTAAAACCAAGTTAAAATCTTATGGTATTGAAGACAGGAAGAAAGCAAGGCTAGTAATAAATGGAAATAGGAAAAGGAAGGGTGTGGATCATGAGGAGACCGTTGCACCAGTGGCCAAAATGGTTACTGTCAGAGCATTACTTGCTGTAGCTGCTATGAAGAATTGGGGCGTGTGCCAAATGGATCTCTCAAATGCATTCCTTCATGGTGACTTGCTTGACGATGTGTATATGCAACTACCTTTAGGCTAAACGGTAAGGGGAGTCCATTCAAGATGTTCCTAAGTCTACTAAGGTCCGCAAGTTAAAGAAATCCTTATATGGGCTCAAGCGAGCACCAAGACAATGGTTTGCCAAATTGTCATCCGCTCTAGTATCTTTTGGATATGTTCAATCAAGGTAGACTACTCCTTGTTTGTCAAGAGGATGAAACATCTTTTACTGCAGTTCTAGTGTATGTTGATGATCTCTTGATTACTAGAACTCATGCAGAAGAGATTCAAGCTCTAAAGTCTCAATTGAACTCTCATTTTCACATGAAAGACTTAGGGCCTCTTAGTTATTTTTTTGGGATTGGAAGTGTCAAGAAGTGAGCAAGGTATTTTCATATCTCAAAAGAAGTATACTATGGAGTTGTTGCAGGAAAATGGTGTTCTTAATTCAAAACCTTAGAAGTTGCCAATGGATCAACATGTGAAGCTTCAAGCTCATTTGGTCATTTTTTCATTTCCCGCCACTCTAAAACTTTAATGACAAAAAAGTTTTTGTTCATGTTTTTTTTTTCCTTTTTGGGTAACGGGTTGTTGCCCTAGTGAGCATATATTAAAACTTGAAATTCAGCCAATGTGGCAACACACCACATTGACTATTGCAAACGAACGCACAAGGGTATATTAGTAAAATGAAAATCAAACTAGGAAGGAAGACGGGGTATATTAGTCAATTTGCACGCCTTTGACCATCAGGAACATAAAAGACTAACGAGTGTTAGTGAAAATGACATAAATTGTTACAAAACGTGAATAACAATGACATTTTTTGTAATTAAAGTTTAGGAGTGGTTGAGAATGAAAAAATGACCAACCACAGGGGCATAATTTGTAACTTACCCTAAAATCAAATAATTATTTGCACATGTGTCCATAAAAAATGTGGTAGCATATAAAAGTTAAGGGTGTGTTTGGTTTGAGTCATGGAACCACAATGAGTATTGATATAGGAGTGAGTTAGAATAAGAATAGTTTATGACTCTAAATTTATTTTTGATTTTAAATTTTTTTTTTAGAAAATAATCGGGTTTGATTAATCATTTATGACATTTACAAAGAGGTGGATTTTAATTGGTTTTTAGAAAATAATCGGGTTTGATTAATCATTTATGACATTTACAAAGAGGTGGATTTTAATTGGTGGGAATAAAAATCATAAAAGAAATGTTAAAGTCAGCTCATATGGGTGGTATGTAGTATAGCTAATAAATAGGTTTGAATCCAACATTTGAAAGTCATAAACCTTAACCAAACATCTACAATCACAATCATTGCATTTCCATTCCACCGTACCAAACACCCCCTAAAACTTTTAAGTTTCTAGATGAATGTAGACTTGTTTTGATATACTGATTTCCTCACAAATGGTAATGAAATTTTGATCTAGTGGTATCTGTGACATGGTTAGAGTGCTAAGTGTGGAGTGGTATTCGTCCGCCAAGAGCACCAAAAACGGACAAACAACGTGTTGTATTGCACCAAGTATCATGCCATTCGTGTGTAATTGATATATTAGTGGCTGCAATGAACGGTGGCATTCATCGCATTTGGTTTTTTTTTTTTTTTTTTTTTTTTAGTGGGTGGGTATTTTTGGTGAGGTATTTTGTGGGACCTACAAAGTGTTATTGTTTTTTTGGGAGCCAATTTTAGTTGTTGGTGTGTTATTGAGAGGCTGATGAGGTGGTGCTAAGGTGGCAGACCAATAACGTATTATTCATCACTCCTAAACCTTGCACTCTTATATCACCAATAAAAAATGTTGTAGGCTCAAGTCCAGTCAGTGATGAAAGTGAGACTGTTATATACAGTAGTTTTGAGTACGTCTACCTTTTCAGAAAAAATAAAAATAAAAAATGTTTTCGGGGTGTCTAGGGAATACAGGAATATCACGGTTAAACAACGTATATCTTAATAAAACCCTTATTCTTTTCGAGTAAACTTAAAATGAAAAACTTCATCAATTTACAACGTATATCTTAATAAAACCCTTATACTTGTAACTTGTAAAACATGTACTCACTCCTAAAAGAAACTTACTAATTGTACACTTTTGAAATGTGTAAATAGTATTGAAAATCTTACATTATACTAGTGAACAAATGCTAGTTTATGAAACAAATATTACTTTACAATATCTTGTAATAGCATTTTTATAACGTAGTTTTTAGAGCTTTGAGAGAAGTAAAATAACACAAGTTTCCTAGTATGTTACATTTCCAGATGTTTTTTTCCAAACCGATAGTTAACCAGGTTCTTGAAGTGGATCTTAGAAGCAGGAAAACCTGTCATGATAGGATACCTACAGAGGAGCAACAAAAGCACACAAACTTAATACATAGCAGTAGCAAGCAGTAATATTATCAGCCATTACAAAAGATAGTTTCAAAATAGTGAATCAACTAGTGGAAACAAGTAAATTATATCTTCCTGGCATAACCGGTAGCTGAGAACAAGGTTCTCAGAGTTTTTCTAGATATAATCGAGCCCGGGCAGTAGCTAAGCTTATATCGGCAGCTAAGACACAGTCAATATTCAAATAGTTTATTAATAGCTAAAACCAACACAGACACAAGCATTTGTATATAGAGACAGTTTACAGCAATGAAATGCTCATGTGTTTGCATAAGTAATTCGCACATCAGTTTCCTTTAGCACATAGACGACAACACCAACTTAAAAACTTTAAGGAGGAGCAAACACGAACATAAAACTATTCATATTATCAACTTACCCCATTATTGCATAACATACCTATTCTGGTATGATAGCTATGGTTGTTGTAACTTACCTCGAGACAGCCCAGGGTAAAAAGTTTCATCATTACTCAAAAAGTCCAAAGGATTATCCAGCTCCACAACATAGTTAACAACCTGAAAGAGTATCAAAGTGCAAATAGGTTTAAGCTGAAGATCTTTGGTTAGATCCCTGTTTAGGTATTCCATAGTCCTTCGTGGTTCATAGGTTAGTATGACCTCAGACTAAACAGCCTTGAGCATATAACGACTAAGGGGGTGTTTGGGATTGCATAATTTTGCTTATGCTTAGAGCGTATTGCTTATAAGCACCTACCATGTGCTTATCTAGCAATGCTTAATTATTTCATCAAATTTAAGCCAAGGGACCAATAAGCCGTAAGTAATCCAAACACTTCAAAAGTTTATAGTTTTGAAACATAATAAGCCAATAAGACCTCTAAAATATGCGAACTCAACCTCTCTCTAAAAACTTATATGAGATGCACAATTTCTTTTGTTACCTCGTTCTAAATTGGCACAAAAGCCTCCAACTGAAACACCAAGGTATTATGCCTTTACAAGTGAATGAGTTGAATTGGATTATGCTTATCTCTGACAGTTCAAATGGGTAAAAAAAAGCGCTAAAAAGGGAATATGTCAAATGGGTCAAAGATTGCCCAAAGTGTATTGTATTGTGGACAACCTAATAATCCGCATGCTAATAAATGGCACTGAATTTCCTGAACCATTTATGTCATTTGAGAAATAAAGATCGATCTCACTGCACTCAGCTAGGTTTGCAAGTGAAGCTATCTCATATCAGAACCTCACCACCAAAGGCAATAACATTGCTCAAAAATAATAATCAGATAAAAAGGAACAAGAACCATAGTCATTTCTTATATATCATGTCTATATATAAAACCATTCTTACAAATGTAAACATGAATCAAGATAGTTATCGAATATAAGTTACATTTCTATCGGCGGCAGCTAGACAGGGGACAAAATCGATATGTGTGTTGACGGGAAGTCCATGTTCAAGTTCCATTAGAAGTGCAATCCCATGTCTGCTGGCACGTCTTCGATCTGTTATGTTTTCTTATAACAAGTTATCTTATTATTCTTGTGTATATCCTTGCGATCGTTTGCACAATACTAGTTTAATCCAAGCCTACGAAACTGACTTCTAATATCAAATAAAATCCTGAACTTTGTGTACCAAACTAACAAAGGGAACTCAATCACAGTTGCCATGAAAGTGTCATGAAGCTAATATCTTACTAAATACCTCCATTATTGTTATTGACTATCGGTTCTTAAATAAAATCAGATCTAGAAGGAATGCAAGGGTTATCTATTTAGGATGAGTCAAAATGAGGTAGTTACTATGAAAATGTCATGAAGTTGATATCACAACTCCATAATCGATAGTCAATGGACAACCATGTATTCAATTTTGGGTTCAATGGACCTGTTTTTAGATATTGCATTGAATGTGTCAAAAACACATATTTTTTGAAAAAGCACCTGGTCCTAAATCAGTAAATAAAAGTTTACCTTCCACAAGATTTTATATGACTTTATTTTTTTCGCATTATATCAGATATTTCATTGAAGAACTATATTGAGAAATATAATTTTAACATCAGAACATGTTAAGTTTTTGAGAAATATCATTGTACTGATAGGAAGATCAGGAAATTTAGAGGGATGAAGCTGTACATGTGAATAACCAGCTAAAGCCTTGTATTATGAGTTTGGTTATGCAGTAAACATCCACAAATTCTTTCATATACCAAGAATCAACAAACACACGCACACACACATTGTTTTGTTCATCTCATTGATGATCAATATTTCTCAAGAAAATTATTCATGGCTGGTCCCATTACTTCAGCTCTTGTGAGTGATATATGTGGTAATGAGATTAGCTTCTGCAGCTATCCAAGTTGATTCACTTTGTCAGCTAACTCCATTAGAGAATTTGACTTGATCAGATGTAATCCATCCAAATCAAGTTAAAGTTTTGCACTTGTAACAGATCTCATATGTTTTTGATGATAACAAGTATTAATTTTACTTGTTGTGCCCGGGGTGGCTTAAGGGTAAAACAAGTGAAGCTAGGGTTTTAGGCCTCCAAACTTTTAAGGCCCCCGACCTATAAAACCTCATCTATAATCTATAATCTATATCTATAACTATCTATAATGCATTTAGGACTTTTATAAATAGTATGATCATACAATTAAATACTACACTAATTACATAATAATGTACATTAATGACACATTAACTTTTGGTATTAAAATAGATGTTACAAACCTATAATAATACAAATTTAAAGTTCTAAAATTTATCATATAAATTCAATTTCTACTAAGTTCAAATGAATATAATTATGAAAATCTATATTTGTATTAATATATTTTATGGAAATTTAGACACACATTTGTTTTTTAAACTATGAAACCGGTAAACCGTCATATACCGAGTATCATTACATACCGCTAAAGAATAAAGATACGACAACAACGGCATATTTGGTATCCCGCTGCTTTGCGCGAGTATCATGCTAGTATATATACAAAGAGTCAGTTACATTACTATGGGGATCTTCTTTAAACCATCTGTAATAGATGGTCATCTGCACTTGGTCACACTTGGTCATCTCCATTACGCCCCAAATGAAGGACGCATCCTCAAGGGATTTTAGGCAAGACTCAGTCGACTGCACGATCGAGTCCTCTCCTATTCACTAGAACAAAAAGTGGATTTGGCCACACGAATATGTGTGACGATATACATATAGTCACACATGTTTTTCGACCGTGTGTGACTAAAGGTCGTGCGACCATAGGTACCCTATGGTCGCGTGTTTGACTTTTAGTCTCTATTGCAAAAGAGTAACCAAAACCGTAACATGTGTGACTAATTAGGTACAAATTTTGTTGGATTAATCCGTATTAGTGACCATAAACACTTTGTATAGTCACACAAAGCATGTTTGTTTTGGGTATTTAGTCACATACAATTAAGCATAAAGTGGCAAAAGTGTTAATAAGTGTGACCATATGTTGTTTAAGGTGAAGAAATATGTCTTTTGTGTGACTATTGATCATCTAATGGCCACTTGAATTTTATGTTTGTGTGGCCTTTTCTAACATTTAGTCACACAAAGCATGTTTGTTTTGGGTATTTAGTCACATACAATTAATCATAAAGTGGCTAAAAGTGTTAATAAGTGTGACCATATGGTGTTTCAAGTGAAGAAAGGTGTCTTTTGTGTGACTATTGATCATCCAATGGCCACATGAATTTTATGTTTGTGTGGCCTTTTCTAACATTTAGTCACACAAATCATGTTTGTTTTGGGTATTTAGTCACATACAATTAACCATAAAGTGGCTAAAAGTGTTAATAAGTGTGACCATATGGTGTTTTAAGTGAAGAAATGTGTGTTTTGTGTGACTATTGATCATCCAATGGCCACTTGAATTTTATGTTTGTGTGGCCTTTTCTAACATTTAGTCACACAAAGCACGTTTCTTTTGGGTATTTAGTCACATCAATTAATCATAAAGTGGCCAAAAGTGTTAATAAGTGTGACCATATGGTGTTTTAAGTGAAGAAATGTGTGTTTTGTGTGACTATTGCTCATCCAATGGCCACATGAAATTTATGTTTGTGTGGCCTTTTCTAACATTTAGTCACACAAAGCATGTTTCTTTTGGGTATTTAGTCACATGCAATTAACCATAAAGTGGCTAAAAGTGTTAATAAGTGTGACCATATGGTGTTTTAAGTGAAGAAATGTGTGTTTTGTGTGACTATTGATCATCCAATGGCCACTTGAATTTTATGTTTGTGTGGCCTTTTCTAACATTTAGTCACACAAAGCATGTTTCTTTTGGGTATTTAGTCACATTCAATTAATCATAAAGTGGCCAAAAGTGTTAATAAGTGTGACCATATGGTGTTTCAAGTGAAGAAATGTGTGTTTTGTGTGACTATTGATCATCCAATGGCCACATGAATTTTATGTTTGTGTGGCCTTTTCTAACATTTAGTCACACAAAGCACGTTTCTTTTGGTATTTAGTCACATCAATTAATCATAAAGTGGCCAAAAGTGTTAATAAGTGTGACCATATGGTGTTTTAAGTGAAGAAATGTGTGTTTTGTGTGACTATTGCTCATCCAATGGCCACATGAATTTTATGTTTGTGTGGCCTTTTCTAACATTTAGTCACACAAAGCATGTTTCTTTTGGGTATTTAGTCACATGCAATTAACCATAAAGTGGCTAAAAGTGTTAATAAGTGTGACCATATGGTGTTTTAAGTGAAGAAATGTGTGTTTTGTGTGACTATTGATCATCCAATGGCCACATGAATTTTATGTTTGTGTGGCCTTTTCTAACATTTAGTCACACAAAGCATGTTTCTTTTGGGTATTTAGTCACATACAAATTAAGCATAAAGTGGCCAAAAGTGTTAATAAGTGTGACCATATGGTGGTTTAAGTGAAGAAATGTGTGTTTTGTGTGACTATTGCTCATCCAATGGCCACATTAATTTTATGTTTGTGTGGCGCTTTCTAACATTTAGTCACGCATCGAATTAAGCAAGCTGTGACCAAAAGTGTTAATAATTGTGACTATATGAATCTTTTAGTCACATATAAGAAATCAATATATATCAAAACAAATTCTAATATATAAAAATATATTCAAAATATATTCAAATACAATAAAATTGGAATGTATATAAAATTGTAATGTCGTACATAATAATATTCTCAATAATTTAACGACTTGACTCTTGATCTTCTTAGCTTCCTTTTGCATGGTATGACTAGAGATGTAGCGCTTAGTATTTAATTTAGGTGCGATTCTGTTCTCACCAATCGGTTTATGGTACTTGGTGGTGTTACATGGAAACAAAAGCGGGGTATCAAACACTTGAATTAAATATGAAGAATGATATATGTAGGTTTATAAAACACATGCATCTATGTACCTTTTCATCGAAAACCACTTGATCCTTTGGCCATGCATAAAACCACCTCTGCATCCTTAAGCTGTTTTGAGACCGTTACTTCCTACATCCGGTATGCCTGCTGCATCCACTAAAGATTTTTCAATAGATACTCTGTAGCAATCCTTTGGGAGTGGTGCATTATGAAGCATTTGTTTTCCATCGGTTTTGTACACGGTACCCTCCGCAATAATAGTTGATTTCTTTAAGTGCCACGATGCACTTAATTACCTAAAAGATAATTTGTTGCATGTATATATGTATCGATAATTAATTTTAATTAAACTAAAGAACATATGAAAATGTTTACATACATACTTGTGGTAGTCTTGTTAATGGAGACTCTGTTCTTGTGATCCAAAAGTTGGCGTGAAGAATCCTTTCCTTTTGATCTAGTCGATTTCTTAGGTGCGACAGTTTAACAGATTTCCTATATGTATAATACGGTAAATAAATAATGTATGTAGAATTCAAAAATCCCGGGGGTGATTTATTACTTACACTTATTTGAATTTCCTTTTCAAAGTTGCAAGTCCATTAGACTTCTTAATGCTCATAACTTTCTCACGTCCGACAACACGTGTTCGGCATCCTCATCAACCTTTGCTATTTAAAGATTAATGTTCACGGAGACACACGAAATATAAATTGTTTAAGAAGGCTGCGAGATATTTAAAGGGTAAAAAAGATGGAATGTTACTTTCTTATGTCTTACTTCCGTTTACATCAATGGAGTTGAAGTTGGTACAAGCTTGCCCCCTTTGTGCGACCAATTGTTTCATCAAATCACATATTACCGCCTCTTTTTCTTGGCGTTGGCGCCTCTCATCATCAAGTTCACTTTGAAGTAACACCACTCTTTCATCGGATGCTTGTCGATTCGAGGCGATCAAAATACCTCTTGTAGGTTACTCCACCTCCCACTCTCTCGCATATCCTCCCTTTTCCTTACCTAATACAAATGTCATGGCATCGATGCCATGATCAAGCTTCAAGGTTCCTTGTTTGATCTTCTCCTCCGTCTCTTTACTGCACACACAATATGGGAAATAGGTTATTTAATTCTACGGTATCAAATTATAAATAACGATATTAACTTATAACTAACGAAATTAATTAATAACTAACGGTTTTAACTAATACACTATCGGTTTAACTAATACACTATCGGTATTAACTTATAACTAACAATAAACATAATCATAAAATGAGTCAAACTTACAATTTTTGTTCAAGCTGTTACGATATCATCATCGTGAAATTCTCCGTCTTTATTCACCCTTCCTTTCAACCACACGTACCACGCGGTGGTTCTTCATCTGGTTGAATTTCTTTATTCTCGATCTTATAAACATCAAATACATACACTTGTAAGATAAACCAATATAAGCGAAAGTATGATGCTATTAAATGCAAATGTTTAATGTTTAATGTTACCATTTTATCCATCACAGGGCGTATCCACCTCGTCCCATTCTATCTTGATAAGCAGACTTGGAGCAGCGCCACTTTAGATCGGTGATTTCACCTTGCAACACAAAATAAAAAGGTGTTTAGATGTAGTAATCTTGATAGTATACAACTAATATATATGGAAACATCAAATGTGATGAGATATTTGAACTTGAATAAAATGAATAATTAACACCTTGTATTCCTCGGTGGCGTGTAGTTTACAAAATTTACCCAATCTTGACTTTTATAATTGCACTATACTTGGCGGGACTTCATTAAGTTTTGAAAGGGTATTTTGGTTGGGCAATATGTAGTTTTCGGTCAATTTCCTTGAAAATTCCTTAGAAGTTGACCAAGGCGATTCATTATCGACTTTCGGACGGTCAAGCCAACATCAAAATATCGGCGCAAAGATTAACACAATGTTGTTAATTAGTTGCACATAATGTAAATCAGAGATAAACTTATTAACACCTTGTACCTCTGACGACCAAGCCACTACTAGTTAAAAAAGTATATGTGTACGTGATCTCGTCCCACATTTTATCTCTTGCTTACGAATCAACCTTCCTCCGGGATAGAATCCGACACCTATATGCTCACGAACCAAATCACCCAAAAACTCGAAAACAATGCCTGTTTTTCACGATATCCTATTCGATTGCATCGAAGGTTACACGACCTTTATTCCGTCGGTTTTCCATAATCCTGCGAAACTTAGCTAACCTAGTTATGCCCTCTTAACAACATTCGCATTTGAATGGTTGTTTTCGACATCCTCACCCTCATCGAATCGCCTCGATTCATATCCAAATTCGTTATCATTTTCACGATCGAATAAACCAAATCATCGACAATTGGTTTGAGTTGCCATGATTCGTCGAAGTAATGTGTTAAAGAAAATTAGTAAACTTAATTGGTAAATAATGGTGTAAAATTGAAGTTACGGTTGTTTTGCTTGAATCACGATTTATTGGAGTAAAATTAGGGCTCATTATGGGCGATTTTCAAATAAAAAACCATAAATTCCTAAGTACTTTTAAAAATTTTGGTGAAATTTGGCTCCAAATTTCATAATTTTAAAATGTGGCTCCAAATTGATAATATAAATTTAAATATTTCATTTTGGTGCATTTTGAAACCAACACACCATGATGAAATGGTTCTTACCAGGTCCCAAACACCCATATAACTTCAAACCGGTGTATCAAAGCACATATAAGCTGCTGACTACACTAAAATCTCACCACATGGCGCATACAAATGAAGAAACAAAATAAAAAATGGAATTAAAGCAACTAATTAAGCAACTATAACTAATAAGCGGTCCCATATAAACAAGTAAGCACAAAATAATCAAATCCAACCAAGGATGGCGACACAACAAAGCGACCACGATACCTTACTTTAAGCCTATAAATAACCTATTTATAAGCACTTAAATAAGCTCTAACATCCTCAACGGTAAAAAAATCAAGAAATCATGTAAATGCAATTAACTTAAAGCAAAAACAACAACAAAAACACCTAAAATTGACAACAACCTAAAAATTAACAACCTAAGCAAAGCACTTATGAACCGCATATCCATGGCTCAACATTGAGCGAGTTTGGATCAACCTCAAACCTACAATAATACATTCTACGGATATGAACTTAAACACCACAACCAATTCCTAAATGCAAAACAACATTAAAAAGATGAAACAAACTAGCGGCGCAACCCATTCCATTCCATTGGATAAACCATCAAAAGATCCATACATGTTTCATCGTTAATATATCTACAAACCATAATATTAAACCAAGACATTAGACATTATAGCAAAAGAAACCATCCCTTTACATAGCGAGCAACCCTTCAACCATTCATCGACTTAATTTGTTCTTCCTTGGTCTCGATATCCTCCTCGACGAGTAATGAGATCATTCAACCCTGCGACTTAGTCCTCGTAGCCTCCATGTCATGCCTAAGATCCATCAATGTGTCAAAATATTCATCCCCATCTCCAATAGCTACCATCTCGACAATTAAAGCATTAAAATCGCAATCTCATTCTTTACCGTGGTGGCCTCTTGGCGCATCCGGTTTATAAAGCCACGGAGGCGGAAATTTCTTGAGCCTTGAAGAAACTCATGTAACCATCAGCGGATGTCTCCCGCTAAACTCAATTAGGTCATCAATAACACGCTTAGCCAAATGGTTTTGTGGTGATGGTGCGCCATTGATAATGAAATTGGGTAAAATATGATATTATTGAAAGATTGCAAAGAAAGGTTGAAGAAGAGTTGTGGGGATAGTGTGATAGAAGATACTTGTAACTCCTTATGAATTCAAACTATCACTATAAATTAATTAGGGATGTTTATCCGTTTGGTTATCGGGTTGTTTGGTTTTGTTAAATCGGTATCTTTTATTCGCTTCAACACGAAAACCGAACCGAACCGAACTAGAATTAAACCGAAGGGCGAAAACCGAATATGAATTCACTTCGCTTCTTGGGTTGACCGAAAAGTCTTAAAAGCGGATAAAGCGGAAAAGCGGACTAACGAGACGGAAGCGTGTAAACGTAAAAAGCGTATGGAACTTAAGAAAATGTACATTAATATGTAAAACATATTAAAGTGTATGAAAGCAGACGAAGATGTCTAAAATAGATGAAAAGCGGCTGAAAGCGGACCAAAGCGGTCAAAAACTTATACAAACGGACTAAAGATGAAAAACCGGCGACAAAGTTTAAACACGGACGAAAATGTGTAAACAAAAACAAAAGCGTATAAAACTTATTAAAAGGACAAAGTCGTGCAGCGGTGGAAAAAGTATGAAAGCAGGGCATAAGCGTGTAAACAAAAACAAAAGCGTATAAAACTTATTAAAAGGACAAAGTAAATGCAAAGCGGTGGAAAAAGTATGAAAGCAGGCATAAGCGTGTAAAAGCGTATGAAAATGTGTAAAAGTGTAAAAGCATTAAAAGCGGACGAAAACATGTGAAAAGAGGCAGCGTGTAAAAGCGTACAAAATCGGAAGAAAACATGTACAAAACTAAGAAAGCGTATGAACACGGACGAAAACATATAGAGACGAGACTAAAGCAGCAGCACAAAGGGTTGTGTTCTGGTGCCCAACGTATCTCTTGACCCTAAACACGGTTTCACACAATGTTTTGAGTAAGACACATGAGTTAATGATTTTATGTCATCACGAAATGTCAAAATTAACGTGCCCACCTTTAATAACTTTAATACAATTCATATAACATTCACACTATAATATGGGTCAAAATCATTGGGTTATAGTTGCTTAGAGTTTCATTTCGACATGATTCAATCAATAGTATATATAAAATTATATACGAAACCATGTTACGGTTTTGGAAATTCAAACATATTACGGTTTTGGAAATTAGCGTTCGGTTTAGGAAATTCAAACATTCAATCAATAGTATATATAAAATTATAGTCACACATATTACGGTTTTGGAAATTAGTGTTCGGTTCGTGATCGGGTGATAAATAATAATGAAAGATATTTGGATTTCGTGAATAAATTGATGAAACATACACTAAAAACAAAAAAGAGCAAGGTTAGATCAAGTGGTTAACACTCTTGCCTCGGAGAAAGAGGTCGAGGTTCGATCCTTACCCCACAAGGCGGAGGTTCTTTTCTACCTTTGGTAGAAAAGCGACCTCTCAAGGTTCGATCCTTACCCTTGCAAGGCGGAGGTTCTTTTCTACCTTTGGTAGAAAAGCGACCTCTCGAGGTTCGATCCTTACCCTTGCAAGGCGGAGGTTCTTTTCTACCTTTGGTAGAAAAGCGACCTCTCGAGGTTCGATCCTCACCCTTGCAAGGCGGAGGTCCTTTTCAACCTTTGGTAGAACAGGAGCGACCTCTCTACCTTAGGTAGGGGTAAGGCATCTCGTCTCAACCTACCACATACTGTGTGGAAGGCGATATTGGGACCCATAACCCGTGGAAGGCAGTCTTGGGAGTTAGTTTATTTTTTATTTTTAAAACTAAAACAACTAAATAAGCAAATAAATCAACTAACAAAATTATACTTTTAAAATTTTATTTTATTTATTATGAATAAAAACCTTTTAAACTAATTAAATGAATAAAATCATTAAATCATAAGAGAAAAACATTTTTAAACTAATATGAAAAATTTTCAAAAATTTAAGCAAATTTAAAATTCCCCACAAATTAAATTTATTCCCCAAAGTTTGCATCAAGGCATTTCAAACTAATTGCAAAATTAACTCCTCCTCCTCCTCCTCCTCTGTGCCACACCTCCTCTCATCTCACTACAAATCCGTCACCACCACAACTCTCCGTCATAGACCCACCAGGTCCGTCACCTTTGGTAAGTATTGTTATCTTCCTTTTGTACACATCTCTAACACATAAAATAACCACATTAGCGTATTATAATTGAACATTTGTTTGAGATATCCTCTTGTAAATTATATCGGTTTCTTGTTAAATTTAGATAGTTAATTGGTTAAAAATTTAAGAAACCACATTAAGCTGTTACCACATGAACATGGAACCATAATTTAGCTAGTTAATTTCTTATTTTCCTTGACCCAAACATCCCTTTAGGAGCTGTTTCATTAGACTTTATTCAATTCTTAGCATAATTCAATCGACATTCAATCTTTGAGCTATCCTCATTACTTGGAATGTCTTTTTAACTTTAAGATCATCAATTGAAGTTTGATGTTGTCTTGTATAATCTTCAATAACTTGGGTGTCTTTTTAACATGCTGCGGGACTACATTTATAAACATTCTTTGCTCGGATAAGTGGGACACATTTATAAACATGGACAAGTCTTGGATAGGAACTAATAGGACCAACAAATCTTATGTTGATGGAGTAGCGGCGTTTATTGATTATGCGATACACAACTTGCGGAAGATGGGGAACATCGACCCACGAGTTAAGAAAATGATCTTTCAATGCCATGTCCGTTATGCAGTTGTTTAAACCACATAGAGCATCAAGTGGAGAAAGTGCGGTTCCATTTATTCGACAATGGGTTTGATCTAAGCTACCTAAACTGGACTAAACATGGAGAAGGATGAGTCATCAATAAGTGCGAAACACACATTAGCGCTACAAGTTTGTTTGTTGACGACACGGATTTTGCTTGGATATTCCAACGGATGCCCGACAACGATGAAATGGTTAATGCTACAAAGATAATTTTGATGAGGATGATCTTGTCAAGTTTCAACAATTATTATTAGGCGAGAGAAGCCTCTTTCGCGGGATGTCACGACTTCACAAAGATGTCCGCAATAGTTAAACTACTCAACTTGAAGGGTAAATACGGATGTTACGATAAGTTCTTTCTTGAATTACTAGGATTGTTAAAGAAGATCTTTTCTTTGGTAGCGAAATGGTGGAAAAAACTTATCAAGCCAAAAATATTTGAAATTGATGGGATCGGGATACAAAAGATACATGTATGTATCAACAAGCGCCTTCTTTCTTGGAAGGATGACAAGGATTTGTTGCGTGTCGAACTTGTGGGATATCAAGATGGAAGGTGGATAATAAGACTAAGAAAGTGTCGAAAACATTCCGGCAAAGGTAATGTGGTACTTTCCAATTATACCAAGGCTATGCGACTATTTAAGCTAGAAAGTATTTGAGAGGATTTAAGATGGCACGCGACACGGAGGATAACCGATGGTGTGTTCGTCACCCATGATTCAAAGGCATGGCGTACCATAGATGAAAAATTCCCGAAATTCTTTGAAGATCCAAGAAATCTCTGACTAGGAATATCGGTGATGGGGTTGGCGTCAACTCGGAAATAGGCATCACGGTGTATGGCGGTTTAACGGTCATATACAACCTTCCTCCATGGTTGTGTATGAAAAGAAAGTTTATCATGCTTTCGGTATTAATATCGGGATACCGGAAATGATATCGATGTTTTTAGAACCGTTTGTTGATGATCGCAAACCTTATTCGATCTGAGGGTTGATACATATGATGCATCCACAAAGATAACTTTAATCTACGTGCCGTTGTGTTATGGACAATAAATGATTACCACACACTTGGTACATTATGTGGCTGCCCGTCTGATGGATTCAAAGGTTGTGTAGTATGTGGGAAAGATACAAGCGTGTTAGACTTTACGCCTCATCCAAGCAAAGTTATGTTGGTCACAGACGATATCTACCATATGACCATCCGTTCGGAAGGCAAAGGAAGGCATTTAATGGACAACAAGAATTTCTCCGGCTCCAAACCCAATGACCGGGAACAAATATACAACGGTACAACATATTGAAAATAAGTGGGGAAAAGGAAAGCGAACAAACAATAATGCATCGAAAACCAAGAAGATACGAGAGGTAGAGGTGGGAAGATTCAAAAGCGAGAAAAACATACATGAGTAGAGGGTAGTTCAAGCCAAGTAAGCGGACAAAGCGGTGCGTATTGGAAGAAATTCAACATTTGGTATCGAAAACTTAGGTATTGGAGGCATAATTACATTCCACATTGTATTGATTTTATGCATGTAGAAAAGAATGTTCTTTGAGAGTCTCGTCGAACTTTGCTACATGTTCGGGAAAGGCGAAAGATGGGTGAATGCTCGATTGGATCTGGTGAGTTGGGGTAAAAAGAAGAGTTGTTTGCTATGCAAGAACAAGACAAAACAACACTACCTCCAGTGGGTTACACATTAACGAATCTTTGAAAAGATATTTTTGTGAAACTTTACACAACATCGAGTACCACAAGGATATTGTTCAAATTTCTCTTCTTTGGTCGACCTAAAGGATAGGAAGCTCATTGGCCTAAAATCGCATGACTATCACATGCTAATGCAAGAGTTTACGCCAATTGCAATCGTTCAATCATGCACCCACCCACGATATGCTATTATCGGGTTTTGCTTTTCTTTAAATCAATATGTTGCAAAGAAATAATATTGCAAGAACTAGATAATATGCAAGCGAAGCTAGTAGTGACACTGTGCCTACTAGAAGTTCTTTCCTCCATCATTCTTTGATATTATGATACATTTGTTGTGCACCTAACTAGGGAGGTAAAATTATGCGGTCCCATATGCTTTGGGTGGATGTATCCATTCGAAAGATGTATGAAGGTTATTAAAGGACATGTGCGGAGCGAAATAGACCGAGAAGGATGCATTCTTGAGGAGACTATTGCGGAAGAAACAATAGAGTTTTTAGCGAATATCATAAATCCATGAAAGCTGTTGGTATCCCACGATAAACATGAACGAGATGAAAATGAGGAAGGAAAGCCATTGTCGGCGGCAAATCAAGCTGAAGTTCTGCGGAACTCTTTCGAAAGCACATTTGTATGTAATAAATAATCTGAGATGAAATTGTACCGTATATCGCGTAAGTCTTACTAACACATGTCTATTTCGTTCTTGAAAATTAAATGATGTATCAAATATAATAATCAAACACGTTGTTTGAGCGACACAAGCAAGTTTTGAAAGCGAAAAACCGGGTAAGCGAATAGCATTTACGGAGAATGAGCACGACAAATCTTTTGCCAATTGGTTACGCAAAGTAATTAATCTTATGTTACTCAACATACCCTTTCTAAACCTTATTTCTCGACTCATTTTAATCGAAAATTGGTGTACTTATTGTTTTGAGCTAATATATACTTCTAATGAAATTCGGGTTGAGAGAGTTACAAATCGACAAAGAAAGTGTATCGAAGCGTAAGGTGGATATCCTATGGACCACGCGCCACCGTAGTGAAATCGATGCATATCACATCAATGGGTATACTTTTAAATGCGAAAGATCATGAAGGCAAAGTTTACGAGCAGTGGGGTTAGTGTTGAGGCATTAGATATCCACATATCTAAAGTTGCAACCACAAGAAAAGCATATTATTATGGGGTTTCACGGAGATATGGGAACTAGATTACCGTTTCATGCAAATTCCTCTTTTCAAATGTGGTGGGTTAATCACAAAGTGGTGGTGTGAAGCGATACTACTCTTGGGTATACATTGGTTGACTGAATAGTTTAGGCCACAAGGTTGATCCGTTCATATTAGCCGCACAAGCACGACAAGTGTTTTATGTGAAAGACCGGTAGATAAAAATTGTCTATTGTGTTTAAGACACCTCCCAAAATTACAAAGATAAGTATGGCCAAGCCGATGAGGAATTTAGTACCGTCATTCACCGGCACAATGATAACATATTGCCACGTGTGGATCGGCGTGACTTGGGTAACGAATCACGAGCCGACTACTATCGAACCGATTGTGGAGGTGTTGTTATCTGAAAGTCCAAGTGAACCATGTTATGGTCAAGTTGTCACACTCTACCTTTATCATATTTCACTCTTTCAAAGCATATAGATTCGATTTTTGTACTTTTTAAGAATTTATGTTTATAATACAAGACTTAATATTAGTTAAATCATTAGGTATATTTTTTGTTTAAGGATATGTTGAAAAGAAAGAATTCTCACAGTTGGAGATGTATGGAAGCTGTGCTAGTTGATGTGCTATAGTGCGAGTTAATTACGGTGATGTCATTTTAAGTCTGTTTGACCATTCTTTAGTGCGGTAGTGCAAAAATAAAAAAGCGATTTTCTTGTTTAAATAGTACCGTTACCTAATTTTAGATGGTCGAAGTATTTATATGGATAATTTTATTTTTAGAAATCATATTTATCCTTTAATTACTTTATCCTAATCTTTAAAAGTTTAATTATTTTATTTCGATTAAGTCTCCTCACCGACACTAAACCCTAATTGCCTGCACTACCGGTAATTCAATTAACATAAAAGATGGCACAATTAAAGTTTGTAGACAAGCACAATCAAGTGGGATTTCTCAAAAGCTGCTTTGAAAGCACGAGCTTGACGAGATAGTGGACTTTCTAAAGGGTAGTCATATCGGTATGCCCTTACTCATAATCCAACTATCTATGATTCCCTAGTCAAGCAGTTACGGCGGGCCTCTCTGCTAGAACTATTGCGATGGGACACTAGAGTTAAATGCAACTATTGATCGTTAGAGTATTCAATCAGCGAGGAATCGATCGAAGCAAGCTTCAATTGGGCGATGCCTCGGGGATTTCAATGTTGGCAAATCATGACCTCTTTCGAGGATTGGAAAGATTGGATATCAGCGATGGAACATTCACTTTTGGAAGAGTCATTTCGCCACAATGGCGTTTCCTTGTGCATCATATTTTACATTGTATGAGTTCTAAAAGTGGTGGATGGGATCAATTTGGAAGCAATATTGTACGCATTGGTCTGTCTCTCCATGGCGAGACTCTTCAATTTTTCAAAAATGATTTTTGATGCCATGGTTGCTAATTCCAAGAATAAGAAAAAGTTTTGATGTACCCAAGATTTTTGCAAATGATCTTAAATGTTGAAGCGACAAGCAAACATCCTTACATTGCTCTCCTTTCACTAAAAGATATTTGGTAATATGAAAAGGGGTTTTGAAGGGCACACAAGCCACTTTTATGCGCTATGTTGCCTTACATTGCTCTCGACCACGAAGGTACATCTACATCATTCCATCTCCTCTTGCTACATCGAGCTCGGGCTCAACCTACATCGAACACGAAAAAGCGAGTTTCAACAGAGGACACCAACACCCCACCACCTTCACCTTGGTCCATAAGGAAGAACCACGGTGATTCCTCAACCACAACCTCAACACCCACTACTACAGTGAGAACCCGGTTCCTTATCTATGGAAGATCTACTTCAACCGGTTCCTGGCGATTTCAAGGGTTGATGAGTTGGAGAAAAATTGAAGAAGACCAAGAAGTCACTGGGGACTACTCATAAAGAGTTAAGAAATTGGAGGAAATTCAAGCAGACGGGGATAGACATTACGGACTCGGAAGGTGAGGAATCCTCGAGGAAACTCAAATTAGTCCTCAAGGATTGGGCAGTGAAATCTTGTTTAAGAATTTAAATCACAAGAAATCCTTTAAGAAGAGGCGGATAAAGAAGGCGCAAGTTCTAGTGGAGTGGATAAGTCGGTGACTTTACTAACGATAAGTCGGGTGGTCTTTGAAATTAAATCGCTTTTGATGAAGATTTTAATCTGGCTTTGATCTTTGAAGTTAATACAAGTCTTGAACATATTAATCTGGTAGTGATCCGGTAGTCTTGGTGAGGAGTTTGTGCATAGGAAGGCAAAGGAATAGTGCAAGAATCTTGAGCGGTGAAGACCAAAAAGCAACTCATGAGAGAGGAAGCTAGCTTTCTTTGAGATTGCTAGGATTCAAGCGGAGGATGCGGTGAAGAAGCTAAGCGTCGAGAACAAACAAGGGATGATGGTGATTGCAAAAACTCTGCGGGAGGAACCACAATTAGCGAAGAACAAATGAAAAGGAAAGGCGAAGTTACGGAATCGCCAAATTCTACGATGATGAAGAATGGGATACTATAAATGCAAGATTATTAGTAAGCAGAGATATCCTTCACGATATTAACGGAGAAGACTATGCAAGTAAATTGGTTGAGATTGTTAATGCGAAGAAGAGGCTTCTCGAGAGAGCGAGACAAAGAGAAAGGATGAAACGGACCCATGACCAAAGGCGAGCAAAGGGATTATATGATCCACTATGTCAAAAGTCAAGGAATCCTACACGGAAGTTGAGCCGATTAAGGAAATTGAAGAATGATGAACTAAAAGCGAAATTTGAAAAAGTAGTGTACCAAAATAAAATTTTATTCCAATGGATTCGAGTTGGAAGCTTCAACGTTTAAAGGAAGGGTTACAATCTTCAACCAAAGGATGCTAAAAGCACAAGATTGCGAGGCGAAAAGGTTCTTTGGTGAAAAACTTGGTGATAAGCCAAAAGCGTAAAGAAAGAGGAGGAAGATGAGGTTAAGCAACCGTTTTGAATATGACAAGGAAGAAATCCTTTGGAAAGAAAGGAGTGAAAAGGATAAGACAAATGTTAAGAAGGAAGTGGAAGAGTACATGAAGGATAAGGTTGATGAACCGTCATCGAAGAGTTTACCATGGGCTCCATTCCTACTGAGTTCGACACTTCACTGCTAAGATTGCAAAGGTTCGAGATCATCAAACATGGGAAAAGGTAGTTTACACGATAGTAAGGAAAATCACACAGACACTATATATGTGAACTTTCTGGTTTATTGAGTGATTTGTCGAGGATGATTTGAAGACCATGTACCGGTGATGATGGAGAAGCATGGTGATGAGAGACACGAAGAGGAATATGAAAGAGTCCTTTGGGGTGACTTGAAGACCATGTTTGACACACGGATCTTGATGATGAAATGTGGGCGGCTGTCAACAAAAAGTGATCGGATGGAGATATTTCCACACTTGTCGGTGCCTTTGTTTGGAATTAAGCGCAATTCTTTATATGCTTCTGAGTGGAGTATCCACTTCAAACGATATTTTCGGGCTATGCTTGAGAAGAAGCTTTTGGTGAAAGAAAGGATGATGCATGCTATCGACTTTTGAGGTTAATTGAATCAAAAGCTCAACGACAATATCTTGGCGATATAACGATTAAGTCTGGTAGTATTAGTAGTTAGTTACATTTATGAAAAACATAATAGTTTATTAGAGTTTAGGAAGGCATATGTGCGGCGTAGAGATATCTTAGGAAGAGATATCTATATCCTTCTACGTTTTGTATACTAGGTTTTCCTAAGTGTATAAAGGAACCCTAAAGTATAGTGAAATGAACTTGTACTTAGGCGAATAGAAATATTAATAAAATAAGTTTATTAGTGAAATAGTATTTGTGTTCTTCTTGCTTGTTGTTAAGATTCGCATTAACAATCAAGTACTCGTTGTTAAAGAGTTCTTCATATATATAATTAGTTTGGATTTATCCAAGTTTAGTATATTGTGGTGTTGCACAAGTGTTAATGTGTGTGCATATCAATGTGACTATAAAAGCCATCACCTACAAACCCACATTTTCATTAACGACAATAAATGCAACAAACTTGACCATATGGTGTTTAAAGTGAAGAAGCGTGTATTTTTGTGACTATTGATTATCCAATGGCCACATCAAATTTATGCTTGTGTGGCCTTTTCTAACATTTAGTCGCACAAAGAATGTTTGTTTTGGGTATTTAGTCACATACAATTTATCATAAAGTGGCCAAAAGTGTTAATAAGTGTGACCATATGGTGTTTCAAGTGAAGAAATGTGTGTTTTGTGTGACTATTGATCATCCAATGGCCACTTGAATTTTATGTTTGTGTGGCCTTTTGTAACATTTAGTCACACAAAGCATGTTTGTTTTGGGTATTTAGTCACATACAATTACTCATAAAGTGGCTAAAAGTGTTAATAAGTGTGACCATATGGTGTTTCAAGTGAAGAAAGGTGTATTTTGTGTGACTATTGATCATCCAATGGCCACATGAATTTTATGTTTGTGTGGCCTTTTCTAACATTTAGTCACACAAAGCATGTTTGTTTTGGGTATTTAGTCACATACAATTAACCATAAAGTGGCTAAAAGTGTTAATAAGTGTGACCATATGGTGTTTAAAGTGAGGAAGCGTGTATTTTGGTGACTATTCATCATCCAATGGCCACATATTAAGTTACGTGACCATATGTCTTGGATTTTGGCTACACTTGAATAATATGTGTGACAAAGCGTTTAGTGTGACCATATATGGCATTTGGTCACGGTGTTAGTAACAAATGTGACTTTATAGATTAGCTTTCGACAAGCTAACACAAACTAAACTTTAAACACACATATTAACTTACGTGAACATATGTCTTGGATTTTGGCTACACTTAACGAATGTGTGACAAAACATTTAGTGTGACCATATATGGCTTTTGGTCACGGTGTTCAAGTGTGTGACATATATTTGTCCTTTGTTTATATGTATATCGTGACTAATGCTTCAACCTTACTTTTCATTTGTCACTTGTTCCAATTTCGATGTGGCTAAAGAGTTGGCAAAACATATCAGTCACCCTTACATAATGTGTGACAAAACTTGACTCTATGATTTAGACACACAAAAATTACTTCATGTGACTAACGCATCAAGGTTACTTGTATTTGTCACGCGTTCCAAATTCATATGTGGCTAAATGATGCGAAACAAAATCACGGATACCTTTAGCCACACAACGTTCAATTGTGTGGCGTCTGATTCTAATGGTCACACAATTAAAATTTTCATGTGTGACTAATTAGTACATGTTGTCAATTTTAGTACCTTGACCACACAAATATGCGAATGTGTGGTGTTCCATTCGACCATGCGTGACCAAATCCGTTTTGTACTAGTGATTGGATTTAGAGCACCCTTGGTTGTACACAAACACCTTCGACTTTAATAGGAACTTTCGAATAACTTAACATCTCTCACCTTAGAAGCTTCCTCAAAAGTGTTGTTTAATACACCTTGCCTCCAAAGAAAAACAACAAAAATAATATATTGCAACCATTTATTTTATTATTTAGCAACTTATTATGCTTAGTGTGTAAAAAAAAATAATTTGTAAATATTATATTGCAACCATATCTGTAATTATTTAGCAACTTGTTAATTGTTATGCTTAGTACGGATGCTGAAAGGTTTTATGGATATTTAAATAATAGTATGTCCGGATTCGAACACGAGACTTCGGGATTGCACACATTACGTATGAGAATTGATGTATATAATTAATATTAATAAAACGTTATTATTATTAATTATTAGTCACGAAATAAAACATAATGATAGTTAATATTTAACGGGGTTTTGACTAACGGTCGTTAAATGTAAACTACGAGGACTAGAGATGAAATTAGTGGACAAGAAGGATCCGGAATCCCTTTGGATTTGGGTGGCTGGTCGTGGGCTTCACAAAACAAGGAGGTGGGATTTCTTGGTCACCAAGTTTTGAGAATGTATATATACAAACCCTTGTATTCATTCTTAAACTAATCTTGGATCACCAATAACCTAATTTCTCTTCTCCTCTCCTCCTCTTTCCTTGGCGATCGTAAAACCCCTCCACAAGGGATCGATTTTTCCAAGTGAAAGAAACTAGTGTTTGGTTTATTTGTGATTCAAGGAACTAGCTTTTCCACATCAAATCGCTATTAATGCGTGTGTACAAGAACGAAGAACAAGCACGCTGAGCTTGAAATCCTTGGTGGTCGATTCTTGTGTGGGTCGAATTATTAAACTCTAAAGTTAGGGTTTTGGGTTTTGTTCTTGGTTAATCAACGTTTGATTCTTGAATTGCTAATAGGTACGCACTTTCTTGTTCGGTTAATTATTTACATATATTATTCCTATTGTCTTCCATTTGCTTGCTTTGATGATGTTATTTGATTTATATATAATTGTTATGAGTATTAAATTCCAACAGTGGCATCACGAGCCGTTAATATGATGTAATTAATTACAAAACACATAAAATTGGATCTTTATGATTATATGCATGCTTTTATGGTTTCTAGGGTTTTGAATTGAAACCTAATTTTATTTATTATGGGTCGATTACCCTTATTTTATTTAATTAGGTTTTAATTTTGTAAAACTTGTAGAAACCCTAGGATTGCATGCTAATTTTATGTGGTTATTAATGAATAATTGTTATGTGCCATGTAATATCGTATCTTGGGTGATAATTATTATCACGGGATCCATGGTGGAACATGCATGTTTTGCCATAGAGTATTGTTTTTTGTTTTTGATTAATTGTTAAGTGATACACACATGATTTATTTATTTGATAATTATTGAATTGGGAAAGACCTCAATTATAACTAATAAAATTAGTTATGTTTGGTATACTATTAACTTTGGTTTACTTAATCGACTTGTCGATGTATGTAGCTCATCTACCTTGGTGAAAACCCTAGTTAATGTATGCATTTATTCGCCTAAATTGTTATTAGAGTTTATCGAAATAATTATGCATGTGGCTAATTGTTTTACATATGTTAAAATTGTTTAGTTATATGTTTATATTATTTGAGTGTGTTTAATTTTTATTAAAGTGCTTTTTTGTTTATAAATTGTTTGACATGTTAGTAAGCAAAAAGGGTTTTTTGGAATAAAAAATTAAATAGACTAAATAATGGTGAAATTGATTTGTTTTTCTAAGAATTAATCTTGAACTTTTAATCGATTTATGCAACTATACTAAATGGTTAGAACGGCTCACCCACTAGAACAAACTCAAAAGGGGGTTTAAAGAAGTGCGCTTAGTCGCAATTGAAAAGGATGTCTAAGGTTATGCTTGGCCACACGGTCCTCCTTACAATGCTTCGATTGGAGCTACCTAGTATAACCATTCTATGTACTGAAGCATCTTAGTGCAAAGTTGTAAGTTTCTCAGCGCATCGATTAAAACTTTGTAGTATTAATCTTAGCAAATTAAAATAATATGTAAGTTTTTTCGAAAATTTTGTGTTATAAAGTTGTATGCATGCTTCTTTATACATAAGTTTTGATTACACGTCAAAAATTGTACCCTTTAAAATTTAAGTTTATGCCATCTAATGATATGAAACACTTGAAGTTGTAATTTATTTATGTGAGACCTTGATCTAGATTACAATAACAAGGTGAATTATTTGGTTGTGTGAGACCTCAGCTTTATGATTTGCAGTTTCTAAGTTAGACAACTTAATTAAGTTAGTTAGTGAGACCTATGACTTAAGGCATGAGATGGGATGAAACATGCTTACGTTTTGCATTAATTGTTTTGGCAAAATTGTAAATCCCATAACTTTTGGAATTGAAAACTTGTTTGTCAATTATCGTTCTTCAACGATTACCTATTCTATACTTTCACCACTAGCAGATCAACTGATGTGGTGGAACTATGCTAATGAGGATCCAAAATTCAAGGAAAATACTAGGGTTAATATGAATATTGACCAAAGGGTATTTTATTTTCTTGAATGTTTTACTTATCGAAAGTACTAACTTTTGAACTTTTATTTACGTAGAAATGGCTCAAAGCTGAATCTCTTGCACTAGCCTCGTCGTTCAAATCTATGTTTGATCGAGAGAAATTATTTATGTAGCAATTTCAATGATTGGCATAAGCAACTCGAATTGTCTTGAGGGTTGCCAAAGACTCAATTATTTGACTCGCCTTGTCCTCCCCGAACTGCGGTGATGCTACTGCTGAAGCACAGTAACATGGCAATCTGAGTATGACAAGTATAATGAGGTCGCTGCATTATGCTCGGGAGTATGAATTCAAACTTGCAAAACAGGTTTGAAAATTACTTCCTAATCTCATGCTTGAAGAATTGCAAGGTTGTTTGAAAAGCCTTTATTTGTAGAGTTGTATGATTTGATAGATGCTCTTCATAGTTGCAAGCAAGGAGAAGGAAACTGAGTGCTCACTTCACGGAAATGATGAGTTACATGGACCGGTGGGCGTCTCAACTATGTCTACCCCAATGACATACAAATTGGCCTTATCAGCGGATCCCTTAACAAGGAGTTTGATGGTTTCGTGCGAATTACAATATGCATTGCAGGGGAAGGCGACCAATGAGGTACATGCAATGCTCATTGATTACGAGAAAGGTTTGCCAAAGGCCTCTACCCCTACGGTTCTAACCATCCAAAAGGGTAGGATTTCTAAGCCTAATTGGCGCTAGCGAACAAGAAAGGGAAAGGTAAGGGTAAAGTTGATAAGGAAAACAAGTTATGTCCTATCAATAAGAACCCGAAGAACCCTCCCAAAAAGCGTGAGAATCCGAAGAAGGATCGGGCTTGTCATCACCGCACCAAGGTAGGACACCGGAAGAGGAATTGTCCGCTCTACCTTGATGAGTTCGCAACAAGAGGTATAAAATCATGCTTTGTGGCGGTGCTTGAGTACTCTTTTGATGATAGAATTATTTGCTTTTCCTCATAAAATAAATTCACGGGTATATGATCTTGGATGTGGTATTCATATTTGTAATACACATGAGGACTTAGAGAACAAGGAAGCTTGCCTATGGACGACAATACACTGCGTGGGTAATGGAGCACATGCGATCGTTGAAGCTATAAGCACGTTTGATTTAGTTTACCTTGGTCTAGTCTTGTCATTAAGCGATTGTCATTCGCACCTTCCATTGTTAGGGGTGTCGTTTACATTTCCTTGTTAAAAGATATTGGTTTCGTTCATACATTTCTTGATTATGGAATTTGACTTCTTTAAATGATGTTTTTACTTTAATGTTATTCGATAAATGGTGTGTTTGAAATTGATTTGCATGATAATATGATTGATAAAAATAATTACATCTTTAGGATCAATAATAAAAGAATCAAAGGTGATTTGGATTCTTCATTTCTTTAGCATTGTAGACTTGCTCATATAGGCAAGAAAGCATGCAATAGCTACAACACGATGGGCTTTTACAAGACATCAATGATGAATCATTTGATAAAGAGAATCTTGCATATCGGGAAGATGACCAAGAAACCTTTACAAATATTTAGAAAGGGCTTCGATCTTCTTGGTATGATACATCTTGACGTATGTGGACCACTAAGACATGTGTCAAGAAAGGGTGCTAGCTACTTAACCTTCTTGATGATTTCGGTCGTTATGGTTATGTTTATTTACTTAAACATAAACATGAAGTCTTTGAAACATTTAAGGTTTTTAAGAGTGAAGTAGAAGCGCAACTAGGAAAGAAGATTAAAGCTCTTGATCCGATAGAGGTGGTGAATATTTAAGCCAAGAGTTTAAAGATTATCTAGTGAGTGTGGTATCGTCCGAACTCACATCTACATATACTCCACAACAAAATGGTGTGTCTGAGAGAAGGAATCGTACCTTTGCTAGACATGAGTACGATCGATGTTTAATCTTACAACTCTTCCACTTATCCTTTTGGGATTATGCTTGGAAGCTACATTCGCATATTGAATATGGTTCCAACTAAGAAGGTTGATAAGACTCCTTATGAAGTGTGGTATGGGAAAGCTCCCAACTTGTCTTACTTAAAGGTTTGGGGTTGTGAGGCGTTTGTTAAGCGTGACTCTGGCGATAATTTGCAACAAAGATCTGTTAAGTGTGTCTTCTTAGGATACCCTAAGGAAACTATGGGTTACTACTTTTACTTTCCACACGAAAACAAAGTAATTGTTGCTAGGTATGGAGA
This sequence comes from Chrysanthemum lavandulifolium, assembly GCA_022545495.1. Taxonomy (NCBI): domain Eukaryota; kingdom Viridiplantae; phylum Streptophyta; class Magnoliopsida; order Asterales; family Asteraceae; genus Chrysanthemum; species Chrysanthemum lavandulifolium. Next base: position 31,736,810 of record CM040244.1, on the reverse strand, counting down.
ATTCCTTGAAAGGATCTCATATCTCATGAATTCGGTGGGAGAGTTTATGATGCGGAATATGATCTAGAAGATACAACACCTTACGAAACACTAGCCAACCTCAGTAGAACACGAAAGTCCAGGCGTTCCACCCGAGATTGAAGTGGTTCCCATTCGTAGGTCTTCAGAACTACGCGTGCACTGGCGTCTATGTCTCAGCGTAGAAGGCGGGAATATATGTTAGGGGATCTTGGTGAACACGCTAACTATAAAGGCGCCATGATGAGTCTGAAAAGGAAAAATCGAGTTGCAATGAATGAAATGCAATCCATTAAAGATAACGTTTGGATAGAGGTTGACTTACCTCAAATGCTAAGGCGGTTGGAAGTAAGTGGCTCTATAAGATAAAAGCGACATGGATGGCAATGCACACACCTATAAAGCTCGTCTTGTAGCTCAAGGTTATACTCAAACCTATGGGATAGACTACGAGGAGACGTTTTATCCTGTAGCGGACATTAGAGCTATTAGGATTCTTATAGCCATAGTGCGTACTATGACTATGAGATATGGCAAATGGATGTCAAAGCGCCTTCTTAAGCGGTCGCCTAGATGAGGACATCTATATGTCATGACTGAAGGGTTTGTGAATCCTAAATTTCAAAGCGTGTATGCAAACTTCAAAGATCCATTTATGGGTTGAAGCAAGCATCAAGGCAATGGAACAAGAAGTTTGATGAAGAGATCAAGAAATTTGGTTTCCTCAAAATCTTGATGAGCCATGTGTGTATCACAAAGCTAGTGGGAGTAATGTTATTTTCCTTGTCTTATATGTCGATGACATATTGATCATGGAAAAGACATTCCAAGTTTGCAAGATGTAAAGTCATTTGCTTCTTGCAAACTTGGAATATCTTTCAATATTTACCATCTTACGAAATTGACACCTTTTAACTTTTCCAATTTTAAAATGTTAGCGACCATTTGCTTCATGCAATGACCATTGATTATCGATAAGTTTCTATTGATTGTTAGATGGTTCGATTGTGTTCCCAGTTGGGTGTAGATAATCAATGGGTGCCGGATATCACTTGAAATCGTGTTATCACTTTCCAATAGAAACTATTCAACCCTTTGCACGGGTTACGAATATATCTATGGGATAAGACCAAGTGTTGTTCTTATTTTAGGCACAAATCAAGAACATGTTTGCTTTCA
>CM040244.1:31699935-31735513 GCA_022545495.1 Chrysanthemum lavandulifolium | reverse complement strand
TCATCAATGAGATGAACAAAACAATGTGTGTGCGTGTGTTTGTTGATTCTTGGTATATGAAAGAATTTGTGGATGTTTACTGCATAACCAAACTCATAATACAAGGCTTTAGCTGGTTATTCACATGTACAGCTTCATCCCTCTAAATTTCCTGATCTTCCTATCAGTACAATGATATTTCTCAAAAACTTAACATGTTCTGATGTTAAAATTATATTTCTCAATATAGTTCTTCAATGAAATATCTGATATAATGCGAACAAAATAAAGTCATATAAAATCTTGTGGAAGGTAAACTTTTATTTACTGATTTAGGACCAGGTGCTTTTTCAAAAAATATGTGTTTTTGACACATTCAATGCAATATCTAAAAACAGGTCCATTGAACCCAAAATTGAATACATGGTTGTCCATTGACTATCGATTATGGAGTTGTGATATCAACTTCATGACATTTTCATAGTAACTACCTCATTTTGACTCATCCTAAATAGATAACCCTTGCATTCCCTTCTAGATCTGATTTTATTTAAGAACCGATAGTCAATAACAATAATGGAGGTATTTAGTAAGATATTAGCTTCATGACACTTTCATGGCAACTGTGATTGAGTTCCCTTTGTTAGTTTGGTACACAAAGTTCAGGATTTTATTTGATATTAGAAGTCAGTTTCGTAGGCTTGGATTAAACTAGTATTGTGCAAACGATCGCAAGGATATACACAAGAATAATAAGATAACTTGTTATAAGAAAACATAACAGATCAAGACGTACAGCAGACATGGGATTGCACTTCTAATGGAACTTGAACATGGACTTCCCGTCAACACACAGATCGATTTTGTCCCCTGTCTAGCTGCCGCTGATAGAAATGTAACTTATATTCGATAACTATCTTGATTCATGTTTAAATTTGTAAGAACGGTTTTATATATAGACATGATATATGAGAAATGACTATGGTTCTTGTTCCTTTTTATCTGATTATTATTTTTGAGCAATGTTATTGCCTTTGGTGGTGAGGTTCTGATATGAGATAGCTTCACTTGCAAACCTAGCTGAGTGCAGTGAGATCGATCTTTATTTCTCAAATGACATAAATGGTTCAGGAAATTCAGTGCCATTTATTAGCATGCGGATTATTAGGTTGTCCACAATACAATACACTTTGGGCAATCTTTGACCCATTTGACATATTCCCCTTTTTTTAGCGTTTTTTTTACCCATTTGAACTGTCAGAGATAAGCATAATCCAATTCAACTCATTCACTTGTAAAAGGCATAATACCTTGGTGTTTCAGTTGGAGGCTTTTTGTGCCAATTTAGAACGAGGTAACAAAAGAAATTGTGCATCTCATATAAGTTTTTTAGAGAGAGGTTGAGTTCGCATATTTTAGAGGTCTTATTGGCTTATTATGTTTCAAAAACTATAAACTTTTGAAGTGTTTGGATTACTTACGGCTTATTGGTCCCTTGGCTTAAATTTGATGAAATAATTAAGCATTGCTAGATAAGCACATGGTAGGTGCTTATAAGCAATACGCTCTAAGCATAAGCAAAATTATGCAATCCCAAACACCCCCTTAGTCGTTATATGCTCAAGGCTGTTTAGTCTGAGGTCATACTAACCTATGAACCACGAAGGACTATGGAATACCTAAACAGGGATCTAACCAAAGATCTTCAGCTTAAACCTATTTGCACTTTGATACTCTTTCAGGTTGTTAACTATGTTGTGGAGCTGGATAATCCTTTGGACTTTTTGAGTAATGATGAAACTTTTTACCCTGGGCTGTCTCGAGGTAAGTTACAACAACCATAGCTATCATACCAGAATAGGTATGTTATGCAATAATGGGGTAAGTTGATAATATGAATAGTTTTATGTTCGTGTTTGCTCCTCCTTAAAGTTTTTAAGTTGGTGTTGTCGTCTATGTGCTAAAGGAAACTGATGTGCGAATTACTTATGCAAACACATGAGCATTTCATTGCTGTAAACTGTCTCTATATACAAATGCTTGTGTCTGTGTTGGTTTTAGCTATTAATAAACTATTTGAATATTGACTGTGTCTTAGCTGCCGATATAAGCTTAGCTACTGCCCGGGCTCGATTATATCTAGAAAAACTCTGAGAACCTTGTTCTCAGCTACCGGTTATGCCAGGAAGATATAATTTACTTGTTTCCACTAGTTGATTCACTATTTTGAAACTATCTTTTGTAATGGCTGATAATATTACTGCTTGCTACTGCTATGTATTAAGTTTGTGTGCTTTTGTTGCTCCTCTGTAGGTATCCTATCATGACAGGTTTTCCTGCTTCTAAGATCCACTTCAAGAACCTGGTTAACTATCGGTTTGGAAAAAAACATCTGGAAATGTAACATACTAGGAAACTTGTGTTATTTTACTTCTCTCAAAGCTCTAAAAACTACGTTATAAAAATGCTATTACAAGATATTGTAAAGTAATATTTGTTTCATAAACTAGCATTTGTTCACTAGTATAATGTAAGATTTTCAATACTATTTACACATTTCAAAAGTGTACAATTAGTAAGTTTCTTTTAGGAGTGAGTACATGTTTTACAAGTTACAAGTATAAGGGTTTTATTAAGATATACGTTGTAAATTGATGAAGTTTTCATTTAAGTTTACTCGAAAAGAATAAGGGTTTTATTAAGATATACGTTGTTTAACCGTGATATTCCTGTATTCCCTAGACACCCGAAAACATTTTTATTTTATTTTTCTGAAAAGGTAGGCGTACTCAAAACTACTGTATATAACAGTCTCACTTTCATCACTGACTGGACTTGAGCCTACAACATTTTTATTGGTGATATAAGAGTGCAAGGTTTAGGAGTGATGAATAATACGTTATTAGTCCGCCACCCAGCACCACCTCATCGCCTCTCAATAACACACCAACAACTAAAATTGGCTCCCAAAAAAACAATAACACTTTGTAGGTCCCACAAAATACCTCACCAAAATACCCACCCACTAAAAAAAAAAAAAAAAAAAAAAAACCAAATGCGATGAATGCCACCGTTCATTGCAGCCACTAATATATCAATTACACACGAATGGCATGATACTTGGTGCAATACAACACGTTGTTTGTCCGTTTTTGGTGCTCTTGGCGGACGAATACCACTCCACACTTAGCACTCTAACCATGTCACAGATACCACTAGATCAAAATTTCATTACCATTTGTGAGGAAATCAGTATATCAAAACAAGTCTACATTCATCTAGAAACTTAAAAGTTTTAGGGGTGTTTGGTGCGGTGGAATGGAAATGCAATGATTGTGATTGTAGATGTTTGGTTAAGGTTTATGACTTTCAAATGTTGGATTCAAACCTATTTATTAGCTATACTACATACCACCCATATGAGCTGACTTTAACATTTCTTTTATGATTTTTATTCCCACCAATTAAAATCCACCTCTTTGTAAATGTCATAAATGATTAATCAAACCCGATTATTTTCTAAAAAACCAATTAAAATCCACCTCTTTGTAAATGTCATAAATGATTAATCAAACCCGATTATTTTCTAAAAAAAAAAAATTTAAAATCAAAAAATAAATTTAGAGTCATAAACTATTCTTATTCTAACTCACTCTATATCAATACTCATTGTGGTTCCATGACTCAAACCAAACACACCCTTAACTTTTATATGCTACCACATTTTTATGGACACATGTGCAAATAATTATTTGATTTTAGGGTAAGTTACAAATTATGCCCCTGTGGTTGGTCATTTTCATTCTCAACCACTCCTAAACTTTAATTACAAAAATGTCATTGTTATTCACGTTTTGTAACAATTTATGTCATTTTCACTAACACTCGTTAGTCTTTTATGTTCTCGATGGTCAAAGGCGTGCAAATTGACTAATATACCCGTCTTCCTTCCTAGTTTGATTTTCATTTTACTAATATACCCTTGTGCGTTCGTTTGCAATAGTCAATGTGGTGTGTTGCCACATTGGCTGAATTTCAAGTTTTAATATATGCTCACTAGGGCAACAACCCGTTACCCAAAAAAAAAAAACATGAACAAAAACTTTTGTCATTAAAGTTTTAGAGTGGCGAAATGAAAAAATGACCAAATGAGCTTGAAGCTTCACATGTTGATCCATTGGCAACTTCTAAGGTTTTGAATTAAGAACACCATTTTCCTGCAACAACTCCATAGTATACTTCTTTTGAGATATGAAAATACCTTGCTCACTTCTTGACACTTCCAATCCCAAAAAAATAACTAAGAGGCCCTAAGTCTTTCATGTGAAAATGAGAGTTCAATTGAGACTTTAGAGCTTGAATCTCTTCTGCATGAGTTCTAGTAATCAAGAGATCATCAACATACACTAGAACTGCAGTAAAAGATGTTTCAGTCCTCTTGACAAACAAGGAGTAGTCTACCTTTGATTGAACATATCCAAAAGATACTAGAGCAGATGACAATTTGGCAAACCATTGTCTTGGTGCCTGCTTGAGCCCATATAAGGATTTCTTTAACTTGCAGACCTTAGTAGACTTAGGAACATCTTGAACAGACTCCCCCTTACCAGTTTAGCCTAAAGGTAGTTGCATATACACATCGTCAAGCAAGTCACCATGAAGGAATGCATTTGAGAGATCCATTTGGCACACGTCCCAATTCTTCATAGCAGCTACAGCAAGTAATGCTCTGACAGTAACCATTTTGGCCACTGGTGCAACGGTCTCCTCATGATCCACACCCTTCCTTTTCCTATTTCCATTTATTACTAGCCTTGCTTTCTTCCTGTCTTCAATACCATAAGATTTTAACTTGGTTTTAAAAATCCAATGACAAGCAATTGCTTTCTTGGAAGGTGGCAATTCTGTGACTTCCCAAGTATCATTCAACTCCAGAGCTCTCAATTCATCATTCATCGCCAAGCACCAGTCTTTGTCTTTACTGGCTTCTCTAAAGGAAGTAGGAGTAACTTGTGCTATTAATGGAGCAATAAAAACTTGAAACTGAGATTGTACATGAGTAACTGAGACTTTATTGGCTCTGGGAATAGTGGGAGTGACATAATCTTGTAGCCACTGAGGAGCTGTTGTAGTTCTGGATGACCTTCTAGGTGCATTCTCAGGAGGTGGTGGTACTGGTACATGTTCAGGAGTTTGTGTAGGTGTAATAGGATTTGGAATAGGTTCAGAATTCGGTGTGCTAGACTCATCAAGAACAGTTGTAGTTACATAATCATCATACCAATGAGTTGTTTGAGGTGTAGGTGAAGGAAGAGGTTGTAGCAGTTTAAGCATGTGTGGTTTGTAATAAGGGAAAATGTCTTCATAAAACTGCACATCTCTGGACACAAATCTGCTTTTGGTGAGAAGATTTTGTAACTTGTAACCTTTTTGATGTTGTATATAGCCTAAGAAAAGACATGGAACACCTCTTGAAGAGAGCTTATCAGCTGTTCTATCATGATTACTAGCCATGGCTAAACACCCAAACACTCTTAAAAGACTGTGCACTGGCTTTTTATTCAAAAAAACTTCATAAGGTGTCTTATGTTATAGAACTGATGAAGGTGTTCTATTTATGAGAAATGTAGCAGTTAGGACACAATCACCCCAGTATTCCAGTGGCAAATGAGAATGAAATCTTAGGGCTCTAGCTACTTCCAAAATATGTCTATGCTTCCTCTCCACTCTACCATTCTGTTGTGGCCTATCCACACATGAAGTTTGATGTTCTATCCCTTGATCAATGAAATAATTATAGAGCATTATCTCACCTAACTACTTTGACTTTCTTCTCAAACTGTGTTTGAGCAAACTTGCAGAAAGTATTCAAAACTTTGGGTGAGTCTGACTTTTGAACTAAGAGATAAGTCCAAGTTGCTCTACTACAATCATCCACAATGGTAAGAAATACCTGAAATTTCCATTGGTAGGAACTTTGTATGGACCCCATATGTCAATGTGTATCAAATTAAAACGCTCAACAGCATGTGACTCACTATATGAATATGGCACTTTTGTGAATTTTGCCATAGGACATGAAAGGCACACATCTGAATTAGAATTGATTTTTGACAGAGAATCACAAGGTACATGTTTGAGATTAGAATTTGAAAAATGACCTAATCTATGATGCCACAAAGTATATAAATTTGAAAATACACTTGCAGCATTCTTATTATGATTGACAGTATTTAAGAAAATTGAAAATAGACTACAATCTTCCATAGCTATTACCACCATAGATTGCAGCTTGGAGTGAATTTGATGAAGAGGGATATTAAGCAGATGATAGAGACTATGCCTTCTCTTACCTAGACCCAGAACCTTCCTTGTGGTCAAGTCTTGGATGACACAGAATTTTGGGTAAAAAGAGACAAAACAATTGTTATCTTCATCAACTTGGTCACAGATAGAAGACTAAAGTTAAAAGTGGGAACTACTAACACATCCTTCAACATAATTCCATTTTAAGCTTAACCTTCCCAATTTGAGAAATATGTGAAGTTTGACCATTTGGTAGAGTAATATGTGGTTTAAAATTAAGTATTTGTAGCTCAAACGGATCGGGACTTGAGGTGTCATATGGTGCATGGCACCGTGTCAATTATCCAACCATGAATAATAACTTTAGATCAAGACAAACAAGAGTACCGTGATATACCGCGACAAACTCATTGTCGCCTTCTTCATCGATGTCGATGAAATACTTCATATCGCCAGATAATTGAAATGAGACAAACTCTTCATAAGTTGCTCAAATTGCTTGGAGGTAAACATAATATGACCAGAAGTTTCAGCAGTTGCAACAATATTTCTTCTTGGCTCCTCCTTGTTTGACCATACTCTTACATTCATTTATAGTCTGATTCTGCTTATACTTGTAATGCCAAACTGGATAACCTATCTTCTCCCAACACTTGTCGGTTGGATGCCACTTATAACCACATATATTGCACTTCTCCTTATTCTCGCTTTTGTATACAAAGAAGCTTGACTCCATAGGAGAATCCAAAGTTCTACCAAACACCTCCTTTGAGATTCTTCCTGTTGAAGCAATGCCTGGCAGATTCTACATTGGGCAATGGTGAACTAAGTAACAATTGACTTCTTTGTCTTTGAATAGTGTTCATCAAGACCATTTAGAAACTGAAAAAGTCTTTGCTCTTCCTTCTGAGTATGAATAGCATTCAAGAAAGCAGTTATTTCAGCAGTAACAATAGTAATATTAGAAATCCTAGGCAACACATTCATGGAGTCCAATTCTTCCCAAACACACTTCATTTTTGTATAATACTCACTGATTGGTTGCCCAGCCTACACAATATCATAGGTTTCCCTATTCAATTTGTACTTTCTTGATCATTACTCAATGCAAACCTCTTTTCCAACTGACTCCAAATCTCATAAGGATTCCCAATGAACATAATTGACTCAGCAATAGACTCAGACACAGAAGACATTAACCAACTTATCACCATGTTATTACAAGTTTCCCACTATTCAGACAAAGGATCGAGGATCTAGGAATTGTACTCTTATGAACCCTAGTTTCCTCTTTGTTGACAAAGCAATTTCCACGACCTCCTCCAAGAACGATAATTCGAGCACCTACCAACTTTTCTTGAATGGAAAGTGATCCAGACCATATGAAGGATGCAAGAACAATGGATTTTGCACAAAACTGAGGTCAGCACCTCCTTGAACTGAATTACTACTAGAAGGACTCATTATTACAATCGCGGAAGCACTATTAACAACTTATAATCACACTTGAAATTGAATCAATATCACAGTAATCAATCAATTAGGTTGATCGAGAATCAAGAAATGATCTCAAGATTCGATCTAACTGATTGTACCAGAAATGAGACACGAATTTAGTGATTGAAATGAGATGAATCTTGTTATTCACGCTCTGATACCATGTGAACCGAAATAACAAGATGATGAACACATAGTGAAAACACACATTGAAAGAGAGAATTTGGGGAAAGTTTGTTAGATTGCTTGAATGAAAATGAAAGAGTGATACACATACTTAAAGAGAGGTTAAACAGACTTTCCTTCTCTAATTACAATTAAAACTAATTATGTACAAACTACAACCCTACACTTTACTATATGTACAAAACAAAACTTTGTTAACCCATTCCACTTCTATAACCATTGATTTTAAAACTAACCTAATATGGAAAAAGTGAAGAAAATCAAGAAAATAAATAATATGATCACACACACACAAGTTAAACGTTTTTATAGACTAGACGAGTACCCTTGCATAGCAACGAGATTTATAAGCGGCATTTAGTTATAGTGATATTTTGGTTAAGTGTTTTGTATAACGTTTTGTGTAACTATAGTTGTTTCGTTAGAAAATCGCGTTGTTATGCATGATTATTCGCCTAGTTTAATAGAAAAGAAGAATAAACTTGGTCTTGATAATTTTGTGGCTTGATAAAATTGTGGAATAGGCATCCCTATACAATATTTCAAAATTGAAACTACTCTGATGGAGTCTTTAAAGTTTGAAAGTGGTAGCATCGATGACATTAGGTTCAGGGAAAAGATTGAATGCAAGTTAATAAGAGTTAGTTTATTTTGGTAGGGATATATTGTTAAAGTTTTCAAGAGAAGAATGGTATAGAACAAAATTAGAAATTGAGAGATAAGAGTTTTTTTATAAAGTACATAAAGTGTTGGGCGACACCTTACTCAAAACTTAACGAAATAAGTAAATCCTCTCATTCGATTCTAATTCACCATAATTTCACATCAATCGATCTTAGTCATCATCTTTCTTCCAATAAATTTACCTTATTTATCTCCATTTTAGTTAAAATTGTTAATGTTCCAAGTGATTTAATACTATATATTAGGGCAAATGTATTCAAAAGGTGTCATACTTGCCAACATTTGCTTTTCTGGGTAGCGAACAAATTTTTTTGTTTTTGTGGCTACTTTTCTTTCAAATTCATCCTTTTTTTTGTATTTTGCGAAGTTTTTGAACAATTTTGCCCCTCTTAGCTAATAGAATTTTTTTTCCCGAATGGCACAAAGTACCCTAAAAAAGGATGAATTTAAAAGAAAAGTATCCAAAAAAGCAAAAAAAAAAATTCGCTACCCACAAAAGCAAATAGTGGCAAATATGATACCTTTTAAAAACATTTGCCCTGTATATTACTGTATAAGCTAATTGTTTTTAAAAATTATCCATGTTTATATTTGAATTTATTGGTTTTATGTTAAGTTTTAGCTAATTCATTTATTCTTCGACCTTAACATCAATCGATTGTTTCTTTTAAGCTTATGAGCTTATGATAGACACCAATAGGGATCAATTAAGATCCGTTAGATGATTACAAACGGTTGAGCAATCAAGAATGAAGAAATAGACTGCCAAAACCAATTTTGTATTATCAAAGTGTGAAATGTTACAAAGATAGTCGGAAGATTACAAGAGTTGAGAGAGAATTGTATTTCTAAAGCTGAAAGTGAAAGTAAAACAATACAAGTATTTAAAGTAGATTTTGGCGGGAAAGGTTGTTAGGAGCAGTTGAGGAGTAAGTCATGTGCACCTCTTGTGTCTAGTCTTTAGACTATGCACAAGCACCTCACATGCCATCAACATTCTAACACCTTGTCGCTTAAGTACTTATCAATCCATCCTCCTCAAATTGATCTTGTCCTCAAGATCAAACAACAAAGGAGGGGAACTTTCTTTGAATTTCTTCAATGGGTTCCCAAGTAGCATCTTCCTTTGACCCATTTGACCACTGAACAAGTCCAAAGACCACAGCTGTGTTGCCTCTCTTAGCCAACCTTCTTTCTAGTATAGCTATGGGTTCTCCTAACATAGTACCATCCACACCACAAACCGGTAAACTGCCACTTTGAGTTACCACACCTGTCCATTTCTTGAGTTGGGACACATGAAAAACATCATGGATTTGAGAAGAATCTGGTAGCTTCAACTTATAAGCAACCTGTCCAATCTTAGCTTGTACTTTGGGGACTGTTTATTCTGTTTGCTCTTCCTAATGGTGACGTGCCTGTGGGGCTGCAGTTTCAAATAGACCCAGTCATCCACTTCATATGCTCTGTCTGTCCTGTTTTTGTAAGCTTGGGACTTCATTCTATCTTGGGCCCTTTTTAAATGGAATTTAAGCAAATCAATTGCCACTTCTCTAGCTGTGAGAGTTTTGTCCACTGATTCCACCTTGCTCTCACCACCCACATATGGTACATGAACAGGTGGTGGTTGTCCATAGACTACTTCAAAAGGGGTAGTATGGATTGCAGAATGGTAATTAGTGTTGTACCACCATTCAGCCAATGATAACCATCTCATCCAATGTTTGGGTTGCTCCCCTGTCATACACCTCAAATAACACTCCAAGCATCTATTAACCACCTCAGTTTGGCCATCAGTTTGAGGATGGTATGATGTAGACATGTGCAGCTTAACTTGTAACAGCCTAAACAGTTCTTTCCAAAAGTTACTTAAAAATACTTTGTCCCTATCTGATATAATTGTGTTTGGTAACCCATGTAATTTGTAGATGTTGTCCAAAAAGACTTGTGCAACATCAATAGCAGTGAAAGGATGGGCAAGGGCCATAAAGTGTGCATACTTGCTCAACCTATCAACTACTACAAATATTACAGTCTTACCACGAGATTTAGGTAGGCTTCCACAAAATCCATTGAAATCTTTGGACCAAATAGTAGTGGCATAGGCAATGGTTGGAGAAGTCCGGATAAGCCACCAATTCGACTTATTTCTTTGACAAGTATCACATTCTCTCACCATTTGTTTGACATGTTTTCTTAACCTCTTCCAATAAAAGACACGCAAATTTTGCTAGTGGTAGTCTTAACTCCGAATGTCCTCCAATGACCCGGCATGAAAGTGATTGAGTAACTCGCTCTTATTTCTTGATCATTACCTACCTCTAACTTCCTTTTCTTCTTAACTCTTGATTAGACCATGTATAAGAACCTTTTACATTTTGACCATTCTTCAACTGTAATGACTGTTTAAGCTTTTCATCGAATCCCAACTAGTCACAATTTTGTGGTACAATTCAAGATTCATAGAAGATGTAACCAGCCGAACAATTCACTAGAATATCAAGTCTTGATAATGCATCCGCAGAACATTTTACACACCCTTTTGTAATCGAATCTCATAATCAAACCCCATTAACTTTGGTAGCCACTTCAACAGCAGAGTAGACATCCTTTGATCCAATAAGTATTTAAGACTAAAATGATCAATTTTAATCTTAAAATGTCTATCTAACAAGTATCCTCTCCACTTCTCCAAAGCATATACAATGGCCAGGAATTCTTTTTCATAAGTAGACATAAGCTGGTGTTTTTGTGAAAGTGTTTTGCTAAGAAAAGCTATAGGATGTCCTTCTTGTAACAACACAGCTCCTAATCCCACCCCTGATGCATCAGTTTCCAAGGTAAATTCTTTAGTGAAATCAGGTAACCTCAGCACTCGAGCAGTAACTATAGCATGTTTGAGCTTATCAAAAGCTGCTTGAGACTCATCAGACCATAAAAAACTATTCTTCTTGAGTAATTGGGTGAGTGGTCTACTAATGCTAGCATACCCTTGAATGAATCTTCTATAATAACCTGTAAGACCCAAAACCCTCTAAGTCGTTTCACATTGGTGGCACAGCCAACTAGCCATAGCTTTTATCTTCTCGGTCGAGCTACTCCCATAGCGTAAATAACATGACCCAAATACTCAACTCTATTAGTAGCAAACACACACTTACTTTGCTTAGCGATAATTTGTGATGCCTCATAGTTTCCAACACGCCTCCAAATGTAACAAGTGATCCTCCATATTTTGGCTATAAATGAGTATATCATCAAAGAACACAAGCACAAATTTCTCAAGTAAGAATGGAATACCTCATTCATGAGAGGCGAAAAGTAGAGGAGCATTAGTCATCCAAATGGCATAACCAGAATTCATAGTGACCTTCATGAGTTCTAAAAGTTGTTTTCTCCACATCTGTACCATGCATTCTTATTTGATGGTAACCAGACCTCAAATCCAGTTTTGTAAACAATTGTGCCCCATGTAATTCATCTATCAGCTCTTCAATTATGGGTATTCGAAATTTGTCTTTGATGGTTTATTTGTTCAGGTGTCTATAATCTACACACATCCTCCATGAATTGTCTTTCTTCTTAACCATAACAATTGGTGAAGAAAAAGGACTATTGCTCTTCTTTATCACACGACTCAAAAGCTCTTTTACCATACCTTCAATAGCATCTTTTCGTGTTGGAGGATGTCTATATGGTCTAATGTTCATTGGATGAGCACCTTCCACCAATGGAATTCGTGATCATGGGTTCTCTTAGGTGGTAATTCAAGAGGGACTTGAAATACATCCGCAAAGTTCTCCACAATCTTGTGAATGTGGTGTGGTTCCTTCTCCCGACCCTCCATTTGCATACAAGTAGGTGCGAGTTAGGATATACACAAAGAGCCATAGAATGTAGTTCGCTTGTCTTACAGCTTTGTCGTAAGCTTTGGTCTTCAACCAATCCATGTTAGACTTGTGAGTTCCTCCGAGCAAACCTTTTATTATTATACTTGAAAATCATCCTCAACTCTCCAAAATTCACCCTTATCTCTCCTAAGGTAGCCAACCATTGAATTCCAAGTACCATATCATAACCCCCCAAAGGTAATAGCATCACATCTGTAGTGAAAGGAGTAGTACCAAAATGCCATTTGAATCCTTTACATTCTGCATTAGTAACCAGTTTATTACCATCTGCAACTGTAACTGGTAATAGGCATGTATTTTGGTGACACAACCTATCTGCTTGGCCATATTTTTGTCCAAAAAATAATGTGTAGACCCACAATCAATCAAAATGTGTAGTGTATGTTTACCAACTGTACCAAGGACCCTCATGGTTTGAAAATTTGTGGTACCAGTGAGAGCATTGAGTGATATCAATGGCTGTGACTGCAAATCAATCAAATCCTCTTATCCCACAGTTTCATCTATCTCCAAAAATGACACCCCTTCATTTTCCAAATCAGGTACTAAAACCAAAGAGTAAAACTGACCACTACACTTATGTCCAGGAGTATATTTTTGATCACAGTAAAAACAAAGATTATTGGCTCTTTTTTTCGCATACTCTTTCTCGGGTCAACCTTCTATTGTTACTAGCAACCGAATTGTTTGGTTTAGCAATCAAGTGTTTGGTGTTGGCAACAAGGGTTTGTTAAGAGTACTAGTAGAAGCTTGACCAAATCTTGAATTATTTGGAACAAAAGTACTCTATTCTTCTTCTTAACCGCATTAAGAGTGGCTTGGAGGTTTGTCAAACAATAAGTATCGACCAATGTTTTGGCTTGAACATTCGACACTCATAGCCAATTCAGTTGGTAGCCCACCCAAAACAAACTCATTTCATGTACTTCACTTATCTCTACCCTACTCAAAAGATTATCAAATGCATCTTCATAATCTCTAGCAGTAGTTTCATACTTCAAATTCTTTAGTTCAGACATAGGATCATCATAAACACTACCAAATCTGTCCAAAATGGCCTGTTTATACACTACCCATTCTACAAATCCTCCATGAATCTTAAGAAACTGTGTATGCCATAACAAAGCTTTATCATAAAGATGAATAGAAACAAGATTTACCTTCTCAATTTCAGCCACTTGATCAATCAAGAACAGTTGTTCACATCTAAATAGCCAACCTCTTACATCTTCACCAGAGAATTTAGGGAAATCAATTTTAGCTACTCTTGTGTGTTGTAATGAACCACCTCTATTATAACCACCCATTTGGGTGTTTTGCAAACTCAACCCTGTAATTTCCCCAGACATTTGTTCCAATCTTGTATTCATAGCCTCCATAGCCCTACTCATCATTTGAGCTATATGATCTGCTATGTACCTTCTTGTTTCATCATCAAAACCATCAAGACCCAGAGTCAGTGTGATCTCACGAACCAGTTCTTGTAACCACCATTGTTAACTACTTCAAGATTCTCAACTAACATCACGTGTACTATTTCTTGAATATGATGTAGATCTTACTAATTATCACTCTACTTCTTCAATTGAACAATAACTAGTAACTGTAAACGTTTCTTGATTTACCGTAATTTTTATCGAAAAATAACAACCTCCACCAAAAGTGGACCGAAATGTGATTGTAATGGATGTAAATATGAATGAAGACAATATAGAGCCAAGAAAGAGCTCGATACCACTGATAGACACCAATAGGGATCAATTAAGATCCGTTAGAGGATTACAAATGGTCGAGCAATCAAGAATGAAGAAATAGACCGCCAAAACCAATTTTGTATTATCAAAGTGTGAAATGTTACAAAGATAGTCAAGATTACAAGAGTTGAGAGAATTGTATTTCTAAAGTCGAAAGTGAAAGTAAAACAATACAAGTATTTAAAGTAGATTTTAAGGGAAAGGTTGTTAGGAGCGGTTGAGAGTAAGTCATGTGCACCTCTTGTGTCTAGTCTTTAGACTATGCACAAGCACCTCACATGCCATCAACATTCTAACACCTTATCACTTAAGTACTTATCAGCTTACATGGTTTTGCCTTACGTTTCATAAGCCCAGTTTTCTCGCCTTATTGTGGCACCCATGGGCTTATTATATAAGCTTGTTATGACGTAATAAGCTTATATATAAGGCTATAAGCCCATAGGTTTAGAAATAAGCCGGGAAAATGAGCTTATGAAATATAAGGTGAAAGCAAATAAGCTCACAAGCTTAAGTTATGTTTTCTGAATTGTCGAGGTTTAATGCGATTAGTTGATGATTTGTTATCTTTGAGGTTTGTTAAAGTACCTTGTTGATTTTAGTTTTGCGTGCGATCATAGTTGTTAAACTTCTGCGAGTTAGAGGCTAGTCAAATATCGGATAAAACGAGTTGACTCGGTTGTCAACTCTCTGCATTTTGTATAATAATGTACACCAGGAATCAGTTGTTGATTGTTTGAGTTATCGAGGTTTGTGAGAATCAATTATTCTAGTTATTTCATCAATTCTGATGATATAAAAAACTGGTAAACGGGTGAGGTTAGCCTGGGTGGGCTAGTCTTTGACCCAAATGCCCGGGTCCGACCCTTTCTCTGGCCACCCTCAAATGTGTACCTAGCGAGGTTTGAACCCTATCCTCTTATGAGGACATCAGGGGTGACTTACCACCAGGCGATTAGGCCACTGTGATGATATAAAACATAGATTAATAACTTGGTAGAAGTAGCTTTAGTGCTATATGATTAAGCTGCGTTAAGCTGATTTACTGGTCTAGCTTTTGCTACATTGATCTTAATTTCTATGTTTGTAGCTTTATGTTAAGCTATTAATATCTGTTTTGCAAGTTGTTGAATTTGTGGTTTTGTTGTTTTTGAGATGGCTTGACTTTAGTTGGTTCATCAGTTGTAGTGCTATGAAGCTGTAAACTAATGATCTAATATTGGTTATTCATATGCATTCTGATCTGCACTGTAGTTTTCCGTTTTGTTGCGTATAGTGTATCTTTATGATTTTCCTTATGAATCCTTGTTTTATGATGCTGTTCTGTTATGAATTGACAGTGATATTGGCTAGTGTTTTGATATCAATGATTTTGGTTTTGATTTATAGGATATGGATAGGTACCAGAGGGTGGAAAAGCCACGCTGAGCAACCAATTCAAGAGAACGATATACGAATTACTAGCCAGGGCAGGATGCGTAACTATATCACATATGCCATGACTTTGCTTGAGATACTTTTAGATGATTATCCTTCTGCGCATGTTATGGTACAGGGTCTCTCAGCATATGGATTATCTGAACTGTTATGAAATCGACTTTGTCTTTCTGTATGTATGGTGAACTCAATAATCGTTCTGGAGGTTGGGATTGCTTATTGCGTTTTGATACACGGATAAGAAGCTTGAGGGTGTTGGGGACTGCTTAACAAACTGCTTATCTGATATTATGCAAGCAAATTAATTTGTTCTGAATAAGCAACTTGAAACTAATTATATACAACAGTTTATGTAACCATATTATCAACGCCAAACACCCCTTAGTCTATTGGGCAGAACTTATATGTGCTCAATTGGAATTTTAGGAATAGAATATTACCTGTTTGTAGTTGTCAGTCTAGCACTTTAGCATATTTATCTTTTAATGTTTGAGGTGATTTGGCTTGTATTGCTTCTCACTTTTTACTTACTTATCTGGTTTCTAGGAAAAAGGCTCATCGGAGATCATGTTTAAAGCAATGGGTAGAGATATCAACAAGACCATTACCATAGTGGAACTGATAAAGGTTGTCCATGTTTCTTTGTTATGTATGTATCGATTTTCCACCGCTTATTGGTACTTCTACTGACAAGTGTTATGGTACTTTCTGTATTGCAGAGGAGAATTGTTGGTCTTCATCAAATTTTTTTGAGTTCCGTAAGATCATTTTTTGAGTTCATATTTTGTAAAGAATCTGATCTTATTTTAAGTTATATGACTCTTTCTCTTTACTTGATTTTGCTGGTGCCGCAGTCTTGAAATGACAAGGAATGTCTCATTGATTAGTACCATTAATGCACAAATTTACGTGATGTCGGTATAGCACAAATTAATTTCTTATAACTTTTTCTTTTGCCAAATTATATTTCCACGATCTTATAGTTATGATATTGCTAAATAAAGTTATAATTTTGCGTCACGTTAACATTTCTTTCTTAACTAAAAAAATATATCTTTTATCATAATTCAACTATAACACCACATTTTTGCCACACTTTTATTTTAAAACTTATAAATTACAATTTAAACCCTTTAACTAATTTTTCATTCATAACATCACCTCATAAATAATAATTCATTCATTAAAGTCTATTACAAATAAAACATACGAAAATAAAAACATACAAAAATTTTAAAACAGCGGAAATTTAAAATAAACAAAAATTAAAACATATGAATTACAAATATTTATTCATCTTCTTCGGAATCTTGTTGTTTATGATGAAGATGTTTTTGCCAAATTCCATAATGTCTAGTTGGAGACTAGTATGCGTTTCTCTGTTACGTATTTCTTTTGCATTTCGCGATGGACATCACATCTGTCGACCCACCTTTTTTGTGTCATACGTGGTGTCGGATCCACCGACATTTCGCTATACTCACGTAGTGCAAACTTTTGATCTTTTAAAATCATGTTATGCAAAATAATGCAAGAATACATGATTCTACGTATCCTTGTAACTTCCATTTGACATGCAGGTTGCTGTATTATACCCCAACGTCCTTGGAGCACACCAAAAGTACGTTCGACATCCTTTCGTGCACTTTCTTGTTTCCTTTTAAAATAACCATGTTTATCGTCAAGTGCAACCGTGAATGATTTAACAAAATTTGCCCATTATGGGTAAATTCCGTCAGCTAAGTAATATCCCTTTTCATACATGGTTACATTTACCATATATGGTGCTTTCTGAGGCGGCGTCATCAAGAATGTCGTCGAATAACGGAGAGTTATCTAAAACATTAATATAATTATTCGCCCGCGCCACCCCAAAAATGCATGCCAAATCTATAAATCTTGAAAATCAACAGCTTCAAGCATTATTGTTGGGTGTCTTTTGTCACCCCTACCATATTGCCTTTGCCAACCCGTTGATAATTTCTCCACTCCGAGTGCATGCAGTTAATGCTACCAAGCATTCCCGGAAAACCATGCCACTGCTCATTTCTTTCATAAATATTTTGAATGTCGGCATATGTTGGTTTTCCTAAATACTCCGACATATGTTGGTTTTATTAAATACTTTGGCATAAACAATTCAATAACGCACTTGTTAAAATTATCAAGACAATCATGTGAAGTATGTTCACCCATTTGCAAATATTCATCAAATGCATCGGTGCGGTATCGTATGCCAATTGACGTATGGTCATTGTACACTTCATAATAACACTTATACTCATTCGACCCGTATAATCGGGTGTTGGCTAAAGAATTCAAAATGACTTGGAATAGAATCGGAAGTATAAGATTCAATACCTTTGACTATTTCTAAAAATAGTTTCCGCTCATCGATATCTTCTTGAAAATTCGGTGCGGATACTTACAACTGGATTGAAATAGTCGTTCATCAAACGTTCTTGACAACCTCACGTTCACGGTAGATCGGGTTCGGGTCAAGCGAGTCAAGCGCCTTTTGTTCCAATTGTTTGCGATATTCGTACGCGCCCATCATAAAGTATAAGTCGGTTCGTTATCTACATCGAACTAGTTCTTAGGTTCTTCGTCACTTTGATTCGGATCCATTGTGAATGAACTATTTTATTTATTTAAAGAGGAAGTATATAAATTTGAGTTTGAGTTGTGGAAGTGTGAAAAAAGTTGTGTGTTAATTGGATATTTATAGAGGAGAAAAAAAGTTTTGATTTTTTTTCTTACACAAATGACCGTTACATAACGTATAAGGACCAACAGTGTAATTTTTTTTGAATATCAAACTGTACATAGGCGTTTAAGGACCAAATGTGTATTTTTTATTTATTTATGCCCCTTAACGCTTCGTTGTCATGGCAACGCAGCTCCCTAACTCGCTCCTTAATGCAACCTTGTGGTGTGGTAACTCGTCCTTAACGCATGTGAAGTTACCCCATAACTCACCTCCATGGTTACTACACCGAGTGCTCTAATGACAAATAATTATACTTGCGAACTTGTTTTTTTGTGTGACACTTGATACAACACTTGCGAGTTCAATTTTTAGTCATTGCGAGAATTTTTTTTATAAGTTATAAACAAAAAATAAATAAAAATTTGAGGATAAAACAATATTTTAACTATTAATTTAGTAGTGTGTTATTACTATTTTAATTAAGAGTATTTTAAAAACTTGTCGTTTAAACCGAATTAATTACAATAAGTAAAACTTTTATTTGAACTTGTTTTGTAAAAGGTATATTATAAGCAATTAAAATTACTTAAATTTTAATCATTTTAAGTTTAAAACAAACATAAATATGAATTCATAAGTAATAAAGATGTACTCTAATGTTAAAATACTTTTCAAAAAGCTTTTTATCTTTTATATAAAAACATTATTACTCTACCTTTTACGAATTAATATGATAGAGAACTGTTTAAATGAAAGTTTCATGTCTTGAAAGACTAAATAAAAAAAAATTATCACTCCGGTGAAAAAATAAAAATAAAAATACAAAAATAAAAGAAAATAAAAAAGCTTCAAAAGCGGTTTTGAGTAGGGCTGGACCGAAAACTGAACTGAACCGAATCGAAAAACCGAGCCAAACCGGACTGGCTGAAACCGAACCGACCATATTCGGTTCGGTTTTCGATTTCCTTCCAGGCCGGTTTGCTTCGGTTCTAGCCAAAACCGAGAAAAACACGCCTAAACAATATAAACCAAACCGAACTGACACAAAACTGAACCAAACTGGGTCACTTCAGATCGATTCTCGATTCTTGTTTTCTACAAAATCTATTTTCGGTTCGGTTCCGTTTTGGACGGTCGGTTTTGGTCTGATGCTCGGCCCTAGTTTTGAGTTAAAAAAAAAAAAAAATAAAAAAAACTTTCATTATATCTTAAATTGAAGATATCCTTGTATTATTTATTAATAATTCTAAGAAAAGTGATCCTTCTCTATAATCCATTACATAAACTAGACGATTACTCGTTAAATTGTATCGAATTTTTTATGTATCTATTCGCGTGGAGTAAGTGAAAATGAAAAAAAATGGTACTTTAAATTATAATTAAATATTTATATATTTTATATATTTCATTATCTTTTATAAGTAGAGGCATTTTAAGTTCACAATATTACTCATTTTTAAATTTTATAAGTTTTAAATAAATGTGTTTTCTCTTTATATGTATTATAGATATATAAAGTTGGATTGAATCGGGTCTTCGTTTCACAAAATCGAACTTCCACTCGACCCTATGATGCATCGAGTTGTCGGTTTGATCATGTTGTTTCCATTTCGATTTATATCAAGTCACATTGAGTTGCTTTATTTTTTTTTCGGTACAAGGGGCGAAAAAATCGCATCAGTCATGAATGATGTTTTAAAAACAATATATATTAAGGATAAAGTAAGTTTTAAACATATATGTAGGTAGGGTATGTTTGGTAAAATTTGAGTAGAAAGTGAAGTTTGAAGTTAGGGTTGGGTTAGGGTTAGGGCTGAGACTAATACTATAAGCCGAAACTAAATTTTTTATTTTCATAAACTTGTTTGCAAATTAGTTTAAGTTAAGGCTTATTATTGTAAAATTATTAAAAAGTACATATAATTAAATTAACATATGTATATATTAAATATTTTGTGGGTAATTAAGTAATTTGGTATCAACAGAGCTTATATTTGAGGCTTATAAAACTTTAGCCGCATTTTGAGGCTAGAGCTTATAACTTTGGATTTTAGGCTAGAGCTTATAATTTCAAAACCTCTATAAGTCTACGCCAAATAAGGCTTATAGATGACTTTTGAAATTTAAGTCTCATAAGCCTCTATAAACCCCTAGCCAAACACAACCAGTATTACTCACAAAGGTTTTACACATTCTTAAGGATAAACCCACATAAAAGAAGAAACTCGATTTCACCTAGTTCAAATTGAACTAGAAAGAACGAGAATGAAGTGTTTGGGTCCATGGTAAAAACTTAAAGTCGACATGGTGATTAGACAAGAGCGACACGCTTTTATCAAAAATTAAGATCAAAATAACTACAAAGACCAAGACTCAAGTGTTTGTGGGAGAAAGACTTAAAGTTGACTTGGTGAGTTGGTATAGTACCATTAAAGCACAACGTCCACAAATTAATTTTTGTACCATTTTCACATTTAACTAACAAATATCCGCAATTAAAAAAGCTTTTGATAACTTTTTTTTTCTAAATTATATTTGGGTTAATTCTATGAATTAGCTATATACTTTCAAAATTTCTAATGTTAAGTGAATTTTTAAAATATTATTATCACCATAAAACTTTGATGTTACCTTCTATTATATGTCATATAACCGTTTCACCAAACACAACTTATCATATTATTTAGTCTATATTTTTTAGGGTATTGATATGTACGGGAGATTTTACTTGTCACACGAAACTTAAAGTGTTATGACTATTATACCTCACACTTATTTTTCCTCTTCTTCTCTTTCTATTGGTTGAAGTTTCTAGGGTGTCTCATTGTTTTGGTGGCCTTGTGCCATACTATAAAAGAGGCCCCTTGTCGCTCATATATTTACATACCGCAAAAGTTTCATTATATTGCAAAAAGTTGTTATGGGTATACGAGTTTTATAAAATACATTAAGTTAGAGGATTAAGTAGATCATTCGATAAAATTTATATACAAACAATTTTACATGCAAATTAGCGAGTTTTATAGAAATCTGCTCATTTCAATTGAGATATGTGTGATTGTGTTCTAAGTTTTGGTATATTAAGTTGAATTATAGATCATTACTTCAGATAAAATTTATATACAAACAATTCTAGGCTCCAAAGTTTGATAACTAAACTATATAGATAAACAAAAAGTCATATTCGAATAACAAAATTATAATACCTCAAAATAAATGTTAAGATGGATTAATCAATTACTCTTTTACAACACAAAGAAAAAGGACAAATATGAAATGTTTTATAATTCACAATTCGTATAAACAATGTTAAATAGTTGCCTTAAGTTAAACTTTTGCTCATTAAGTACTAGTTTGGACTCTGCTATAACAGTATATTATAACATTATAATTATAATGTATGTATGAGTTTAATGCATGTATAGCTATTTACGAAAATTGGAGGCCCTTTAAAATGATGGGCCCTGTGCCGACGCACCGGTTGCACACCCCATTAGCCGGCACTTTCCTTAAAACTCCGATCCCTAAAATCCGCTGATACTTTTTTTATCCCCCTTCCATCTACGACGATAATGTTTCGATTAAGCATCGAACGATTCTAATACACTGTCCAATAATTTCAATTTACGGTTGGAGACACAATTTCCATCCACCGTTGGCACACAGTTATGAAAGTAAGTCAGCGGTGGGATATCGACTTTTTTACGACGATATCGAGACTATGTATCATGAAAGGGATGATGATGAGATAAACTTGTTGACTTCCTATGTAAAAAACGTAAACAGTGCTACCAAATAATTTGTTTTGAAAAAAATAAAAAATGAACAAACATGTCATAAATTTAAAGAAAAACACAAGCTGGATGATATCTGTAACTTTTTATAACTCATAATGAAGAGAAGGTTTTGGAAAGAAGGAGGGAGTGTTGCCTTTAGCTCAATGAACAAGGCTTTGTCATCAATAAAATAATAACTTGGGCCGTTAAAAAAAAGAAAAAAAATAAACAAACGGAAAAAATGGAAGATAAACTAACAGTCAAGTGAAGAAAAAAATGGTAGAAAGGTGTGAGGGCAAAAATGTCTTGACATATTAATATTCCGTGTGCCAAGTAAAGGTTCCGTGTACGTATCATTTCCCTTTTTTTTTTATTCCCACACAAACATAACTAAAACACACCCTCACCAACCGGCCCACCACGACCTCCGACCACCGTCACCGTAATCTCACAACCAAACACCATCCTCACCACCTTTAGACAAAAAACTAACCTTTAGATAACAAACCCCTTAAATCAACAACCTTTTGGTGGGATATTCGAATCTGAAATTAATCAGATAATCAGTTGCTGTTGCTGCCTGCTACTCTTCTTGTATTATTCTCACACAAACACTATAGAGTATAGATACACACACATACACCGTCCTTTTCACCACCAGAATCAAATCTGCTTGTTTTCACCACCAGCACCACCACCAGAATCAGTTGAGCATGACCAAATTAAGGCGAGCAGTAGCAGTTTCCGACGAGCAGCAATAGATTCCTATTGATTGCTTTAAGATTGATAAAGATTAATTGTTTTAAGTTTCTTGATTTTTAAATCTTGTTGCTAAAAAAGAAAGAGTGTTCACGATTCATTTAGATTAAAGAAGGGTGTTTGTGGATTGATTGTGTATTGCATTTTCTTGTTGTGAATTAAAACAAGAAGGGTGTTTGTAGTTTTGATTGTGATAAGGATGAAAGAATCAAATAAATGTTGGGTGAGCCATTGGTTTTGATTGTGTTCCCGCATCTTAACAAGTCTGAATTTTGTTTATTTTGAGTTCGTGTGGTGGTCAAAAGTCCAATTTAATGAACAAATTATATTTTATTTATTGTTTTCTTCTTAAAGACGCTCGGTGGTCAAGTTCAAAACCGACTTTGAGGTGGCGAAATCTTGGGGGGTGATTGGATATAATGGTAGGGAGGTTATATATGAATGAAGATGAAGATGTTGAGTATGGGGTATTTTGGCATTTCATTCTTCTAAATATGTATGTAATGGTCAAGGAGTTTTAATAAAAATGATTTTTATTAACTTTATTAAAGTCTGGTACGATGGTAAGCGTTCATGGGTTCTGAATTCTGAAGATAAACTATATGGGTAACATTAAAACACATTCAACAAGTTTGATAGGTGATAATAATATTTTGAAAGTTCGTTACCTAACATTGGAAATTTTGAAAGTTCATAGCCAATTAGTAGAATTAATCCATTATATTTCCACCATCTTATATTTATGAATATTCTTAAATCTCTTCTGATATCTTCCACTAATCCTCCTCCTACATACTGATAATATTATATAGAGAAAGACAAAGGCCTAAAGGAAGGTCCTCGATAGAGGCTATTCACCTTTCATAAGTCTCTTGGAGAAGTATAGAAAGGCAAAGAGACTTGCATATGGCTTTCCTCGATCTAGAAAAGGCCTATGATAGGGTTCACGCGAGTTGATTGGAGAACTCGATTCATAAAGGAACCCCAAAGAGATACCTAAAGGTCATTAAGGATATGTACGAGGGAGCGAAAACTGCGTCACGGTCCACGTGGGGATCGCGAAATTTTCCGGTGGAAGTGGGACTTCACCAGGGATCGGCCATTAGTCCTTACCTCTTCGCTTGATTCTTGATGAGCTATCACGAGGATTCAAGAGTGCATCCCTGGAGCATGATATTCGTAGATGATATTGTGTTGGTGGCGGAATCGTGGAATGGCTAAACAACATACTTGAGCACGAGAGGAGGCCCTGAAGCCAATGGCCGGGTAAGCAAAGAAGAACGAATCCATGAGATGTGACTTGGTGGGATCGAGATCAGCCACAACAAAGAGATGGAAGTTCGTATTAGTGACCAAATCCTTAATCCAAAAGAGTCTTTTAGATATCTAGGTTCAGTGATACACAAGACGGTAGAATGAGCGATGACTTAACCTACCGTATTAAAAGAGGTTGGGAGAAATGGAGGGCGGCGTCAGGAGTACCATATGACAAGAAAGTCCCCCTTAATCTGAAGGGAAAATTTTATAGGGTCGAAATGGCGTCAAGAGTACTATGTGACAAGAAAGTCCCCCTTAAAAGCGGGATTGGGTATGTTGTTGTTGTTGTGGTAAGTGTACTTCTAAAAAAAGGATTAATCTTACTAAAAAATGATAGTCATCGTACTTTCTTGTTCTTACTTTTTTAGAATGACGCTTTTACCTTTAAATAATTAGTTTATAACTTCTCTAATGTTTGTAATAATAAACTCGTGTGAGGGTAATATGATAAACTTGACAAAAATTCTCTATCTATTTTTAAAAGTGGACTTGAAAAAGTAATGTGGACAATAAATTTGAGATGGATAGATTACTAATTGATTAGACAACACAAGTTAAACTTTTTAAAACACTCTAAATGAAAAGCCAAAACACAACTTCACTTAATATAAATACCCCAAAATTTAACCAGTACACAATTTTTAGGGCTTAAAACTCAAAACTTAACAAAAATTCAAAGCTAAAATCTCACAACAATTCTCCACTTACAATCTATCTATCCTCTAATTAAAATTTACTAACAACACATGAGCCCATAACATTTTATATTGAGGATATAACCATGTCACATATCAAACTTTAATTACTGTTTGTAAGGAAATCAATATTTCAAAACAAGTCTACATTAATCTAGAAACAAGTTTTAGGGTGTGTTTGGTATCGGGGAATGGAAATTGAGGAACGACAATGATTATGATTGTAGATGTTCGGTTGAGGTTATGACATTGGATTCAAACCTCTTTATTAGCTACACTCCGGTTCACCCATGTCAGGTGACTTTAACATTTCTTTTATGATTTTTATTCTTAATAATTAAAACCAAAAAATAAATTTGAAATCATAATCTCATTCATGTTCCACTTCACTCCTAAACCAATACTCATTCTGATTCCATGACTCAAACCAAACACACCCTTAATTTTTATACGCAAGCACATTTTTGAAGGACTCATATGCAAATAATTATTTGATTTAACAAAAACTAAACTAATCTTGAAAAGAAAAGCAAGACAAATAAATAATGTGATCACACAAATACAATATAGACAATGGAAAGTGATTCGCACACTCAAAAATTATTAAGACACTTTACTGTATGAAATATGCAATAGAGAGTTGTATTTTAAATATAATTCGGCCAAAAACCAAAACACATCTTTCATAGTTGTCAGGATCCCGATCTTGATCTTATGATCTTACGATTTTACGATACTGCAAAGCAAAAACGATCCGGATCCTACATAGGATCTTTGCAAGCTTAAGATCTTATAGGATCCCGATCTTAACCATACGATCTTCAGATCTAATCCGATCCAATCTTACTTTTATCCGATTACAAACTCAAAAACTACAAATTTATGAGTTCATAAACTTTTGTAAAATTCAAAAACATCATGTTAATCTTTTAAACATTTCATAATCATAATTTAGGACAACATTACTATGAAGCATTCATAGTATTTTGTGTTTATAATGTATAATAATTTGTAGATTTGTATGATATTACAAAATATAAAAAATAACATCGAGTAGATCTTAAAATTCCGATCCAATCTTACGATAACGATCGAAAAAAAAAAAAGGTAAGATCCGACCTTGAAAACCTTTCACTTCACTCAACATAATACAAATCGTTTAATAAAAGGCCTACAACGACGAAATAAATTCCTTAAGCGTAATATCTTAGTTATATTAAAAAACTTAAATATATTATATATAAAAAATTTATTTAAAAGCGATCGTAATATTATACAATTGTGAAAAAAAAATGTGTCCGTTAGTGCCCATTTAAGCTTTCAATGAGCTATATATGCCGATTTCAAAAAAAAAATGAGGTTAAATATGCCCAAATCTTTTAAAAATTTGCCCATTTAACTCTATTTCTGCTTTTGAGCACATTTTGCCACCTCTAAATACCAAAAAAACATAACAAAAAATGGAAAGCCAAAATCTCATAGCAATCCTCCAATTAAAACAATCGGTAATTTTCCATCTATCGATCTTAATTATCATCTTAATACTATATGTTAGCACTTACTTAATTTATTCTTCGACCTTAACATCGATTGTTTGTTTTAAGCTTATGTAATTTCGCCTTATGTTTCATAACCCAAGTTTTCTCTCCTTATTTTCGCCCATGGGTGATCGATGCCAAACCGTCAAGTTTTATCACACAAGCTAACCACTTGTGAATGGTTAACCGTAATAAACTTCAAGCATTTCGAACCAATGCAATGAAGTTTAGGAGAGTTTAGTGTTTCCCAGTCGTTAAGTCCCAACGAGTGTGCCTTTGAATCACCAAGCGAATATGGATCGGGTGATATTGAGCGGGAAAAGGTTATGATTATGAATAATTATACCTAAAGAAAGTTTGTAAATTACTGAGGGCTTAAATGCAAATTAAAGAAAATTAAAAGATAAATTATATTAAATAAACGCTATCACTATTTTTAAAATCGATTTTCTTGATTTATAAAACAAAATAACTTAAATAAACTATTTTAATTAAAGCGTAAACCTAAATTACCTAAAAAGTGACCTAGAATGAAAGCGTTATATGTAAAAATTACGAGTGCAAGTAAAACGTAAAATTTGTGAAATAAAAGTCCTACGAGTGTAAAAACAATTTTCTTACTTACTATATGACAAAAGAAAATTTTAGAAAAAAGATTTATATTTTTTTGACTTTTATATTTTTTATTATGAATTAAATACTATTTTAGACTAATTAAATGATTAAAAATACTAAAACTATTCAGAAAATTCTGAAACTTTTTTATAAAATACTTTATATCAATACAAGGCTAGGAAAAATACAAAACATGTAAAAGCTTCTACAAATAAGCTGCTAAAAGTCGAATAAGCTAATAAGCTATAACCTAACAAACTACCTTATATATTTAATCATGCAAACTAAAACCAAGAAAGACCCAAGGGCGCAATGGCATACAGGTACACCTATATCACTCTCAAAGGTTGGGAGGTCTCGGGGTTCGAGCCACGCCTCCCACCCTTTTGCTCTTTTTATTTTTTATTTTTGGAAATTTTCTTTTTGTGGCGAAGTTAAGATCAAAATAAAGAACTTTTGTAAACTCAACTTTCCAAAACCTTTCAATAAGTTGTTTGAGCGACTTATTGACCCCAGATTGGATGAAAGATCAAATACCCTTTTTAAACTTGAGATCACAATAAGCAGCTCACCAAACTTCCTAATGACAGATTATAGGCATGTAATAAGCACTGGGATGAAAAGTTTAGGTATGGAACAATAAGCTAAAACACTTCATGGAGGATAAAAATAAGCTAGAGCACCAGGGATAAGCTCAAAAAGGAACACTAATCAGTCTTTGGGAATCCTAAGCTAGTGTGAGATCATAATCCTACAAATGACCAATTAAGCAGTACATCCTACAATAAGCACTGATTAAGCAATAACAATGATCTAATATACTCTATTGATACTGTTTAGCACTAAAAAAACTAAATAAGCTAAATGAGACTTATATAAGCACTTAAGAAAAAGAACTTAGCTACTGTGGAAGTTGCTGTAAAACAGGCACTAAGGGACCTGTTTGGAGCTCCTTCTGACTAAGCTAGAGAATGAAACACCCTCTGAGCTTCTTGGAACATGAAGTCAACCCAGCTGTCTCACTT
This sequence comes from Chrysanthemum lavandulifolium, assembly GCA_022545495.1. Taxonomy (NCBI): domain Eukaryota; kingdom Viridiplantae; phylum Streptophyta; class Magnoliopsida; order Asterales; family Asteraceae; genus Chrysanthemum; species Chrysanthemum lavandulifolium. Next base: position 31,707,324 of record CM040244.1, on the reverse strand, counting down.
TTGCCCCACTATCTAGTGTATGAAATTCTGCAATAAGCTTGTGGGCAGCTTATGAACAGCAGTGCAGACTGTTGTGTTGGTGTCTGCTGTAGCTTATTTTTAAGCCAAAAGAAGAGCTTCCCAAGCAATTAACAAACTGAAACCATAAAGTTAGCATGATAGGCTTCCTAAAAAGACCAAATAGAGATTAACTTATACCCTTCAACAGCTTATAAATAAGCTAGGGAAAGTATGCTTTGGGCTGCTGAGCTTTGTGAATGTAGAAGGACAGAAAGACCAAGAAAAATTTTTATCCAAACTTTTGCGAAGACAGTTGAGGCAATTTCATCCATCACAAACTAAGTACAATTTGAGAGTACTTTGACCCTTACAGTCAAGGTGGGTAGAAATGGTTTATGACCCAAAACTAAGTGCATACCAAACACTCCTTCAAAGTGACTACCAACAATTTTTCATGAAGGCGAGATGAGTTTAGGCTAAAGCGAATTGATGTAAAATTTTAACATCAAACCGAACTTGTAAACACGGTGAATCCAGGATGTAACCAAAAACCACTTTGACTTCTGAATTTGACTTTTGGTGACTTATGTTGACTTTTTGTAAAAACTCAAGTTTAAGATTTATCCGAGAACTAATAAACTCACAGAAGCTTAAGCAAGCTTTTGTGAGTTTTAAACAACAACTTTAGTAGCAAATGACTGATTTAGAGCTAGGTTAACCAAATCTCAAATTACAATGGACTTTAAAGTAAAATTGAGCTGCATTGATTATCTCGAAAAATACAATATTGAAATTAAAGTTACACTAATAAAACAATAAAATCACAAGAATTAAAAGCGGGTCTAAGCTTAGGATTACAATTGAGAAAACTAATTAAGACAATAAAATGAAAAAGACATACAAGAAAACTAAAACCAAAAACTACTACTCTTCTCTCTCTCTTCTTCCTCCTTTGTTATAGCAAAAGTTCTTTCCACTTGCCTCTGAGCTTTTCCCACCTTTAATCTTGGCCCTTGGATCACTTGAGACAATATTGGCCATTGATGAGTTTTAGCGGAAATGTGATATTGCAATGGGACGAGTTTGAGTCTGGGGGGAAAGCATTAAATGTTTTTTGTTGTTTGGTTGTTGAGGTGGAGGGAACATGGTGAGTGGGGGAAGAGCTGGAAGGATGGAAGGTTGAGGTGAGGGTCTGAAGAGTTGCAGACAGGCAGGTGGGAGAAGAAGAAAATGGAGGGAAAAGGGGGTGTATGTTTGACCATGTTTGGCCGGGTATATAATAGGACACGGGGTCACAAAAGGGGTCGAAAGGGTTTGGCGGTCGCGAGTCGAGGAAGGGTTCAAGGCTTGTATTAAATAACAAGGACCAATCTTGCAATTTCACAAAAACCAAGGACCAAATCTGCTAATTTTGCAAAGTTGTTTCAAGGGTCACTTTTGCCAAGTTTCAATATTACAAGGACCATAAAGATCTTTTAAAATTCCAAGGACTATTTTGCCAATTTTGAAACTTGAATCACCAAACTTGTAATTTCTCAAAACTTTGACATTTTTCACCAAAGGACTAATTATGACAACTTATGATTTTAAAAGGACCTTTGGTGACTTTTCTTTTAAAATAAATGCCTAGGGACTAAATTTGACAAGTTTTGAAAGTTGAGGATGAAGCGCCAATTATGCAAACTTAGCTCGTTTTCATCGATTTTAAACATTTTGCATCGAAACATATAAAATACACTTTTGGGATATTTTCGGTATTTTGATGTATTTACGGCGTTTTAAATGTTTTGCGTTCAGATTGACCAAAATGATGAGTATTTACACACTCATCAATGGGCTTATATAATAATGCTTATTATGACATCGTAATAAGCCTCTATAAGTCTATAAGCCCATAGGTTTCAAATAAGCAAAACGAGCTTATGAAATCTAAGGCGAAATCAAATTAGCTCACAACCTTAAACAAACACCTCAAAATATTTTGTTTATTGCAATATGTTTATGTTATCAAGTTTTATTTTCTGAATTGTTGAGGCTTGTTAAGTACCTTGTTGATTTTAGTTGTTAAACTTGTATGAGTAGAATATCAGATAAAACGAGGTGACTCGGTTGTCAAGTCGCATTTTGATATATAATGGGATGAATTATTATAGTTATTTCATCAGTTGTGATGATATAGAAAAGGGCAAATTGTCTAAAAAGGCATCGAAGTTGCCACATTTTCCTTTTCTGGGCATCGAATTTTTTTCTATTGTAGCCTAAACTTGCCTAATTTTCCTTTTGTAACACAAAATCACACTTAAAACGGGTTTAGTGGGGTTAATTACACTATAAGTGTGATTTTGTGTCCAAAAGGAAAATTAAGCAAGTTTAGTGCTCTATACATCATCTATTGGGTGAGTTACTACTTACTACTTTGAACAAGTAGGGTTGGATCGGTTGGAAAACCCTTGCCTCTCAACCGAGAGGTCGGGGTTCGATCCTCACTCCTACAAAGGCGGAGGTCCTTTCTACCTTTGGTAGGCCCGAAGCGACCTCTACCTTAGGTAGGGGTAAGGCATCTACATCTTAACCTCCCAAACACCGGAAGCGATGTTGGGTACCCATAACCCGTGGAAGAAGGCATTGGGAGTTACTTTTTTACTACTTACTACTTTGGCTGCCTGCACACCTTTAATATATCACATTTGTATATTAATTGAAATGAATCAAGTTGTAGTGGCCATCGATGTACTTGGCGGTGGCCGTGCTCGTTGGGGTTAGTTAGTATGAAACAATCTTTTGATATGGACCCTTGTGATGCTCTTAAAACCTTGTGTAAATGTTACATTACAATAAGTAGTATTTTAAACAACATATTGCTAAAATGAGCGATTTTGAACAAATTGGGTAAATCTTTTATCCTTGCTTTTTATTTCAAAGTCACTCGCTTAAAATTTGTAATGCTTTCCTTAAAAAAAATTCACGTTTGATGATATTTAAAAGCGAAAAGACGGGTTTGTTTGTTCTAAGGGTCAACATTTCATTGCTAAGAATCTTCTTATGTTGCATGGTCAAAATCAAAAATCATTATTGTTTCTCGTACTTATGTTGGGAGATAGTATTCTAGGCCACTTTTTGGTTTCAAATTTAGTAAGCAGGGAGTCTTCTATGGGGCAACAAGTCAAACGGGTAACTCTTAGAATGGGCCAGCAGGATCGGGTTGACCGCTCACATTGGACTACTTTTGCCCAAAGTTTCAAAACTTTATTTAAGGGTTTTGTACAAATGAAATACATGGAAGCAACTTTACCTGTTCCATGTCAAGCTAATGATTTCTCTTTCTTTACTCTTTGACCCGTTAGAGAAAAATCGCATAATCAAAATTGACCTATTCATAAGTATATGGGACGAATCACCACTCACCTATGATGTTTGAATTTGTCGACTTTATTTATGAACTTGTCTGCATTTGTAATATGAGATGGCGAACATACAATCTTATTTTACGCTCATGTTTTGAACCGCATATGTGGCGTTTTTTTATAGGTTGAAGTTAAAAGGCGGTACCAAGAAGCCATGAGAACCAATATCTTCATGAGCAGAATCGAGGCGAATAGTTATTTGGAACTAACGGTACTAAAAGCGTTGATATGAACATAAGAACTAAAAGATATTTGTAGGTGGATTATCGCTAACCTAGCGAAAAAGACTTCAAATTCTACTTTGAAAAATTGGTCGCATAAGCGATGTCGTGGTTATGCACGACAATGTGACCCGCCGACCACGCGGGTTTGGATTCATCACTTCGAAACCGAGGATTCGGTCGAAGATGTTATGCAAAAGAATTTCCATGAATTGTGTGGTAAACTTGTGGAAGTTATACAGGCGGTTCTAAAGAGATTAGTATAGGTGGGACCACTAGCGGAATGAGGATAATAACTTTAACAATGATCATCAACGGGTCCCATATAGTCCCAGTGCAGCGTTCTTCCAAGCTACGCACCAATTCGAGGATACTGGTTATCCTTATGGCATGTTTATGGGTGATTATCCGATTAATGGTTATGGGTTGGGCGAGGTTCACCTTGGATACCGTGGGGCCCAATGCCGATGCCGTTTATCCGGCTTACTTAAGCGGTGGACATGGGCTAATGGGTATGCCGTGAAATGGTTACAATGGGATTGTGGGGCCCGTACCAAGTGGGATGCCGAGTCGACTCGGTGGGGTGGTTGTAGATAACAATTCTTTGGCTTCATACGGTGTGACGATGGATGGTAGCGAAATGATGTCCAAAATGGCGTTGAAGGTTAAGATGGACCAGCGACTATGTTTGGAGCAGTTATCGCGATCGTCGTCGATTTTCGGATTAGGGTTGATAATTGAACTATGGCGTTCCGTTTGTTTAGGTGCAACCTCTAACTTTGGTATAAAGATGTTGGTTTATTTGTTTGTATAATTTTCTAGTTTTTTTTTTTTTTTTTTTTTTTTTTTTTTTTTTTTTTTAATATTTTATGGACTATGGATTTGTGTTTGTGTAATATAGTTCTTTGTGTTTATGTTTATTTGATTTATGAATTCAGTTTTGTTATGTTTGTTTGGGTTTATAACCTCAAGGAAACTTCAATATTTACATGTATCATGTATTGAAAATTTGTCTCTTGGAAAATATGTAATTTTTGAAGGTTGATTGGGCATATGACTATGACATAGGAACTATTTGATGGAGTAATTATTGTTGTCAAATTAACTTGACACTACGGGTAAAACAAAAGCAAATTTTGCTACATATATAGTCAAGTGTACCTCAAGGCTAAGTTAATTGCTATCCATGACGTCTATCCAAATAGTTATGGCTCAAACGTTTGAAGATAGCGCACCGCAAAAGCGGACAATGGTGAGCGGACAATGCTATGGGGTTGTTTGACTTGGTTTATTTGTTGGGCTTACGAGCTCATTCATAATTTGATGAGCTCATTTTAATGGCTTATAAGCTTATCAACATGACTTTACAACTTAATTAAGTTTACAAGCTCGAGTATATCTGTTGTCGTAAAGCGTGCACGCTTGTCAAACTTTAAGCTTATAAACTCCCCAAAGTTACTTATGCGAGCAAGCGGGATAACCGACTATGAATCAACGGCATGGCATGAATCTCGGCACATTTGGGAAGGAGTCGGTTTAAAACTAGCCAAGTGAGAAAAGTAAAATAACATGTCGAAGATCACATTCGGTTTCTGAGTCGGACCCATATATCTCATTGTCACTACTTATGCGAGCAAGCGGGATAACCTACTATGGAACAATGGCATGGCATGGCATGAATCTCATTTCGGTGGGAAGGTAAAATAGCATATATCTCATTGTCACTAATTCGAGCTAGTTAGCAAAAATCTAGCCATGTGAAAACCAACAAGGTTCTGAGAACCTAATTAAGGTTATTGTTATATTTATTCAAGTATATCTGAATTTGATGACTTATTTTCAACTTGATGACACCATCTAAGTTGTACAAGAATGCTCATCATTATGAACAATTAAGCTTTGTACTAGTGTACTTGATTAATTGAGCTTTGTACTAGTGTACTTGATTAATTGATCGATATTAAAATGAATCCGACTTGGTATTTGCATGAATTACGGATGTGAATGATCACCGTGTTGATTGTAAACCAACTAAGGAAATGTTCTTGACTATGTCTTGTCATCTTGATATCATTCATTGATTCAAACAATGGTACCATCTAACGATTGTTTTCATTTATCTCATCTCAATCACTTCCACATTAAGGTTTTGTCTCAATATCCACTTACGACTCTCATATGGCGCTCAATGATCAAGTTTTGGCGTGGTCAAATCTTTTGATGACCAACATTGTTTTAGCATAAAGGCGCTAAAAGTTAGCGAAAAGTACTACTTACGATACGGGTCCTATCTTACAAAACACGTAATAGGCGATAGTCAAAACTTTCTCAAATGAGCCGTTGTTCCATCATACAAATGGACATAAGAAAACTATCTTTACAAATAGATAAAGACATTTATCTTGTACTATCATTAATGACTTGCAAGACATGGGGTCGGTCCATGGATTTTCCTTCCTTTTGCCGCATTTCGCTTAAAGGGAACAAGTAATGGATGTTGTTACATGTTGTCATTATTACATATGTTTGATTGTAATCAAGTTAGGTATAGAGTAAGAGGCATGATTTTGTTGGTGTATATTCGTCCCAAAGCGGTGAAGATAATCAATTCGTGAAATGTGCAACTCTTGATGAAACAAACAAAGCGTTAGTAGTAATGTGAGATACCACTTGGTGGTTACGGATATCACTTGGAATCGTGTGATCACTTTCCAAAGTAAACTATTCGACCCTAATGCACGGGTATCACGAATATCTACTTGGGATAAGACCAAATGCGATTAGAAATTAGGCACAATTCTATAACCCTTTCGCTAATAAGTGTTTACGTTTTCAGTATATTCTTCATGCATGTTCGGATCTCTATTTATAGGAGGTTACTCTTGACGTTCAATGAAATTATGAGTATTAATCGGCCCATTAATAGCCTCATAATCATCCCATTATAGCCGTTAGTAGTTACATGACCAATTAAGCGTGGTCATAATGATGCGATTATAGCTGTCATTTATCGATACTTATATCGGTATTTCATAGTGCTTTCGGTGGTTACTTTGCGATTGAAACGCCATCGCGCTTGATGTAAACACAACTTCGATGAGATACCGCCGGTGGAAACGCGATCTGCTGGCAATCTTGCCGGTGGAAACAACGATGTCGATGTTAACCACATGATACTTTCACCAAGCACTACCAATACATACCACTATTAGAGTCGGGTGTTCATGGACCTTATGGGTGTACACTCCGTACCTCCTAACCCATTACAAGGTGTGAACCATCCCACAAGTGCACTAAATTTTCCAACAATCCTCCCAAATTTAGTTCACTCCTTTGCATGTAAAATAAACATCAAGCAAAACATGTGCATAAACGAAAATGTCGAGGATTGAATTTCCATCTTAGTAAATTACACGTTCAAATATTCGAGAATCGGGTGTTCTAAGAATTGAACCCTTCAACCCATTTGAATACATGAAGATAAAATACACACAAGTTTTCAAACACTTATGACTCGACACTATACAAGCCATGTGTCCATATCCAAATTCATAAATGTTTTAAAGCTAAAGTCCAAAGCTTCTGAGCGGCGAAACTTCAACATTTACATAGGTGGTTCCTCTTTAGTCATGCTCTGCTAAGCACTTTTCAAAGAAAATTAACCATTAAAAAGTAAAGACTTCATCCTCCTTTCGTGAGGTTACGAGCATAACCTTGGGATGTAAATAAAACATGTGCTCCATCCATTTGAATGTTTAGCTTTC